>JAZFAV010000035.1:33377500-33802516 GCA_037954035.1 Rosalia funebris | reverse complement strand
TCTCTTCTCTTCTCTTCTCTTCTTTTCTCTTCTCTTCTCTTCTCTTCTCTTCTCTTCTCTTCTCTTCTCTTCTCTTCTCTTCTCTTCTCTTCTCTTCTCTTCTCTTCTCTTCTCTTCTCTTCTCTTATCTTCTCTTTTCTTCTCCCCTCTCATCACCCTCTCCCCTCTCCCCTAATTTCATCCCATTCAGATGGTATGACTTAAAACATGATTGCATAAAAATGTAACTTTAAACGATTTGAAATAATAGACCGAGGGTCATACGAATATCCTATTGAAATTAGAAATTATGTTGTATATAATTACTGTTACCTTTTTACATAACTAATCTCAATCAAGCCTATGATGGAACATTTTACATTAGTATAACGCACTGATGTTAATAGTTCTTTCCAATTAAAGGCAAATTTTTTTAAAAATATTGCTTTTCGATTGGCTAAGCTTTATATATAACATAAATATTTATCACTTCTAAACAAATTACGTAACATGTCTACCTATTTATAGCAACAAAACTTGCCACGTTGTCGACCGTCTTTACATCAACATAACGAGTATTATTATTATTATCATGAATGAAAATCGACCGTCTGGATTTCTTCCAAATTAAATTTTTCCCATATAACGCAATAAAAGAAGGGCACATGTGTTAATAAATGTCAGCATTACTTGTCTTAAGTGCTTGGGAGCCTTATGAACTGTCTGCGTTATAACATGGAAGATGCTAGTTGCACAACATTTTTTATAGACTCAGGAAATGACAGATATGTTTTGGTATTGGATTTTGCAGACGAGGAGTGTCTTAAGTTATTGCTCCATTTGCAGAGATTCAAACAATTATTAAAGGGAGAAAATTATTACGATTCATAGAGGGAAACTTGATTGGAATGGTTTTCTAAAGAGCTGTATAAAGCATGTATTATGTCATCCATTCAATTGGCAAAGCTGAGAGGAGGTTTATCATTATTTGCAAAATGTGTACAATATATTGCTTTGTTTCTGATACAATTCAAAACATTTGTTGAACATCGCTAAGCAAAAAAAAATAAAAATGGCGACGAATCTATGGCGATTCAAGAATTTTATCAAGGTCAACACCGCTAAGAATGTACATACATATACTGGCAAATTTTGTTTGTTGTACATACTTATTGTATAGTATTTCTATTTATGTTGAAATAGGAAAATTATAAGCAAGAAATGAAGAGAACAATATTTTAAGAAATTCATTTTTCACGTTCTCTGAATTTTCACAAAAGCATTCCAGCACATGCATAAACAATCTGAAATTACATTAAAACTATTTTCAACATTCACCTATTGTTTTCTATCCAAAAGATAAACTAAAATACATCAAGAATTTAATGACATTTAAATGAAAACTTGTTTTTCATGAAGTATGGAAAGGTTAATCTTGTCAAATATTGGGTATTTCGGCATCAACCCCTAAATGAGACTAGGTACAATTTTAGCAAGCGATTGAAAAATAACCGTCACAAAATCATTATCGATGAAAAGAGATATATTACGGATATATGCCCGTATTAATTGTCCTTAAAATTCTTTTCTTTCGACAATTCTTTTACAAGGAATTAATATTGATCCCCTCAGTGAAAAACGGGTGCCCCAAAGCAATTCAGATTTTTAGAAAATCACCCAACTGTTCAACAAACGCACCAAATCAGCCAATAAATTAATAAAGCATTATATTACAAAAGGTATTGTTCAACAGTATTTCTGGACGTCAGCTAAGCCTTCGATAAGGTGTGATAGCCTGGCTTGCTATACAAAATCAAATAATTTCTTCGTATAATCTACTTTCCTATCCCAAAATTCTATTTGAATGAGAGAAAATTCGCAACCGGAGTCAACAGCAGAGCAGTATTTAAGAAAACTTTGTCATCAAATTCGTAGTTCCTCAATGCAGTGTCATCGATTATTTACTTTATGTATTTTATACTATAGATCTTCCAACAATGGAAACTACCACTGGTACGTTTTCTGACGACATTAATACTTGCATTCAACGAATATCCAGTTGAAGCTTCGAACTATCTACAGACACACTAAAACAAGATGCCTAGGCCAAGAAATGGACACAAAAAGATAAAAATCAACGAATCAAAATCCGCTCAAATCAACTTCATCCTTAGAAATGAACAATGTCCCGCCTTAAAATTAAATAATATAGAAATTCCCGCACCCACAAGTACAATATATCTAGGATCGCACATGGACAACAAATTGAACTGGGAAAAGAATATCATTAAAAAAGAAAGCAAATAGACCTGAAGGTGAACAAGCTGCACTGGCTTATTGAAAGAAACTCTAAATTGTCCTTAGAAATGAGTTACTGATATCTAAAACTATAACCAAACCTATATAGACATATGGAACAGAGATCTGAGGTTGTACCAGCAAACCCAATATAGCTATCATCCAAAGAAGTCAATCTAAAATACTGTGCATGATCACTGATACTCCCTGGTATATCTTAAACCAAACCTTCCGTGATGTCTTGCATGTGCCTTAAGTCAAATATATTATAAAAGAAATAGTATAAAACATCACAATAAGCTAGAAAGTCATCCAAAACTACTAGACCCGAAAAGGTTAAAACGAGAATGACCAACTGATCTCACAAAATAGAAAGGACTCGTCACTGGAGTAGTCCTCATCACAGCATAATAGGATATCCCACAAGCCACAAGCGATCAGCTTAGACTATAGAATATAATATATTATAATTCTCATTGCTAATAAATTCATTAGATTAAAAAAAAATTATATAATAATTGTCCTGATAATTTTATTGTCATTGCATGCTCGCACCTGTACGACGGGGAAGAAAGGTAGCAACTCCTTCTTTATTGAGACCTCAGTAAACTCTTTGATATGTAATTTTAAGTTTGTGTTATTTTACTAATACTCTATTATTTTACTATTACTTTACTTTACTATTACTATTACTTTTATGCATATACATTTCTTTACGTTTAAATCAGTTGTCTGATGCGGAGTCATGTATGCAGCACACTGCTATGCGGTCATTTCATAGATGGACGACTTGTAGTATTCTCCTATAGAGATGGCTCCACAATGTAATCGTACTTAGGTCCGGGGTAGCAAACACCGTACCTAGAGGTGTCATTTGTATGTTTATGTTTGAGTCCCAATGGGGAAAAGTTTGATACCTCTCCTTGAGCCGAACTGAGCTGAAGCGTGTTTGTCTCTAGGTTTGTCTTTGTATGCAACCTTCCTCTCCGCAACCTGGGGCCTTAGGGGAAGGAAGTCGATTTCTGTATGTCTAAAATCAGAAATATTTCTAACGTAAATAGAAATACCACTCTGAAGAATAAATTTACGTAATGAAATGGCTTTGATAAGAATATTATAGCTATCAAAGTTTTAAACATCTTAAAAGAATGTTGATTTTTTTGTATTTCCCGTCGACTATATTCCTTATATTTCCAAAGTGGGTGTTACCATCTACGGTTCTTGCTTCTTTTATATACATTTTATATTGTATCCTGTGAAGCTTTACCGCACACATGTGACCCTTTTCTCTCACAGCACATAAGATATTATGTTTCATAAAATTTCAAACTAGTAAATTCCCGCAACTAGCATAAAACTGTAATCTCGTCAAAGCTTGACCGGAAGATCAGAAACAAGTATTTACGATAATTTTCACAGGAAAACTTCGTCGATTTATTGGGTTTAGATGGAAGTTTTTCATAGATTTTATCGCCTTTAAGTGTGATTTACCCTCCATACACGGTCCTCATAAAAATCAAGGACGTTTTTACCAGCAGTCCGTATTGCGGCATCGAAGTTCTAGCTAGATGGAGTCGCTTTAAAGTAAGATATTTTGGTTCTGAAAGCGCTCAATATTGACATAACGACGCCTCTAGAGCATTGGTAATTTATTAACGTTCAACAACTTGTTCTCTTTCCCCTTGGATGGCCCGAGATTTTTAGCTGATTACGTCGAGGAAAGCCACTATTTTCCCTTCATTTTATTGATGTGAGGCAATTTTGAACGGGTAGGGTCAAAGAGTTACAGTTCGTAGTCTACCTATTACGCGTATACAGAGGACTATATATAAAATAAACCGAAGTCTAATGAATGAGTACAAGGAAATATATATTGTTTGATTCAAATAAATTAAAATTCAATGGGTATACTCGTATGGCCTGTTATATGTTTTTCTTCGAATAAAGTTGGAGTAGCTGTTAAAAAGAATTTATATTTGTCTATTGCCAAAATATCTTTCAATAAAGTTAATACAGTTAAAAATCTACGTTAATTTTTTTTTAAAATCGATATGTATCATGCAATACAGTTTGTTAAAAAATATTATTCAGTTCTGAAATTATTATATTATAATATAAACATTATCAAACATGTTACTTTAGTCAAAGTGAAAACTTTTATTTGTTTATAATCAAATTATGTTTTACCTTCCATGTTTAAATAAATTTACGCTCTACAAAGTGCTGAAATTCAAAACTCTTATTGACACACAGAGGGACTCCGATCGTTATTAAAGATACGATAAAACATCACCAACACGATCACTATAGAGAAAAACACATTCAAGCCACTAGTATTACGCTGGAGGACAAGACTGGCCCCCTAACCACAGCTGTTATTTATTTCCACCGAAATCTACCATTAAAAAAGAGCACTTTGAACACTTCTTTATCACCTTTGATCCCAGATTCATAGCAGCTGGTGATTATAATGCTAAACATAAGCCATGGGGCTCACTTATTACAACAAGAGGCAGAGAACCACTCTAAAGTGTGCAGGCTAATAATCTACAGCATCTATGAGAGGGCCAGATTACATACTGATCTTCTGACTCAAGGAAAACTCCTGATATTAATTTATGCGTAGTTAAAAGAACAAATAAGTTGACCTTCAATTCCTCCCCCGTATTTGTTACAATAAGTACAGCAGTCATTACTAACAGAAAAGCTCCATATCTTTATTCTAACAACACAGACTGGAACAACTTGAGGTTATCCATAAATGTGGAACTGAATCTAATAATTCCTTTAAAAATATCCGGAGATATAGTTGGCGTGGTAGAACATTTCAACAATACCATACAGCAGCCATAGGTAGCCTAGAAATCTGCTCCAGAGCCAAAGGCACAAGATCCATTGTGGATGCATACTCTGGATACATACTCGCAAACCATAAAACAAACAATATAAGAAGAAAGGAAAGTAAGGAAATATTGGCATACTACAAGGTCGTCCTTAGACAGAACCAAAATCAACAAAACCGCAATGAAGTTCAAACAACTACTAGATGAAAATAAGAATAATTCGCAACAAAACTACCTAGAGAGAAAATCACAATTGTCTTTGAGCAATAAATTGATAATCTACAAAGCCACTCTGAAACCAATATGGACCTACGTGATATAGTTAAGAGGAACCACATCTAATTCCAATATTGACATACTGGAGCGCTTCCAATGTAAAGTTCTACAATTAATCAGTTGATACGCGAATCGCTCTCAATGAAGTACTACGTCATGACCTCAGTTTAGTGAGTGTGGGAGAAGAAATCAAAAACTACTAGTAAATCCAGACTACAGCGTTATGAATAAAAAGACTTACCTACTGGACTTTAAATTAGCTTCAATAAAATTAGAATAAGTCAAAATTAAACCCAGTAGTCAAATATTAATCACTGCGATTAAATTAATAAAAGGCCACTGGGTAATCTTCTACATGTCCACAATTCAGTTGTTAAATCAATTACTGAATATTCTTGAGGATAGATTGTGTAAGATTCAATTATTGTAGATAGATTAGACCTATTGTAAAAAATTGGGGCCATACCTCTAAACATTTTATTTGGATATTTTTCCTCGACGAATACTTTTTAATGGCATATTGTTAAAGAAATAAATACAATTGATACATAAACACTAAGGTTGATCAGACTGATTGTGAATTTATTTATAAGAAAACGGCGAAAAAGAACAATTTAAAAAATATATATCTCAAAAACACTTAACATGTAGACATATTATGTCGTGTGTTCTATATATTCACATTAATTATTTAAGATTAATTGTTTATTATAATGTAATAATAATGCTATGTTTCCCAAGAGTTTTTTTTTCGCCGGCTTGAATCTGGTGTGGACCAGAGAGCATCTGGAATATTCGCCTTCACCGTACCCATCAGTTTCTAGCTACCAAAGTAGGTCTGACGTAATCTGTTCCTTATCGTAAAAAATCGTATCGAGATGTTTTCCAAACCCTCCTACCATTGGCAATTTATTAACACTCAACAACCTTCTCGGCTCCCTCTAGGTTTTATCCTACTTTATAAGAAGCAGCGAGTAGTAAGAAGAGATGCTTTACATTCATTCGTATTCAATTCCCAGCGGTAATTATTCGCCGTCTGACTGACACTGATGGACTCTGGATCTGTAGAAACTTGACAAATTCTGATAAAATACCGAGTCGAATGAAGGGTTGCAAAACGTCGCCGCAAACAAGTTGTTTATTTCGGCGCACAACTGCTTTACTTGTATTTTGATTTAGGGGGTCGGGTTAGTGGAACTCATTTATTTTCCTTCTGATTTTCGTGCCGCCGCCCGCTCTGCTCATTGTTGTAGCAGGTGAAACGTTTATTATGGAAATGAACGCCAGGCCATTGTTAAAATATGCGCGTGAAAACGCTAGTTCTTTAGTTTTGCAACGACCAGGCGTGTCTTGTCCATCATGCTCGCCTATGAATCATTTTCCTTAATGTGTTTCGCTGTAGATAGAAGAAAAATAAAAAAGTTACTCGAGCGTGGAAGCCTGGCATTAATCAAGGAGTGAGGATTTCGTTAAAAATTTGTCGCGTCAGGTAATGTATAAATAATTGCTTATAATAATAATAAAAATTAAATTTACTCACCGTTTTAGATGCAGGATGTGTATATGGGAAGTCATAAGAACTAAATACGATTAAACAGATATATAAAAGAAACATTCGGAAATATTTAAGTTTAAAACTAATAAATTATATCCACATACACATAAAGGAATACAAATCAAATTAAAAAAGAATAGGTAAGAAACGAATAAATAAAAGTATGCACAAATATCCACTTCAAATGCCTCGGTTCATAACTCCTGAACATTATAAAATGCCCCAATTTTCGAAATTTTGGATATTTTTAATTTTTGGATTTTTCGGTTTGGATTTTTTTATTTTGGACATTTTGCATTTGTTTTTAAATTTTTGGATTTTTCAGTTGATTGATTTTCGAAATTTTGGATTTTAAATTTCTTGTAATTTTTGAATTTTTTTTATTTTTAAATTTTTCGATTTTTTGATTTTGAAATTTTGGGATTTTTGCAATTTTCAGTTTTGTGATTTTTGGATCTTTCGATTTCGTGATTTTTGAAAATTAGAATTTTTGGGTTTTTGAAATTTTGAATTTTTAGATTTTTTGATTTTAGAAATTTTGAATTTTTAGTACTTTAATTTTAGGATTTTGGATTTTTAAATCTTTGAATAATTTCCGGCAGCCGACATTTAGCAACCAAATTTCCAATTTTAGATTTTTGAATTTTTATTTTGGGATTTTTTAATGTTGCAATTTTAGATTGTTGGATTTTTCGATTTTGTGTTTCTGAGCATTGAGGTTTTGGATTTTTGCATTGCATTTTCTCATTATTTCGTTAATATATTTTTGTATTACACGTTTTTGTAATTTTATATTTTATGTTTTTCGAATTCTAACAGATACTTCTTATTCATTAATTATATATTCTAATTAACATATACTTTCGTAAACTTGTATTTCGCTCTTTTTCATTTTCATGTCAATCTTTTGCACATCGGATACATACATACAGATAGATACATACGTACATATTTCATACCTATCTGTCATTAATTCCAGAAAGTTTTATAATATTATTATTTAGTATCTTGGTATCTTTTAATTTATGCTTTTTGTATTTGCAGAGAAATTAGATCTTTTAATTGCTACTGATGCGTTTTAACTACTATTTTTTAACAACTGTTTTTAAATTACTGCTAGAATACACTTCTAAGCCATCTTTATTCTGTTGCACCTATCACATTAGTTTATTCTACTAGATTTGTATTGTATAGAACTGTAGATATTTGTATTGTATAGTATGTATGTGTAGATATTGTAGAGAACTGTAGCTATTTTAATTTTTTCGTTTTAATATTGTTTGATAAAAATAAATTAGTTCTGTTGTACCGAATAATTTTATATTTATTGAGTCTCAACGTTTATTATCATATGTATAATTTTCTCTTATTTACCAAATACACATTTCATCGTTTTGCAATTTTTACGTTACAATTCCATTTTTTTTATTTTGTAACAGGTTCGTATTAAATTTTGTAACACATTTTTCTGTCACCTTATATATTGTACCAAATTTAAAACATTTATCTTGGCGTCTTTGTAGTCGAAAATAGTCTATATATTGTTTCTGACTCGTATTCCAAACAGCTTAAAGTATAAAGACGAAAGAATTTTCAAAATCCAGAGAATATATTCCTTGTAAAATATTGTATTTTTTTGTCTAGCGTATTAAATACTTTTCTACGTCTAGTTATTCGTACTCCTCCTATTTCCAGTGTTTGTATAAAAATAACTTAGAGCGCGACTTGGCTTTTCTATAAATAACTTTTTTCCCTTTTTAGACTAAACCTTTTAAAAGTTTCTCCGAAGTTTAGCAAAAGTAGACGAATAAATTTAACTTGCATAACTAACCAACGAACGGGGTATTTTCATTGGCCGGAAAAATACCTAGGTAATACATTTATATTGCAAAGCTCTAGAACGGTAAATTCAAGTGATGCCGTGACAAAAATACGGCTACAAGAAATAATAAATCTGATTTCAAACAAATTTAATGCCATCGCCCCTTTGCAATGATAATTTTATCTAATATATGCAGTCTGCTGTCCTTTATTATGAAAATTTTGCCGCTCTCCCGCATACCCTCCCATCCAGGGACAATAATGTAGGATGGAAATTCACGCAAGGGTGGGTAAGGGGTTAAGGGTTTAATATGTATGGTCCACTTTTAATATGCGACGCTAAAAGTTCTGGTCGACTTTTTAATCAAATACCGTTGTTCGGCACGAATCGAGGTTATGTCGCTTGACTAAAACGGCCGCATTAATATTTTACAACACTATAAAATGTAGAAAACTTCCTAGTACATCATTAACCATAAAAAATAATGAAGTTTTTTTATTACGGACGAACAACCCTCATATTTACAATTTTACTCCGGGAGATAAGTTCATCAAAGTGGCAACTGGGCAATGCTGCTTACGTATTAATGAAAGATTTTATGGCCGTACAGTTAACTTTTTTATCTAGAAATGTTAAGCGTTTAGTAAATCAAACCAAACGTGGCCATTATTTACATTCAACTAGTCCGCTGGATAGTTGTGTTCTATTTCTCGTGATAAAAAATATCTGTCGAATCTCAAACGAACTCAATCCGTCTCAACTGTAGTTCAAAATTAATCTAAACCTAAACCTAACTATGGTATAAAGTCCATTGCATTCTTCAAATAATACAGTATTAGACTTCCTTTTTGATTTTCTTGGAGTAAGAAACATGTTTTTAAATAAACACGACTGTTTTTTAAATTATTTCACAATTTTCGTGATAGAAAATTAAAAACGTCTAATATACTAAAGAAACTTCAATCCGTCTCAACTTATAAATTTAAAAAGTCAGTTCAAAGTGGAACTAAGTTTAAAGATAACTATAGTACACTCCTGGATAAAATTAACACATCAGCAAAACTTTTAAATCCTTATATATTTTATGTAGATTGTCCAGAATATCCTTTGTCACTATTGATAAACAATTGCAATTGTTTGACAGATGTAGAGTAACATTTTGTAATATTTTGATATTCTACCAGTTCACAGCTAAGTAAAGCCCTAGCAGTAGCTCGAAGTGTAGCAATTTCTGGACGAATGGTTAGGAGAGGCCTTAATGAAGGAGGGCTGGACAATAGAAGACCAGCTATTGCACCACTGTTCACCAGAGAACATAGAGTTCTAGACTGTGTTTTGCAAGACAACATGTAAATGTGACCATTGACGACTGGAAGCGAGTTTTGATTTGAGACGAAGCAAGAGTGAGACTTATTTCACTAGATGGATGTTAGCGAGTCTAGCGGAGGCCAGGAGAGAGGTTTTCTTCCTGCAATATTTCCCCGAGTATCCCATTTTTTGGTGGATCAATAATATCTTGGGAGAAATGTGTTTTGATGACCACACGAATTTGTCTTCTATACGGGGGAGACTTATGAATGCATATTTCTACGCAGAGAACATCTTAGAAGAACATGTGATTACATTTGCCCCATTTGTCGGAGACAATTTCTATTTTATACAGGATAACGCTCGGCATCAGGCTGCTGAAGGAGTACTAGACTACCCTCGATTTGTGAGTATTACAGCTATGGACTGCCTACCAAGATGCCCAGATATGAACCTAGAGAGCATCTATGGGATGCACTAAAACTATCCGTTAGGAGTCACATACTTGTCCCTATGCCTCTTAGGGAACTCGAACAAGCCGTTCTTGTCGAATTGAAGAAACCATCATCAGAAAGCCATTCACCATTTGATCAATATCATACTCAGAGGAATGAAAGCAGTAACAAGAACACCGTTTTGGCGATAGCAAGAATAAAGGTGCATGCCTTGACCGGGAATCGAACACGGATCTCCCAATTTCCGGTTGGTTGCTCTGACCGCTGAGCTATCGAGGGACACTCATTATCCTTGCTATTGTTGCCAATTTTAACGCGTTGCTGCTACAGTACTCCCCCCCCCCCCCTAGAGACATGGTTTGTCTCGATACAATTAACGGAATGTGGCCGCGTTTACCACTCTTACGAACCGTTGTTCGGTACCCCCAGACCATAGGGTGATGGATAGGACGGGAATATGCGAATTTGAGATGTAAGGGAGGTTCGATGTTTGTTTGGACACACAGAAATTAGAACATCCTTCCCCAGAAAGCCTACAGACAGGTTTTGTGTAGGGGAAGGTTACACATATAAACGCGGACAAACACCCAGCCCTGAGGGAAGTGCCAAGTTCCCTCTGGTGAGAATCGAACTCACGTAGACAATGTGCCTAGTATTTGACCCAGTTGCTACCCTGTTACCAAATACCAAGTCAGCACCACCGCGGCACCATGAGAATAAGACCATGCGTCACTCATCCAAGTCGCAACAGTGCAATCGGTTGCTTGACTTCGAATAGCGCAGGTCCGACAATGAACGGGGTACGCTGCCTCATCCTCAGATGTACTCGAACAAATCACGTCGGGGTGACCACTTTGGCGATAGCAAGGATAAGAGTGCGTGCCTTGACCGGGAATCGAACCCGGAGCTTCCAATTGCTCTGACCGCTGAGCTATCGAGGCGCACTCATTATCCTTGCTAATGCGCCAATTTAACGCGTCGCGACACCGTTTTCACTGCATTTGACATTATTGTTCCTTTCTGATATTTATTCATGTTTTTCCTCGATAATATCAATGTAATTATTCAATTAAACAATCGCTGAAATTATTAATTATAACATAACGCGTAGGTATCATGATTGAAATATTTGACAAAATAAAAGTAAGAGTGCGCAGTTTCACTGATGCGGTAATGTTGTCCAGAAGTTTATAAAGAGAATCCATTGGACTCGTTTAAATTACGAAAAAGTGTTCTGATAGTTTAAGGTCAATCAACTTAATATTGCATTCAATTTTGATACCGATATAAAAATTATGCATCGGGAAGTATTTGTACAGTAAGCATTTTTATTAATATATACACTTTCAGTCATACAGTGCACACTAAAAATATGGAATAAGTATGTTCATTATTCCTAAGACGATTATATTTCATTAAATTTTTACGAATTCGCTAACATGATTTTAGAGATTATATTATTTGCTTTTAAATCATAAATCTTTCTTGGTCGGCAGTAATGTAACGATATGGAATATTATTCTTGTAGAAGGTTTACACCATCTCGCCTTGCTTACTTAATACAATGTTCAGTTGTATCATAACATTAACAAAACTAAATCTATTACTTATAACTTTAAAAAGGCTCTCATCTGTTTTATAATATTATTATATAAATATATTATAATTTATATCAAGCTGGCCAGAATAGGGATACTTTTATATGATATACTGCTTGTGATCACTTTTACCATATCTTAAATCCCATATATTCCATGTGTGTAGCCAATAAGTATTCCTAAACTTAGTTTCCTTCCATAGTTTACTAATTGTATCACACACAGACATCAACATTTCCACATTGATGGAAGTACTCGAAAATTGTACTAGTTTGTAAAAAAGGGGGACAGGAATGAAGAGAATGTTATTTAGAATTACTTCAGGATGATCTCATTATCGATGCACATTATACCTGCATTATTGGTGTTATACAAGTATCTGGACATTTCAAACAACAACATTAGGCATTACCAAGACAGAACTCCCAGCCACTTTTTAAGGATTTCAGTATGCAGTTACCTTATGAACACACCTCGATAAAATCTTCCGAAATAAATGGATTTGTGGAGGAGGACCGTCAGAGTCGTCGGCTAGATCACCGGTCTTGATGCCTTTTGACAATCTACTGTAGGGCTATTTTAAGAGCATAATCTACCTAAGTAGGTTGAACAACCTAGGAGGTATAGAAGAGTGAGTCATTATGAGAACTAACTGAATTATTTTTGTGTCTAAATTATATTTCCAAGTTTCATTTTAACTAGTCCGCCAATTCAAAAATATTTTTCCATCCTGTAAATTTTCTGTTCTATAGTGGAAATCAAGTGATTAAAAGTGTTCAACAAGTGATAATAACGTAACTGAAAAACTGATTAAGATAACTGGTAAGAGTACCTCACCAAAAATGCTTGTCAAAACTTTACAATCAAAAAATTATTTTTCAGTTATAGTTCAAAAAGTAATTCTTTATATCACAGCTGACAATTACTATCAGCCATTTAAAATTATGAATTTGAATGCCAAACATATTTTAATGCTCTTCAAATAATGAATATCTAGTACCGGTACGCAAAAGAAGTAGAATTATTTTATGAAATAAGGGCAATATCTTCTTATTCTATAAGAGGGCCCACCTCCTAACAGAATTTAGTACTCTCATTACACTTGCAGCAAGAAAAGGGTAGAGAGCAGTAGTTTAGCTCAGCTAATACCACTTATCTACTACTAGAGGTATTTGCAAAAATGGTTTATGCCATTTCCAAATTAAATTTATTATATTTAATTCTAAGAAGTATATAAAGTCCCACGATTTGCTAGACTTATTTTCATCAATTTAGTTTCAGATAACATTCACCACTCCCCTGATATTTCGTCTATTGTCGTGAAGCTTATTATGGGAATTGTTGTTTCACCGTACACTTTCAGACGATCTATAAATTGAACAAGAACAGTTCGACTGTTCACCATTCCTAAAGGTAAAGTCAGCGTGTGAGGAAAACACAAATAATAATTACATTGAATGCCTTAGGGAACTTGGGAAGATTTTCCACGTGACAGGACCGCCCCAGAAATGCCACTGTTCCAAGTCCCCGAATACAGTTTAATTACTTAGTTAAATTATCATTATTAGGGTTAATTAATCCTGATGAAGGCTTTTCCTAAGAGACAATCCGCTTCCTATTGCATTAAAATTTCCACCTGTACTATTAGCGAAACAACGAATTTTTGTGTATGCCGTCTGAAAGCCGCCTCACTTGCCGCCCCACGCAATATTTCACGGCCGACTGGATTTCAGGAAGATTATTGGCGAGAGAGAGAGAGAGAGAGAGAGAAAGGCATAGCGCGGACTTAAATCACTGTCGCTCGGCAACCGACTCAAATAGCAATTAGCAATTAGCTCACTTCTCTCTGTATGTATTTGAAGATCAACACCCCTTAGCTACCCTCTACCCTATTTACTTTGATTCTCTTTTTGCTTTAAATGTAATAAGGTTAGAAAGCATAGCTCAGATATCTTTGTGTACAATGAAGAAGCTCGGCGTTAGTTTCAAGTTATACAAAATCTGTTTAGAGTAGAGAAGAACTTTACTCAGTTGTTTGTCAAACGTTTTTTGAGCCCTGAAGGTGGTCAGTCAGCCACAGTCAAATGACAAGAACGACAATCTATACTCTACTATATATATATATATATATATATATATATATATATATATATATATATATATATATTACTCATTCTAAATTATCATCCTTATCTTGTTTCTTTTAATCGTATATATCTTTTCATATTAGACATATATTGCTCTCATTTCAAAGCTACCTATACCCATTATTTCTTTTAGCAAGGAAAATTAGCTCTAGTCAAAAATACGTAAATTTAGATATCGAATGGGAAGTTCAAAACTAACGTCCTTTGCAGTTTAGGGTTTACCCCTAGCCGCTCCCATTTAAATATCTTAAACGGCGCACTCCTAGCTTGTAATACATCATCTTAAAGGTCTTAAAAATTCTGCTTCAATCCCGTTTAAGCTGCAGTTGGTTAATCTCGTAATTCTCGTAATAATATGAGCTCTGCAGCTTAAGGTTATGTAAAAAGGATGTGGATTTTTATATATTTGGAGATTAAAAAATATTCAAACGTGTAAATGTGTAATGATGACCTGCCCTTTAAGTACGCATTATTTTTACATCAATGCTAGTGTTGGTAGTAATGCAAGTTGTCGAAATATGAATGGATAATATTTATAATAAGAGTGATAATTGATAATAATCAACACAATCATATATAAATTGGTATAATATCGAGCAATAGTGCACTCTATATTCACAAAGAGTGTGCGAAAATTGTAAACAGGTCTGCAAATTCTCCAAAAACAGTGTGCCAGTCCTGTGAAAATAAAACGTTAGCTACAACATATTTCTTATCAATGCACAGATCACTTATGTTCTATTACTTGTCGATGATGAATTTGTGGAGGTTGATTCTCAACTTTCTTCCATCCCCAATGTTGGTTGTTCGTACATACCATAGATATTTTCTTAATAACCATACATACTGGGAAGCTGTATGTGAACACAGCTTGATAATGTCTCCCATGAGAAGCAAGGGACCCACATAATCAATAATTTCAGCAAATTGAGACGTTCTATTTAATTTGTGTATGGTTAAAATAGAAATTTTCAAAGATGTTTATAATTTGTTTTCTATTCCTCTGGAGAAGAAGGTTTTGAGATGATTGTCTAGTCCCATTATTGACCACCATGACCCTCATGATTTTTTTTCGTTTAGTCCTGTGCTGTTCTCGCGTTCACTCGCTATTAGTAACTTTTACAGTAGCACACTAATTTTTATACAATGTCATTGATAATTGTTTCGAGCTGAATTCACAATTATTGCTAATTCATGCTTCCTGGCGATAAAATAATATATAGGGAAGTATATAATTCCGAACACTGTCACTACTACCCATACCGGTATTGATATTAACCTAGCGTGGACTTATAACGAAAGGTCATATTTATACATGCACATGATTAAATTTTTTCGTTCAATACGACGAAATAGAAATATATTAACATTCTTTCATTGATGATGGATTTGGATGAAGTACAATCTGATTGTTATGGTCACATGGTTGCAAAATGCTTTGCAACAGAAATTTTATTACGATATCTTTGCTGTTTACTTTATTACATTTGCTGTTTCTATTATGACACTAAATGTCATATGTACGTAAATACATATAATACATAGTAAGTATTTATTTTATAACGTACAATGACATTGTCATCGTACGTTATAAATTAAATACTGAAAGAAATACCGCAGCTGAAATAAAAGAAAGCAAAGCCTCGGTATTTATATATAGGTCACGTGCACTCTTTATTTCATGCAATCAAGTTTTATAACTGGAATCCCAACGAGCGTCCTCGAAGAGAAAATAAATATAAAGTAATCTCGTCAAAAGTTGATCTAAAGGCGAGGAACAATCTATACAGTAAACTTTGGCGATTTATTGGGTATCGATGAGCGATTTTGGCATAAATTTTATAGCACTTTTGTGATTTATATCGCATACAAACGCGTGAATATGTAACAAAATTTGTAAACTCCTCAACCAATTTTCACTTTAATGAATGTGGAATACCGATTATATACCATTCTTTTTTAGTTAGGTTGCTCCCAATAACTTTACCGAGCATTAAAAAGTTATAACAAATAGAACATACTCGTATAAGACGAAGTTAGTTCTTCTATAAAATAAGAAAGATGTTGATCTATTTAACATAAGTATATGATGATTATTTTGATATGTGAAAGCACTAGCATTCAAAATTATAAGGTCAGAATTCATCGATATAATTATACCAGTAATCTATGAAATAAACTTCTTCATGAACGACGATATTAATCTACAAAGCAGACAGATTGATTGAAGATGCGTATGATTGAAGGTAGTGTCATTAGCACCATCCAAAATACCACTAAATTGTTACTTGCTTTTTGCATATCATCTAAGAGCCAAAAGTGTTTTTAGCAAAACATTGTTATTATAAAGTTGTGCTCATATTAACAAAAGTTCTGTAATTTGATGGGCAAAAGCGGAACAGAGGTTTACAAAACGTTAGCTATCATTTGCACAAAGTTTAACGTATCTCGATATAACTGGTGTACTTCATATCACTTTGATAGCAACCATGGACGCCTTTCTAAACTTATACCTTTCAAAATCATTATCAAAGAGGAATCCAGAAGCCATACAAGAAGGGTCTGATATCTGATCAGAAGCATGGGAATGTCAGAATAACAAATATTGTCAAATCCTCTGCTCAATAAGAGGCTTGCTACTTCGGCTGCACGTATCAGTAAGAGTATTAGACTGATGTCTTCACTGGTAGTTAGATAGCCCTTCAATGAATTTTATCATACTAAGTTCCATCAAATATGGTATGAAAATGTCTATAAAACCTCATAGAACTGACTAATCACAATAAAGTTAACTTAATGTGGGTGCTAGTATACATGGGAATAGTGGGTAATAAAATAATTGATACTACTTGGCTCGGGAAAGACCTGTAGGAAGATTTGCAGAACTTTCCAATCGTTAACAACTGAAATTTTGGAGTTGAACTAAAATATAATAAATTTTTAGATAATACTTGGCCTTTAATGGTTACTCAAGTTTAAAGAAGCAACTATACAAGATGGGTTTCAGACAAGAGATGAGTTGATTCAGACAAGATTCCGTGGTATACACACGGTTGAAAGAAGTAATTAACTGAAATTGGAGGATGAGTATAAAATAACATTAATTAAAGTACTATAGAGAGGCAAGACTTTATTTTTCTTTAAGAAGTGACAGATATTGACCTAATCAGACTATGTACAAAGGCCTGAATCAGATCAGTTTAAAGAAATCAAACACGAATATCAGTTCGTATGTCTAATTGTATCGGTATGTTCTTCTAATAATCTCATCTGAAAATATTAATGGAATATAGTGACCATTCTTGTAATTTTAGTTTTCTAAACTAAAATTTTGTTATAGTTCTCGTAAAGCATTTTAATTACCTTCACGATATTTTGCTTCCATGGTTCTGATTCTTCATTGTAAAACTATTATTTTATCATGTTACCATACGATTTTTTTTACTATTTTTATATTCATAACACTGTACACATCACTGGTGATTTGTGAAGTTCACGACATATAATTTTATCTACAATGTCGTAAACTTCCTTTTGTTAACTTTTTTATTTATTGTTGAAATACGTATTAAATAATAAAGTATAATGAAATTAACAGGAAACAATATTTTTCAGGAAGTAGTACACGAAAGTATATTTCACATGACTGAGGATCCAGGCTGTATTATAAATAATATAAATTTCAAATTAAAAAAATATTGGAAGCGCATAATTAATGAATAAACTTGTGTTGAAAATTGAAACTAACGTATAATAATAATGTGTAATAAACAAAAAAAAAAAATACATAACAAGAACTAATTACATGGTTTTTATTTATTAATTGTATTATTGCCTTTACTTGTTTTTAAAGTTAATTTATATCAAAACATTTAAAGATAAATGTTTACAAATATATGTAATTAATTCTTACTGGCAATTCTATATCGTATTTAATTTTTTCTTGGACTTGGAAGTATACTAGATATACTAGAAAAATAAAAGTACGAAGTTAGGTTTTAATGTAAATGTAAGTACTTGAAAATGAGAATATAAAATATGTACTATATAGCTCTAAGTACAGTTCAGAAAAGCCATTAAAAAGGTTAAAAAAATTGTTTTTACTTTTTATTTATTTTGTTTTCAATGAAACTTTTACCAAGTAAATGATATACAGCTTAATCTATAAAACTTTACTTATTTCCTTAATGGATAGTTCTTGTTAATATTTCTTTATGACAAACAATTCTACATATTCGAATCAGAAGTTTATTATTTAGGTAGGTGAGTAAATAAATATATGTGGGTATTATATAGATAATTATTTTTATTTTAAGTGATTTCAGAGTTACAAATGATTTTGAAATAATTTAAGATATAATAAATTATTAAATCAGTGACAAGATAAATAAAAAATAAAACATATTTTAATACAATTTTATTATGCAATGATTACTTTGAAATATCATACTGATGTATTTTACTGAACTCGATTAAATAAAGTGAAGAGAAAACTAGACCCGTAGTTTGAGACGGAGAATTTGTATTTGAATAAAAACATCCTCGTCCTATTAATATTTACAGTTTTCCCAATGAAATATGACAAGCCGAGGACGCGTATTACATCGGGAAAAGTCAACAAAGGAAATACATTTTCCTTAATAAGCTTGACCTTATAAACCAACGGCACAGGCTGAATTTTAAAAAGCCTCCCCAAGGAGCAGCAATGTTACAGATTTCCCCCTGAAGGGAGCATATTTTAGCCGGCGAGTATACTATTTCATCTCCACTAGCGACTCACCAATCCTATCGACGTACTCCACCATATCTGATCCCTTCCTAACGTTACGTAAGTGCATAAGGCTTAGCACGTGACCCGTAGAGGTCGCAGTAGGCGTCCGTATTAAAATTCAGCCGATCACTCGTTTGTTTTTACTAAAAATCACATTATTTCGAAAAAAACACGCACTCCGCAACCGAGAGGGATGCGACGGATTACTCTACGGGTGTTCGTCCCTATCGATTGCCCTAGTTGTGGCGCTCAGGGACGGGTGGAGAATTTTTGATGGCCCTCCATCACGGCCGTTCTCATTCGCATCGTTTAATTCAGGATGAGATACGTCACAATGATTGCATTCAAGAAATAAGCTTGCCGCTTCATTTTTTGTGGTTTTCCTCGAATGGTAAAAACGGTATTGCACAGGTAGGAACAAGGCTTTCATCGATAGCATAAGCATCCTAATTGGTGAGCAGAGTTACCACATTCGATTGGCAATCCAATTGGACTCTTTGAGCTTTCTCCTATTGGTACGTTATCATTTTATTATTTAGATCATACTTGGCTAATCAAGGTCGTATTTAAATTATTCTAAATCATTTTGACGTTCGCTATTGTGCACTACTTTTCAAGTATTTGATATGATATTGTGGCATTCGTTCGAAGAAAAAATGAGAGGAAAAATCAATAATCAATTAAATACCTCTAATACAAACGTTACTGCTGGATCTAATACTGTTAGTACCAGTGATGATCCGAAGAGATGTCTCTGTGAGAACATTCAACATCGAAACTAACTAGAAGATCATTTAACCCCCATCATTAGCCCTTCTAATGTCTCTATCACATCGATTCATATTTAGAACTAACCTGCTAGATCTGTCTACTAGAAGTTTAAGAAGTAAACATAAAATTTTAAGTAGAGTATCTTATAATGCTGATAATTGGTCAAAGGAGATATTGATAATTGGTGTATGAAAAAGAAATTGTATCGTGAAAGCATTAAAATAAACAAGGGGTTTATATAGCTCCACAAATTAAAAGTGATGCAACTTTTAATTTGTGGAGCTATACATATTGAACAACCCTGAATTAGTGGTATGCTAACCAAATCATTTAAAGTCGTAAATATAATCTAAACATAAATTTATATATAGGAAGACAATTTGGATTTTTAGTGTTATCTCTAATAGTGTCATTCTTCTACTCGTATTTGTTTTCTTGCGTTTATTAATTTTCCCTTGTTTAAATAGAGGTTTAAATAAAAAAATAATATGTTTACTTCAACTCAACTTTCGCCATTCCACAAACAATCAAATTTGTTACTAGAAATAATTATTAATATTCCTTACTAGCAACACTTTAGACTAAAAAATATCTTTGACTCAACGTATTTTAGATAACAGTCACAAAAAGTAGTAGTGTGCACTTACTTAAAAATATAACCGACAGTAAATTATTAGATGCCTTTAAAATTTTGAGATAATTAAGTGTTTGTCTATTTATTATCTTAAATAGTACTCATACATAATTAGATTATATACTAAATGAGGATGTTAATGTGAAACATGAAAACGGTATCGCTATTTATTCAACCTGAACCAAAATGGATATAAATACAATGAGGCATTAATTCAGAAGTCACTTTAAGCCCCTCGTAATAATAGCAACTTACTAACAAAATGTTCGGAGTAAATTTTAGCCCATACCGAACAATAACATAAAAACGAAAAATGTATTTAATTGAAAAGGTTTCTACATATATTGATCATCCTGAGAGAAAACCTATTATGTGACGAATATCATCCTCATCGAACGAAATAATTTTTGTTTCTGATGAAGTAGTTTCTTCCTAGTTCTACCATGGCGTCGACCTACAGAAGTAATTCAATGTTTTACTTATTGTACAATTTTTGGACTGTCTTTAAAGAAGTTAATAGGAATCAGCAAAATGTCCATTTTAAATACGATGACAAAACCCAGAGAATTGGCTTGGCCATGATATTGTATCTTAATATTAACATCAAAAATGGAAGGAACAGAAGCAGTGTGGAGAAGCAACTGACGCAACTGACGTACTCACATGTAACCGATTTATGTAGAAATCAAATTCATGATTAGATTACATGTATGTATTTCCTCAATATAGTTCCAAGCAATTGACAATGTTATATTGGAATAATATTCATGGAGTTTATAAATTAAGCAGATTTTAATATAGAATGGGTCTAAAACATTGTATGGGTACGTCAATCAATAACTATCGTGACATATTATAACCATATAAATAGCTGCCAAGATGTTCATATTTAATGAGGCCAAACTTAATAATGAAATGAATTTTAATTAATTTATATATATTGTTCTTTGTTTATCGCATTTATTCTGCATATGGAGTGGTAATTTTTATAATACTATGTTTACCAAACTTTGTTAACTTCATCATTAAAGGTATTAATACATATTCCAAAGATATATTTTAGGATTCATATGCTTATTTAGGAGATTGTCATTAACCTAATTGTTTCTGAAAATTTTTGACATTACCATTTAGTTAATTATAGTGATTAATTAAATTAATATTAGTAACTAGCAAGTAGTGAGAGTGGATTATTTTCTTTTTCTATTGCTAAGGGTACACAACTTTGTAAAACCTATTTCGTGTGATTCAAGGGACCTTTAATTGACGCCATATGATTTAATGATAAGAAATGTTAGTGGTACTTCTTATATTATTTAGAAATACTCTATAAAGGCTATAAAAAATCATAAATATATAATTTATTGCTAAGGCCCCATTTGAATTATTATTTTATTCTAAGAATGTATTTTGTCTTACTATTTATAAGTTCACCCTATATATTTGTGTGCACTTCTGTCTAGACTTGTGAATTAAATCGCAGAATTACCCTAGATACTATCTATATCTTTCGGGCTTATCGACTTAATATTTAGGTTAAATTCAGATCACGTAAATAAATAGAATTAATACAAATAAAAAAGTACATAAACAAACACATAAATTTGTCAAAGTATAAAAGTATCATCATCAAGTTTTCATAACCGTGGCTTTTATTAGACATTTCCTATCATGGGAAATACCTTAAGTGTGATAAATGACAATATCGTTATGTTCTTATAAAAATAGATTATAATTTAGTTGGGGAAATAATATTACATATCTTTAACATAATATGTAGTCACATGCAAGCTAAGCCTTAGATACACATCTAAATAATTGCTTTGTATATTTTTGCATAGAATAGTTAAGAATAAAATTATAGGTTATAATTTTGTTATATTTAATATCGTGAGCATGTACCCAGAATAACATTTTTATCGTAACTCAGAAATATCATAGAATATGCATACTTTTAAAGAAAACTCTAAATGGAAAAGTTATAGGGTTATAATGTACAGATTTATAAGTGGAATTAATTTTGACCTTGACATTAATTTGAGTGCTTATGTCAAGGTCAACTTGAATTTGTCACTACAAACTATCGCTATTGAAACTCGGATCTGATGTATGAGAAAATCGTATTTACATAGGTAATTATATTGTGGGACCAAAATGATCCCTAAGATTATTTTAATGTAAATTTTTTTCTTAAAAATATTACTGCTATAATTTTTTACAAGGTTATCACAAAACATGCAATGATTTAAAAATTGAGATGAAATAGCGCCAATGACCTTGTAATTGGCACCAAATTTAGAAGTCACGTAAAGACAAAATAAATGTTTTTCATAGTGACACAATAACTATCTATAGAATAAAAAATTGTCATGCTGTTTGATTCGATCTTCATTCAAAAATCATTAAATCATCAAAAAATAATTAAGCCGTAGAAATCGACATGCTTTTTCTAATGTCTTTGGCTGCAGAGGGGAAGGTTACACATAAAGACAAGGACAAACGCAGCCATGCTCAGAGAGGTGTGAAACTTCCCCCGATGGGACTTGAAGCATACAATGCCACCCCAATACTGGGCCCAATCTGCCACCCCGGACAACAGTAGGAATAATATTGCAGGCTAAATGCGCAGCCACCTCTGAGGAGAATACGATAGGTCGCCCATCCATGTAGTGGCCGCCTAGCAGCGTGCTACACTTTTATAGTTGTTGTACAATCTCTCTTTATCTCTAATCTAGATAAATACATTGGGCCACCATGCAAAAATTCTTTGACTTTAATGATTTCTAACTTGGTTTCTCTGCTGATTATTGTGTCGTACTGAAAATAACAATGAATATCATACTTCTTTGATGACTGGCTTTATTAATAAGTCATTTATCCAGCTTTATAGAGAAGCTGCTTTTATAAGAGTAAAATTGAACAGTAGAAATATGTTGTGCCAATATACTAAATTACGCAACTTCAAGTACAGCTTATTAAGAATAGGAATAATTCTGAAAATTGCAATATGGTACTGCCCACAAGGTGCGCAGTAAATAGCCCGCTCTCTAATCAGTCGCATTGAGATATTTGCAGAGTGAGTATCGATGAATATATATTGAATATGAATATACACAGTGTTCGATCTGGCCGCGCGTAAAGGGCATTCTTTTCCCTCAGAATGCATACCTAGACAATATCATACTTTTTCCTATTCTTGATGAGTAGTATGTGTTAGATTTGTTACTCACTAGTAGTAAATGGGAAGAATAAATTTGGTAATACAATAGTTTCAATTCCACTACAGCATATGTGATGTAGACATATATCTTGATGTATATCTTTTTTCAGCTTCCGAATCAAATAACTGAATCACAGAGTCTCATCTCCAAGTGGCGATGTGCAATGCTTAGTTGATCGATTTGTTATAATTAAATTGTTATTTAACGTATCCAATTATAACATTAGTCTTTTTCATGATCAACTATAATTAATACAAAACTGTTAATAAATGTTTTATTTTCCGTAAATGATTATCCTGATATCAGAATGCAATAGGTCTATCATTGAGGGTCATTGTATGCTTAGGTAAGACTCTCAGTGGAGTGAGTTTACCACCTCTCATTGAATATAGCAAGAAGATAACGTAATAATCCTCACCCTTTTAAATAACCTCCCCTCTGGAGACCATAGCTTTAGTGAAAAGAATCAATTTTAATTGGTGTAAACTTTTTATATTATATTGGTTTAAAATAGTTTGAAATTGACCGCAAATGGTATGGATGTGAGTTATTTAATTTTTATTCAATGCTTTAGTTTTATTCCGCAATAATACACTGAACTAAGACTCTAAGTACAATTTACTAGTATTTGTCTCTGATTAAAAATTTGCTTCATTTTAAGTTCCGTATCTCTACAAACGCTATTAAGGTAGTTTTATTGAAATTCCGTTATTATAAAGTAGCGTTTAATGCAGACGTAATGGCTGTAAGTGCTTCCAGATAAGATATACAAATTAACTAGGGTTACGACAGAATGTACCGGAAAAGCAATACCGATGTATAGTCTACTGAAACACCGTTCAGCTTTCTGTGAATTTTGACCCTAACTGAACGGCTAATGTATACAGCAGCGATGTAACGAAATTAATTCTGATATGGGGGTATAATTTATCTAGACGCGGGTGAAGTCCTCGCATAAAACAACTAATACAGAAAATAACTAATTTCCAGAGTATATTTCCATTATTAAACTCATCAGAATTACTAGATTTGTACAAATACTTTAAAATTTCGGTCTCAAAATATCATGTTGCATATTCATTTAGTGAGTGGATCTTTTTCTGGACGGGAGCCAATTTGGTTTTTTTCAGATGGCATCCTATATTTTTTAATATATTTTGGGTAGCTACATGAGAAATAAAAGGTATGTTACGAGGTATGCTCGTACGCTAATGCATAAAAGCATTGATGATTTTCAAGATTTTTGATTTTATATGAGTTCTTCTAGATTTTCATAATAGTTAAAATTCTTGGGTTATGTTAAGCTTCAGTAGAGTTATTTTTTGGTAAAATATTCAATAATGATGGCACTTTTAAGTAATATAATAGAAAATGACTTGTGATATACAGTGTGCGAAGATCACCTTATCAAAAATTTTGAAATACAATGTGAAAACCTTTTATTTCAAATAGAGCCCCTCGTATATTAGTATAAAACTATATGCACCACCGAAAGATCTACAAATTCCTTACCGCATTAATTATAGCTTAATTGAATAGTTTTTCTTGAAAATATACTCTTCTCGAAAAATAAGCCTAGCAAATTGATGCGACCGATCGCATTGGCAATTGGTTGAGCTACTAATGGCTTGTCAAAATGTCGAATCAACAGGCCATTGAAACCATCGGAGTTTACCTATTGCTTAGCGCAGTTTGTCAGCTGTGAATACCACAGATTTAATTAACAAGATCAAAGACATTTTATTGTAACAAAGTAAAATCTTGGTCTCCTTTGATGTGAGTCTATTATTTCCAAATGGTTTAAGTAAACTATCTCAGGGAACTACTCAAATTAAATAGCTTGACTTAAGAAACATCGAAGAATACATTAATCTAACTAATCTTTGTCTGAGTCAAAACTGTTTCATATTCAATAATTGATATTTGGAACATCGTGAAGGTACTGAAACCCTCTGCACCTGTTTATTGAGTAGTTATTGAGACGTATCGATAAATTTTACATATGAAATTGAGAATAATGAAGAAATACCGTTGCTTGATGTAGTAATAATTAAATAAGAAAAAATAAATACGATAAATCAGAATTTGATGTATATAAGAAGAAAACTAGCACTATTAGATGAATTCCTAATGGAATCCATCGTTGTTATCAACAGAAGATGGTAAGTATAAAATTTCTGATCTATCATTTGCTAATTTTTCCACTTTTAATAAATTCAAAAAAGAGAAGATCATTAAGGATATAGCTAGAGCTAAACATCTCATATAGTAGATAAATTAATTAGAAAACGCAAATTTACTACAGCTTTCCTAAATTAAATAAACTTTTGAGAAAATTCCAAAGACCATGAAATCGTGTCAATTCCATATATACTACAATTTACTAGAACCCTCAAAAAGTTTTCAAACATTGGACTAGTGCACTCTTCTAGAACCAAATTGCAACAATTTTTAGGAAGTCCCAAAGATAGATTAAAATAACGAAAAGTTCGAGATCTATGAAATCAGCTGCCGAGATTGTATTACAAAATATATGGAATAGACAAAAAGAGCAATTGAAACTATGTTTAAAGAGCACATTGGCTCATTTAAATGTAAAAGAATGGAATAGTCTTTCGTTGTCCAACATATTTTCGAAAAAACAATCTGAAAGCGTTGAACAGACACGAATAACATCTATTCCCAACGACATTGTCAGTGTCGATGCTTGGATTCTAACCTAAAGCATGACAATCAGTAGCTACTCGTATTTGCCACATAACCGGGCTAACTACTGTGGCTTGATAGGAGAGGAAACTTTATACACTTACAAGGACTTCACAGCAGTACGAATACCTTATTGGTTTAATACGGTTTACCAAGTTTGGAAAAAAATATATGTATTAATTTAATTGAAAGTCTAGCCTAGATTTAATTTAAATATATTTCACTTAAATGTCATTGACAATGAAAAAAAAATGCTGAACCTGAATGGCTAAAAACATTTAACAGTTACATTTTCAAATATAAATACGGCCCTGATGAAAATTTTAAAGCGCCCTCGTTCTGTTGTCAAGAAAACTTATATTTGCCGTTTCGAAGCCTACCTTTCCATTATTTTATATCGCCCCACGGTCCATTCAGCAATAGGCATAATGTCCGCTTCCTTTTATCTGAAGTCATAAAGGTACACTCTTACCGTTTTAGGGATCGGGATCACTGTGGTTAAAGTTATGGAGGAGAAATACTTTCTCGCATAGCAGTGTTATGTATTTCTATTTCAGGGCGGGCAATATATATGAGTATATACAGAAATCGAACAGTTAGCAGCAGGAATGTTGACGTCTATATGAACTTTAAATTAGAATATTAATATTTGCAAAACTGGAGAATCACCTCCGAAAGATTGGACTGTATATTGGGAATACAAAGAGTAATAATAATAATAATCAAGCATGATAATAGAGCAGTTTTAGGCTCCTATTTAAGCAAAGCAAGTAATAGTTAATCCCAGAATAATATTGACAAAAATATACTATTTGCTCGTGTGTTGTATTTACGTCAATTTCAATAATTTATAGTCTACCGCAAGGAACTGTTTTTGGACTTTCACTGTACATAACTAACTTTCTGATAACTGTAAGTATATTAGTGGCAATGTTTAATCAGATGCTAATACATAGAGTTTTGTATTGTATAAAACATTAGTAGAGCCCTGTGTGGACTAAAATACAATGCAATGCAATAAAATACAATCATACTTTGTTATTTTTATATTCACCCTTGTTGTAACAAACACTAAAGTGTATTTCTTATATCACATCATCGTTTCAGTCGAAAATAAAATAGCGTAGACTATTGTTACTACTAACATTTACTGTGCTTTCACTTATTATTCTAGTCTAATCCAACTTACTATCTACTAATCAAATTTATGTGTTTTTTATTATTAAACCAAAGTTTTTAAACCAAAGATAAAAGATCTAAAAGGTTTACTTCAAACATAAGAATTACCAAGAGACATAAGTAGAATGACTATTTGCTTATATGGGTTAATACTACAGTTGTATTAAAATCTGATATTCTAAAAAGAATTCAAACAGAGTTTTAGTAGATCCTACTACTATATTATAATATTATAAGAAATGCTGGTAACGACCTCAATTGTACACTTGCGGAAGCGATGTAGTCGTGTTGTAAGTACTGTAACAGCATTAGTACTGTCTTATAAATCCTGCTATATTTACAGTATAGTATACATATAATGTATATTGTAAGCATTTCTGTTTTGCAATATTTCTGCAACACTTTTCAATACGTAAATTTCGTTAAAATGGTAAAATAGTACGCATGATAATTGAACACTACATCTTTAAGTTGTATTAATGGTTTTAGTTATAATGAAACCATTCGATATTCTGAAACATTTTTCATTATTTACACGGTGTATATCGGAACTAACAGAAAAGTTTGGATATTTTAAGTTCCCTTTATTTACATAAGACACATCTAATAGATTATTACTTAATGGAATGTATTTTTGATCTACTTTCTGTCAACTAAGTTCACATGTGCGTAGGAAATTGTAATCATTGTGTTATATTATTTTCAATCTTATGTAGATAAAATTGTAGAAGTGACTTTTTCTTCAATAACAGTTCTTGATAGGAAAGATAGGATATTTGGGGTTTCTCTTATTTACATAAGACACATCAATATTTTATTACTTTGAAATGAAATACATAATTCTTTATTATTTTATTTACTACGTGTGCGTGTGTTCGGTCGAAGATAGAGCGATAATATTTAACGATCGTCATCTATAAAGTATACGACATCAACATGTCATCATAGCTTCATTATTATCAGCTTCATTTTCAACGACACTTTCCCGTACCCGTACACTTTCTCTCAGTGCAGTAACATTTTCATCTGACTGGCCACGATGATGACATATTGGTGTTGCTTTATCAATTGCAAAACTTGTCCCTTTTAAAATGTATTGATTAAGTTACGAACTATTAACTTTATAGGTGCTTCATTTTGTCCTAATTGTGTACGATTTTTTCTTAATTCTTTTTCTTAATTGTAAATTATCACTCACATTCATAAAACAGTTGTACATAAGCTATCGTTGTTGAACTATTAATCGCGGCACGTTAACATCGATCGTATGCTTCATATACATATAACATAAATATATACGACCCATTTTTGACAACACAAATGGCGCACAATTCAAATCCTATAGTTCCAACTGAGACACACTATATGTACCTATGTTTGCTAAAATAACCTCTCTATAAAATTAAACTTCACTAGTAAAAGTATTCATTGATAAACTAAAGATACGTATTATACAGAGCCCCATTCAAACTGAAATATTTTGAAGAATTCCATTCCGAAGGAGAAGAAATATTTATATTCCCCGAAACAGAACTGATCCCTTTCATTCCGTTTGAAGAGTATTAAAAGATACTTCACTAATACTTGGTAATCTCGAGATCTCTGTGACTTTATATATAGAGATAAAGGTAATCACAGCCATGTTTAGGAAAAGATACCACAGCCGACTCAAAGGAGGTGACAGTAACCCAAACATGCAACGACACCCTGTCTTATTCCTGAGCTCATACAATAATTGATTCATTCCGCCACCCTGGACGGCATTACGAATATAATTGTAGCATTGTTGTAGATATATCTAAAGGAAATAACGCCAATAGTCCATCCACTTTCCAGAAGCGAAAGAAATTGCGTTATTTTCTCGTTGGACATTGATCTGAATTCCTATCGTATCCACCTTAAAGGCTCAATCAATAATTATTAACTAGTTTTTAAGTAATCATTATTACGATAATATAATTCTAAAATTGTTTTATAAATCCCTTAATTTAAAATTTGTCTAGTCGATCTTAATATAGTATGGTCTTCGGGGTGCTGTGTGTGGTGAAATGATACTCGTGGTATGTTATTGCTATAGCTACGTTTATTTAAAAAATAAATAAATTGCGAGCAAACGAGTACCGAACGAGGACCAATATTTCGGGGCGAGATGCGGGAATGGACTGTCTTTAATTTATCGCAGAAGTTGATGGCCTGACCTGGGATGGTCGCATTTTTACCCTTAAGAAACAGATGTGCCCTCGTTCCGAGACCTAACTAAACAAGGATTTGTACTTTCTAATGTGAACAAACTAATATATATAAAAATACCATCACGGCGGTCAATAGGCGTATGTGGAGCCACGTGTGCCCACAATAGTATTAAACCTTAAATCAACTTAACAAGCAATACAAACTGAAATATTTAAAGTCGTGAAGAGTATATAATTTTAATATGATGAATCTTAATTTAATTATACTTATTTATCAACACGTAAAACTAATTTTACTTTTTTTTTTCCAGTGTATTCACATCGTTTTTATCCAACACACTATATACAATTTACACAATATAATAGAGCTATTAATTAAACACTATTTATTAAAATAAAATAGTAAACAGAATTTATAAAGGATTGAAGTCATCTGGACAATTTTTAATCATATTATTCATTTAAATTCATACCAAAACTCACTAGTATATTTTATTTCTAATAAGCTATACTAGTTTAGAAATAGTTGTATAGTTTATTTCAAATTCGTAGCTATAATCCTGCTACGTATCTGGACTTCATTAAAGGTGAAAAATATTAATCGTAATATGCTCCAAATAAACCCAGTCTGCGGAAAATTACTATTTCATAAAACCGCCTTCCACCATTTTGCTGTTGCTATAAAATATAATTAATTAAACATTATTATAGCCAGTGAGTTAGCTCCACTGACTTAACGTGTCCTGTGACTACATATCACATGAGCACCGCAAGCTCTCATGTCGAGCCTCAGGGTTGTACTAAGGGAGATTTTTAATGTTACGTTTCTATACTTTAATTAACTTTATATACTTCAACATAATAAAAGTTATTGTTCATTTACAATCAATAGAATTTGTTTATCTTGTGATGTTAATATTGGTAATATATAACTTTTTTTATAAGAAGTTGTTTTACTTTTCCGCACTCCACTATACGCAGAAAAGTAATGTAATAAAAATTTTTTTCTAGGGTTTATTTTTTGTTTTTCGGCCTAAAAACAAAAAAAATTATTTGTGAACCATTCTGTGTGTGTGTGTGTGTGTCGTCGTCGTTGCCGTCGTTGTCGTCATTGTCGTCATTGTCGTCGGCATTTATTCCTGTTAGCATGATAACTCAACTAAATCATGTCGAATCGATCGGGTTTTGATTGATTCTGATCGGGGATGTATCTCAGATAACATCTATTGATTTTGAGGTGGATAGGACACATCCCATCCTGTCCTCCTGTCCATGGGTCATGAGAAAGCACGATGGGGGACTATTTGAGAAATGTTTTTTGTTAGCATGACAACTCAACTAAATCGTGTCGGATCGATCGGGTTTTGACTGATTCTGATTGGGGACGTCTCCGGGACGACACCTATTGATTTTGAGGTGGATACAACACACCCCACCCTGTCCATGGGTCATGAGAAAGCACGATGGTGGACTATTTGAGAAAAATTGAAAGAAGTAAAACTGTCGCATAGAACACATATTTCTGCATTTATGTGTTGGTTTATTTTTTCTCGGCCACTCAATTTCGAGGTATAGATGCTCTACGTGAGGAAAAGTCCGCTTTAAGGTTTTAAAACTGTTTATTTTGTTATACATCTACAGTATTATAGCTAAGAGTTGTCTACCTCTTTTTATAAAAATGTCTTTTTACTATTAAGGATCAACTTCAGATTAACTCCGTGATTTGCTGTCGCTAATATAAAAACGTTCCTTTTAACTATCTATCACATATTCCTGTGATATATTTTGATCAGGAAATGAATAATAGTCTTATTTCAAATCTGAAAAGTATTTGCCATTGACGAGTTGCTTAAGATGAGTAATATATACTTGTCTTTACATGTAACTCATGTTTGTTAATTGGTAACGAGAATAAAATTAATGTTCTTGCTGTATAGTGATAGGAATTTTGATATCAAACTGTTTCCCTTGCTTTTGTACATCACAAGCATATATTGCTCAGATGCTTTAAGTAAATGTTGTCCCATACATAATCTGTTAAAATATCTTCAAATTCTTGCTAATATCCTCAGAATAATACTTTGTCGTCATACTCACTATAAATTCGTTCCATGGCTTCATTAGCAACTATATTCGTGAATAAACAGTTACTGCATCTGAGACAAATCTTCCTTCAAATTACCTATTGCTTCTATAATATATCATTTACTTAAGATGTATATATATGATTCTCCAGAAGGTCTATTTGACTTCTGCAATCTTGAAAATGAGAACTTGTTTTGAAAATAATCAAGTATATATCTCAATCTAATAGAAAGCCTAGACTGTAAAGGCAAGATGTGTCATACTATTTTCTTGGAAACGGTTGGTTTCTTCGTTCAATATGAGTAGCAGTATTGATCATGATCGCTTAGCTGTTAGCTTGAAAGGATATTTTGTATTCGACTTTCATCGTCTTTTCTACGATAGAGTCTTTCACTGTTTCTGTCATTACCATGAGTAAATCTGAGCTTAGTTTAAAGTTATTAATAATATTGGTAGTAATTAACTAAAAGTAAAATTATTTAGCTTTTCATTGTGGGCTTTCTCAAATTTCGTACTTTAATTACTGGTTTTGTATCCTTGAACTCTTCTATTAATAGTCCTTCCTCTAATCGTTTCTATTAATGAGCCCCCTTTGTACTTACACTGGCTTGAGAAAAAATATTACCTTGTACAAAAAACGGTGTCCAGCTCATTCGGAACCTATCCATGACCACCAATACAATTTATTGTTTTGGTTGTTGACTTTTTTTATTCATATATTGATATTATGGCTAATTGATTCAAAGTATTTTTTTTCAAGACTCATTTATTAAGACTTTTTATTAACAAAAAACGTTATTATATTTATTCTCCATGAAATCTTATACGCAATATATGTATCGACATATGTATTATCGCTAATTTGAAGAAGAATAATCTCGTTCGACTGCTATTTTTTTCTAAACTATTGCTAAAAAACTATTTTGTATTCTTGACCAGTTTCCATCACATACAAATCAGAAAATATGTTGCACACACGCTATGTATTTAAACTGCACATAACTTAACCACTCCACTTCACTCTCATCTTCACCAAGTCCCGTATTTTACGTCTTTTAACGACTAATCAATAAAACAACTATTCCCTTATGTGAAAAAGGAATGAGGAAAGATCTTAATAAACTGTTATTGGTTGTAGTGGGGCTTATAATATAAACACGAGTTTGGCTGTGAATACACATAAGTATAGTTGGAATTACCGAGAGAAAAATGGACAACAACTGGTACCCTTGGGGACAAAGAAATTAGAACATTTCACTCTTTGAGAAAAATCAATGAAATCAATGAAAGTCTTTCTAAGAATTATTTCTAGTAGACATAAAGATAAAAATAGTTTACTTTAAATGATAGAAGTTTGATGAATTGAATCTGAATATTTTCTAATGTTTATGTATATAACATGACAAATAATGGAAGTATTTCAATTATAATTTTTGTGTCGCATGAAACATTAAACATGTTCGTATTATAAGGAAGATTTACTTACACCAAACCATTTATTTATATTATTTAAATTACGTGGTAACAACAGGCTATCTTCAAGAATATAGATGAATGAAAGATATGATGATATCTTGATGATGTAATGAAAAATATCTTACATCACCTGTATACAGTATGTAACATTTATATTGTCAGTAATATCATTAACGAATAATGCAAAAAGAAGAGGGCTTAGTATCGATCCCTGTGAGACTCCTATGGCTATAGGTATTTTTGAAGATTTTAAATAGTAATGTCTGGCGTATTCTAGCGAAATGTTAATTGCCTATTCTTTTGGTCACCTTTTTGATGAACTGAATATATTCTCGATATATTTCTTTCAATTATCGGAAAAGTATTAGTCTCAACGAGAGTTTAAACGACAAGCATAATCTTTTACAATAAATGCTGGTATATCATCATAGACCTCTTGGTTTTAATTATTTTGATGTACATTCTTTCAAGAACCCTTAACATCATTTTCTTTTACTACTTTCCATCTTATGTATGTAGTACGAGTATTTATAGAGGTAGGTAGGTAGGTATAGAAAGTAGGTATTTTTGTTTAGTTACAGTTCTTAATTTAGTGTGTATCCCTTCATTGCCTTTCTGTTTTGTATCTCCCATAGTCTGAATTTTTATTTGATATTCTTTTATAATAGCATAGTACTACACTAAGGAAAATACTGTTATCTTGATGAATATTGCTTATATATATATATATATATATATATATATATATATATATATATATATATATATATATATATATATATATATATATATATACGTAATTATGAGATATGCCATATAAAGCATTGTAGACAACCTCACAGTTATTATATTTAAATAATATATCCCATTGGGAACAGTAATGGATAACTTGATGCCTCCTATGTTTAAACCGGCTCCTCATTTGACCTACATAATTACCATACCCTTCTGATATGACGAATTTATGTTAATCTCCTCGAAACCGCTGAGTCTTCGCGACCTTACCAATATTTGTCCGGGTGAAAAGGATTTTCCAACGCTCGCCGTCCCACCTAGCTTAATTTTATTAACACGGGCGCCCTTCGACCTTAGCTAATTGGCGATTTTATCCAGTACAGCGCTGTAATCAACTCTTATTACCATAGAAACGAGTAGTTTAACAATTCACCTGACCGCCCCTCGTTCCGGTCTCTGATTTCAGCGAGTGCCTACTTCATAACTTCATTCATTATGCATTATATTATACGTTCAAGCAGCGTTTTTTTGCAAATTCGTTCCTAATTGTGTGCATCGTTGAGTATCTCTACAGAATTACCGACGCTTTAGGTTCGCCTTATAGAGGTTTGGATTTTTATGGAAAAAATATGCGTGGATGGAAAATAAACGAATGCACTTAAAACACTTCTGGGAACAATTTACATTTATTTTATCGCCTTTTTAATTGCCTTTAAAAATATGAATAGGTTACTATTTCTTTATTTTGATCTATCTTTGGTCTTGGTCAAATGGATGTCGTGTAAACTGATTTCTTGAAGTCATTTGACAAGGTAAATAATAATATACTAATTTTGAAATTAGAATTATATGAATTCAGTAATAATTTTCTTCACTGAGCAATATCGTATTTACCCAGACGTCAATTATTTATTGCATATAATGAATTTAAATTCGAGACTTTCTTAGCGTCCTCTAGAGTACCTCAAAGCTCCAATTTGGGACTGTTATTTTCTATATTATTTATTGACGATTTGTCTCTAATGCTTATGCTGCATCATCTTCTTTTTGCCGATGACTTAATATTATTTTTAAATATAACCTGCTTAGATGATCACTTTAGATTGCAAAAATTCATCAGCTTTGTTGTATTGTAGTGTTCGAAGAATAAACTATCAATAAAGTAAACATAGATGAATGTAAAGTTTGCTCGTATATCTTAAACAAGCAATCATGGATATACGAGTATTCTCTTGGTGGTACAGTTTTAATACGTTCTGAAAAAATCAAAGCTCTTGTCGTGTACTTTGATGATAAACTATCATTCTCTGTGCATATCAACCATGTGGCTCTTAATGCATATACAGTCATTGGTTTCGTGATTACAAACACGACATCGTCCAATAACATTGATGACTTAAAATGTTTATATTTTGAGTTAGTTCGTTCGATATTAGAATATTGTAGCCTTATTTGGAATTCCACACATATTGCAGATTTTACTTTTATCTTTGTCTCAAAATATATTTATTATACTCATAATTAAGTGATTTTCACATTTTTTTCTCGTAAACGGTAAAACTGAGTACCCATGTTGTATACAAATTTTGTGTTTGTTTAAGTGCAAACTATCAACTGTTAAAATAATAACAGTTATAGTTCGTACACCCTGTATAAGTAAATAGTAAATCGACTTATTTAGACCTCTATATGCTGCTGTATCATTTTGACTACATAATTTAGAATCATATGATCATAGGACATTTCAATAAAGACGCTTGATTTTTAAACGTAAATAAAACAAGTTGTGGGAGAGATATCCACTCATTTCTTTTTATTTGAAAAAATATTTTATGGAATTAAGTATGGAATATTAATGTGGAATTAAGTATGAGGGCATCAATTGTTTGCGATTTATTCGCATAGACCTGCGTTTTCAGATAGTCCCAAAATAATAAGTCTAAAGGCGTTATATAGCACGATCGCGATCGCCAGTTCATGTTACCGCTGCGCGAGATAACCATGCCTTCAAATCGCTTGTGCTGAATGTCCATCGTGGCATGCGCTGTGTAGACATAGTGACATTCTATTGGAACTACATATCATCAGTATCCATATTATCCAGTTTAGGCCACGATCGACCTGTAGCGCTCGCCGTTGATGGTTATAGCAATGCCAGTTTTGTTTTGGAAGAAGTAGCTACCGATGATTACACCAGAAAAAAATCGCACCAAACACTGACTTTCTCGGGATGCATTTGGTGCTGATGTATCTCATATCTGCTGTGGATTGTCATCGCTCCAAGTCAGACAATTTAGCTTGTTCACATATTCATTCATCCAAAAATGGGCCTCGTCACTAAAGATTATTTTTTGGCGAAATTTGGGTCAACGTGCAACTGCTTCAGAGCTCAATCAGCGAACACACGGTGTTGTTTACGGTCGTTTACCTTAAGTTCCTAGCTCAGTTGGATTTTATACTGGTGCAGACAAAAGTTCCAACACAAAATTCGTCAAACTGAAGTCGCAGAAAGGCCATGTTCTTGTAAACGACGAGAAATTGATTGCCTTCTGTCTTCCCGTACACTCTCACGCACAGCAGCGATGTTTTCAGCAGACCTTGCGTTTTGATGACGTACGAGTGTTGGCTGATTATTTATCACACCGGTTGACTCTAATTTGGCTACCAAACGTGGAATAGTCGACCTGGCGGGACTGTTGTAGCGAGGATAAAACCACGTAATGCGCGAAACGTTCCTCGAAAGGAGCACTGATTTTGAAAATAAAATTTGATGATTTTTACACATTGTTGAACGCTATAACCTTCCACGGTGATTTGCCATATAATAGTGAATAATCCACAATAGAATACACAGATGTTGCTTTAACAGCATAGCCAGTATAATCTAACAAATTTCGATCGTCGCTAATGAAAGATCCTATATTATTTCTTAATTTATTTGAAATAACTTTGCACCATAAGGATACTTATAAATAACAAAATAATAAACAATCTTGACTATCACAGTATGACAATATCAGAAAAGACATCGAACATAACAATATAGAACTGTTCCCAACATTATTTCGTATCTCAGTTAGGATATTTTAACCGAGGACTTAACGTTTACGCTGAAGATCCTCCTATATCCTCAGCAGTTTTGCCGCTATGAAATTGTAATTTAAAATGGATTTTTTAGGATCCCCCATTGAGACACAAAGGCTTCGCCTTTCCGTAGATATGGATATCCTGCTTAATCCTGTCAAGAAAATATGATAATATGACACATTATGCATGTTTACACCATCCAAATTTGCCAGCGGTGCAACATGCATTTAAACTATCCTTTATTATAACGAAGCTCGATAGAGACAGTGTATTTGGGGCCGCCAGTCACAGTGCATACTTAAAGAGAAGTTTAATGTTGTACATACTGAGGTATATGTGAGTGACGGTATTGAATTTTGTTTCATATAATATTGGACATAATTTATTAACTAAATAAAAATATCATTTATTTGTCCAACAATTACAAATTATGGGATAATAGGAACATCTAAGAAATATTTATGTCTTTTATCTTTTTTTTTAATAATGAGTTATTTTATTACTTCTTTGCAAAATATTGACATTGAAACGTGTTTTTAACTTGTATATTAATTTATGTTTTGCCTATGATTTTAGGCTTTCTCAAAACTAAACAAAAAACGGCAGTTGAATCAAAAAGATAGTAGTATTATACATTTTTTAATTTTACTTCTTTCCAGCTATTGTAATTATTGATATCATTACTCCAAGGTATTATTGCTATATACTTCATTTATTATTGCTGACAATAGCATCAATCTTTCCTACTTATGTAGACTGAAATAAGGACATTTTTCTTCTCCCAATCGACAGGTAAGTAATAACATAAAAAAGCTTTTCAGTTTAAGTCTTACAGTACTCCTTAAAGAACAAAATTTAGATTAATGGCACAACGAATATAAATGACTTAAATAGGATACAGAAAATAAAAGGATAAATTCTATCAAATAATACTAGATGAAATCAGAGGCACTTAATACTATACATAATGTTGAATGGGATAGGATGAATGGGATAGAGAACATAAAAGGATAACATATAAATTTCTAAATACATCGATAAGTTCATCATCCATTATTCGTACTGTTCCTGTTAGTTCAGTATTATTTAGAAATAAAATGTTTGAAATGTTAAAACAAAGACAAAACTAAAAATAAAATATTTTTCTTTATTGTAATCGATTAAGGAATATGGAATTTACTTTTGTGATATGTGTTGATAAATCCTTTGCGCGTTAGATAACGGGTCTCCTAGCGAGAGGTAACCGATTTAAACTTGCCACCATTACTCTTGCGGACGGTTTTGGAACTTAATGCTTCGTAGTTATTATGTGGAGAGTATGCCGTTACAAAATGGAGCGCTATACTGTTCAGGAACGCATACTTATTGCCAAAGCGTACTATGAAGGTAATGGCTCAATTGTGGACACTGAAAGAAAATTACGTGCAATTATGGGTCGTCGTGAGGCACCTTCGAAGCGTTTAAGACCCCATTAGACTTTTTCTTGTGGGGATACGTTAAAGGAAGGGTCTATACAAATAATGCCGTTACGATTGAACAGATGAAAAATAACATTAGCGAAGTTATTGCGAACATAGGGCTACAGCTATGCCGCGAAGTGATGGAAAACTGCATCAAAAGAATCCACTGCTGCCAGAGAAACAGAGGCGGCCACTTACAAGATATTGTATTCCATGTCTAATGGCATCGTTTAAATAAACAATTGAATCCAAAATTGTTGAAGAAATGTAATTTATTTGCCCAATAATTACAAACATAATCGGCTACCTCTCGCTGGGACACCCTATAGGAGAACAGGCAGTTGGCGACTTCATCCGTTACCTTTCCTCTGATTAGCTTAGGTTGCTGAACTGAATCTCGCCCTATTGTATTACTACTTATGCTCAATTCTTTATTCAAATATTTTCTTTATTATTATTATTATTATTGTTATTTAACAATAGTTTGACAGAACATTTTTTGTGTTCTGTCAAGGACGGGGCGTCATGATTTAATGACTGTCATCTACAAACAATACGACGTCAACATGTTTGAGTGTCTCCTTACTGCGATACATTACCGGCTTCATTTTCAAAGAAGTATGGTCCAATTACTTCACCATGCATTTCTGTCAATGCATTTCCTTTTCGTGAACAGCATGTGGATTTTCAGCACCCCCAATTCGACAATTTTATTTTCTGACGTATTCTTCAATATGAAAATGTGGTTCATCGCTAAACAAAATTTTGTTGCAATAATCAACATCACCTTCTTTCTTCTCTAACACCCAATTAACAAATATACGACGTTGTAAAAGGTCTGTAACTTTTAATTGTTGTGTCTCCTGAATTCTGTGTGCTGACAGATGCAGATCTTTTTTTAAAATCCGATGCGTAGTGGCTCTTGACATATTCAATTGTTGTGCACGACGCGACGTCGAATTGATGTATTTGGATACTCCTGTACACTTTCTCCCACTACAACAATATTTTCATCTGACTCCGTACCGCAACGACGACGTATTGCCTTATCAATAAAATAACCCATATATTTCAATTTTTTGATGAAGTTACGAACTATTAAATCGAAATGAATGTCTTTGAGTTGAATAAATAGAAAGTGTATTGAGAATATTTTTCGGTACCCTTTTGGTGTTTTCAAGAATGTAAACTTAGGAAGAAAAAGGTTTTAGTTATCAATGAGATATTATGAGTTGACATTCCTCTGGACTCATCTTCTCATATCAATAAGATAATGTATCCAAATACATCATATTACTGATTCACTGCCATATTTATGTTTCTTATTCTACAGAAATTCAGTGGTTTAGTTTTGGTAAACTATTTCTTCCAATCAGTGCTCTATTGGCAGGAATTATTTCAAGAAATATATTTACATCTTATTTATCAGTATTTTTATATAATAAGCGTTACTAATTTATGCCGAACATATGTGATTCCTACAGTAAGTTTCTTCCTAACTTCGGTGAGGATAATTGCATCACAACAGAATCAATACCCTGGCAGGTTCGTACCTACTAAACGAACATTAACTACCCCACCGGTGGGATACAAGTTTAAACGACTTGAAATGTGCTAGCAGGCATGAATATTCAAGGACACGTTCCTGTTAGTGGACCGGGAGAACATTAAAAGCACACTCGGCGGATGTGCCAACAACTTTGTCAAACTTATTTAACCGCCAGCTTTAACTTGCGTTTTTAAGGGTTCGGGTCATTTTTAATTTAAGAGTGATCCGTGAAAAGTTCGTCTTCCAGGTTTTCGGCCGCCGTAAAAAAAGTTTTATCTCGTCGACGGAAGCGCGGCGTTCTTCGTGTCGTTCTAATTAATGACGGGAAGCGGGGCGTTTGTAAAATCGGGAAAATATTTTTTAAGTTAATAAACTTAACAAATAATAAATATTCGGTCGATGAGTCGTCTGTTAGGAGTTCACGTTACTAACGTTTTTGTAAAATTATAGAATTTAGTCGAAAGTATATTAGTGCACGAAAAGGAATAGAGAGCTACTAAACCTATGAAAGGGGAAAAGCGAAAGAGGACAATACTATAGTTTTAAAATTATGGTCAGTTTAATATAAGGACTTTCGACGGGGACGTTCGAAGTTTGTTAGGTTATAGCGGTCACGATGTTAAAGCAACATCTATCAAATTCTCTGATAGATGTTGCTTTGATAAATAATCTGAAAACACCGTACGTCACCGAAACGCAACGTCTGCTGAAAACATCACTGCTGTGCACGAGAGTGTACGGGAAAACCCAAGCAGTCAATTTCTCGTCGTTCACTAGAATTTGGCCTTTCTGCAACTTCAACTTGACGAATTGTGCGTTGGGACTTGGGTCTGCACCCGTATAAAGTCTAACTGACCCAGGAACTTAAAGTAAACGACCATAAGGAATGCCGTTTGTTCGCTGATTGGGCTCTGGAGCATTTGGAAATTGACACAAATTTTGCCAAAAAAATCATTTTTAGCGACGAGGCCCATTTTTGGATGAATGGATATGTGAGCAAGCAAAATTGTCAGATTTGGGACGATACCAATCCATACGAGATACACCAACATCAAATGTATCCCCAGAATGTCACTGTTTGGTGCGGATTTTGATCTGGTGAAATCATCACTCAGTACTTCTTCCAAAATGAAAGTGGCGTTGCCATAACCGTCAACGGCGAGCGCTACAGATCGATGATAACCAACTTCCTGTGGCCTAAACTGGATAATATGAATACCAACGATATATGGTTCCAACAGGACAGCGTATGCCACGATGGACATTCTGCATGAGCGATTTGGGGGCATAGTTATATCGCGCAGCGGCGACATGAACTGGACACCGAGATCGTGCGATTTAACGCCTTTAGACTTATTTCTTTGGAGCTATCTTAAATCGTAAGTCTATGCGAATAAATCGCAAACAATTGATGCTCTCAAAGTCAACATAGCGAACGCCGTCCAGCAAATTCAGCCATATTTATACGACAAATTCATCGAAAATTGGACATCCCGAATACGTTTCACCAAGCAAAACCTCGGCGGACGTTTGAACGACGTCATATTCTATACTTATTGTTAATGTCATAAAATACTCGTTCAAATAAAAAATAATTTGAGTGGATATCTGACATACAACTTGTTTTAACTTACCTTTCAGTTAATGAAGATTACTATTAAATGCACCATATAATTAATTAAAAGAGTTCACAAATTTTATTAAAATTTGTTCTAATATTTCTGTATATTTAATATAAAAGGGATTTCAAATTACTGAAGCATATTCAAAATAATTGCGAACCAATGAATGATCTAATATTATTATTAATTTAAGATTAGTAAAAGATTTTATGACTCAATGTAAATTTCAAATTTCTATAAGAGTTTCGACAGATAGTTTCAATATGAAGCTCGGAAGTTACTATAGGGTCTAATATAATATCTAAATTCCTAATCCAGTCTACTTTCTTTACTTTTACTACTACTCTTAATACTATTTTTTTCTGATACAACATTATCGGATCTCTTTGAAAATGTTATTGAATATAATTCAATTGAATTTTCGTCAAAATTCATTTATCTTACAAAGATTATTTATTTTACAAAGATTATTTATATTAAAGTTTTAAAAGCGCATTACATCATCTTGCAATTTAACACAATCAGATAACCTATTTACCTTTTTATAATATGTAATTTTTCTTTTACGATCCTTCGGCACATGATGCATAAAGCAACTGTTAATATCGTATAAAAACAACAAAAATAGAAGAGGTCGTAAGTGTGACCCCTGGGAGACACCCGATGTTACTTTAACATATGAGGATGAACAATTATTAATTTTGACGTATTGTGATCTATTTAAAATAAATCATAAGCTATTAAAACATAAGACGTAATCCATCGTAGTAAATTGTAAATTATGGTAGTATTAAGGCCCATAATAAGGATCATTTACCACCAAAATAGAGTCTTGTATCCCACGTAAGTTTATAATACTTATTATTAATATATTTTCTGATATAATATTTATTGATATAAATATTATTTTCTTTCTTGGAATATAGTTGTGGAAAAAAGGCGTAACGTTCTATAGAGCTAAAATTGAATATCTCACCTATACATCTCTGGCATATTTACAATTAATTCAACGCATAATTTGACCTTTGCTTACTACAGCATATATTCAAAAACACCCTTCAGTCCTTAGAATATATTCATCAATTCCATGAATAGAGTTATTCCAAAACACATTCTACATTATAACTTCATAATAAAAATCCCTTATATGGCGTACTTACAGTTAGTAGATTGAAAATGCCGTGAAAGCCAAAGATTACAAGGGTCCCCTAACGAATTTGGGGGTAGTTATTGGTCAGAAAAGCGGATTATTTTTTATATCTAAATATGTCACATATGTCCGTGGGCTGTTATCACGATGTTATTTTGCTCAAGGCCCCTTTTTCCGCTAGCGCGATGCAGCAGATATATGAAATAAGTTTGTCAGCTATATAATTCGGCTGGCAAACCAGCTAGAAATTATGTTTGCGGCTTGATTGCCACGACAGGCAATTAGCAAACTAGTAGAAGGAAAACTATATAAAAATAAAATAAAATTTTGTGGAATTATGCGTGAAGATATTTCATATGTAACAACCGTGGTTAATAATTATGTAATAAATAACAATAATAGTAGTGGCGGCTCGTGATGAAATGAAATGGGTGTTCTGCACAGTGTCGATCTTAGGGTATTGGCTGCCCGCGTGCAAATTTCAAATGTATTCAAACTACTGGCGCCGTAGGGGCCGCAAGAAAATTGCGCCGCAGGTGAAAATTTTGAAAATTTTCAAGGTCACGCGTTTTCCTGATACTTCAGAATTTTTATGTAGAATCCGTTTATACAAAAATATAGACTTTCACAAAAAAAATTTTTGGAATTTAATACCTTTTTGAAGAATATTTATGTTTGCCGTCATATTCTTTGGTTAAGAGAAAAGGCTTGTAAGGTGAATTTTCTACTAGAGGGTCTATATTTTCCGAAAGAGTTTCAGCGTCACATTTTGTAGGTTTCGGGTATGTCCAAAAACGTTCAATCGGTTCACCATCGAGAATATATCTTAAAACTACCACTAACTGAGTTTTTGCAGATATATCAGTTGTTTCGTCTGCCATAACTGCCAAAAATGAAGGTTTGTTTATTTCTTTAATTATTTCTTCATGACATACTTTTAATATACAGTCTAAAAGATCATTTTATATTTCTTTAGAGGTTCCTTTAAATACTGAAGCATTTTGTAGATGCTCGCTTAAAGTTACATCAAGCTCAGCAGAAAAATTTATCAAACCACGAAATATCCCCGGGTTTTGAGAGGTTTCAGTTTCGTCATGTCCTCGCAGCGCTAGTTCAAAGGCCCCACAAAACTTGGAGTTTATAATTTTTGACAAAACGTATCTCTTTTTTGTCACATTATCATTATGCTTTTGTACATTTATCCAATAAGCTAAATCTAGCTGCGCTTTAATATTAGTTGTTCCTAATAAAGCTAATTCCATTGTATTATGTAGATGGCTTTTGGAGTTGTCGTGCTTTTTTATTTTTTCAGTTAAGTGCACCAAATCTGTCACCCCTACCTCCGTCCATGCTTTATCACCGCCAAAAAGTAAACAAGGAAAACAAAATAACGCATTTTTTTGTTGCACCCACAAATCCAATTGTTCTTCGAATAAATGTCTCTATCAAATTGACGTTTATGTGCTTTTCCGCGGCTAATACCTGCAGTCTCAATAACAATATCGGGCAATGGCCTACCATTGTTTTTTAAATCAATTTTTACTTCATAAGAGTATTTAAAAAATCGCTTCATATGAACTAAATTATAAACTAAATCCATTGTCACTATCACAGTATATGAATATTAATAATTAGTACAATAAATCACTACACAAATTCACAAAACAGTATTTAAAATCTCAAATTAACACGAAATACGAAATAGGTACGATTTACGCCCGCCCGAGGAGTAAGAAGGAGTAAACATTCACTGATGTTGTCTTAGCTGGAAAAAATACAGCTCACTGACCGTGTAAATTCGCGCATTTACGAGCGCCAAGTGTGGATTGTCGCGGGAGTTGAGGGGGAGGACGGGTGTGCCGAGCCGTGCTGAGAACTACCTCGTGTGGCCCAGTTCAATGTACCGCGACGCGCTCGCGTAGAGACCCAGATAATTCATCTGGTCTACTACTCACTAGAGGACGGCGCGCGGCGGGCAGAATGCGACTTTAACGCAATAATTTGGTTAGCTGCACCAACTAACCAAGTTACTTTATTAATAAATTTTAGTAATTATTATGTCGCGAAAATATACAAATATCTAATTTTTTTGGCAGTTCTGCAGCTCTGCAGTACCTATACACCAGCCGCCCCTGAATAATAGTAATATAATTTGCTTACCGGCATAAAGCGATTTACAAATATAATCAAAAGCATACAGGATCCGTTGACGTCAATATTGTGAATTAATTATTCTTGGTTCGTCTGAAAACATAACTCGCCTCCAATAGTCAATAATCCAATTTATGTGTTCCCTTGAAAAACACAGTATAGTAACTCTATGCTCTCTGATGAGCAGTAGTGCAATAGCTGGTCTTCTACTATCCAGTCTTTCTTCATTAAGTTTTATTCTTGCCGTTCATCTAGAAGTTGTTACATTTTGAGCTGCTGCTAGGGCTCCACTTAGCTCTAAACTTGATAATATTACATTAAAATCACTAGCGCATCAACATCTACCATATGTTAAAGATTTTTCAACATAGCGATCCCTTTTTGAGAAATATGACTACTGGAGATGAAAAGTGAATCGTTTATGTCAACGTCAGTCGAAGAAGATCATGGGGAAAGTCCAGTGAACCTTCTCAATCCACACCAACGCAGGGCTTTACCCCAGGAAATTTTTTTTATCCGTCTGGTGGGATTTCAAAGAAATAATTTATTTTGAGCCAATTGTTTTTTACTCCCAATCAACGAAATAATAAATTTTGACGTTTACTGCAAACAACTACAAAAATTGAACCAAGCCATGCAGGAAAAGCGCCCAGGACTTCTAAATCGTAAGAAGGTCGTCTTCCATCGCGACAACGCTCGACCTCACACTTTTCTGCAGACCCGGAGGAAATTGTTGGAGGGATGTTTTACCCCGTTCACCGTATTATTCAGACCTCGCGCCCTAGGATTTTCACATATTCCTCTCCATGGATAACAGTTTACGAAACTTAACATTTGCCAATGACGAGGAAGTCATAGATAATTTAAAAATGTTTTTTGCGAGCAAACCGAAAAGTTTTTATGAGAATGTTATTATGAAGCTTACTGAAAGATAGGAGAAAGTTATTGAAAATGGAGGAACGTACATTATTGATTAAAATAATTTGTACTAACTATAATGTTAATAATAAATGCTTATGAAAACACCGAAAGAATTTTTTCGACATACGTACCTTGTTGAAATAATACTCGCATTCGGAAACCATACCTGCAAAATGCTCACCCGCAGGAATATATCTCAGGTGATTCCTCTCCGCGTAAAAACCATAGTGATTCAGCGGGCGTTTTTCCGTGCAAGCCCAACCGAAGCAATACTAATCTCTTTGAGGCAGAGTCGGACGTGACGCTCACGCAATTACAGTTTTGTCACAGCGCGGGTTAAAACAACACGCGTGACAGCAGGAATTTGCAATAAGCAAGAGCTCCATCAAGTGGCTTTTGAAGTTTTTTTAGCAGCGAGTCTGCACGTTTTGTTTCAAATTAAAATGAAAAAGGTTATTGTCCCGGGCGTCGTGACTATGTGGGACACATTGGAAAATTTTGTCGAATAACTTTTTCGCCATAAATCCGCTGGAAATTCAGCGAATTCCATGTTGTTTTCCGAAGCTTGTTGCGCTGCCCACGTTTTTCCATAATTGACATTGTTTCGGTGTGTCATTTATATAATACAAGGCTTTGCTAGAATGGATATACAGGGTCATTCAAAATTGCTTTCTAGTTACTGCAGCTAAAAATGGAATTCAATGAGACACCAACCGAAGAAAATTCACAAATTATTTTCGATGTTAGGCATCTTGTCGAGATGACAATAAAGTACCAATTCTACTCAAATTGGGTCGTTTCTCTTATTATCCATTTCACGTAACAATATTTATTATATCATTTTTAGTTTGAGCGTTACTGGCAAAAGTGTGTTGACAGAGCAGAAGGACTTCATGCAGGGAGTAACATAGATTTTGTGAACCAGCTGTGTATTATTATCCTCTGATTAGATCCACTAGATTTATTTTTGCAATAGTAATGAGACATCGAGAATGATTCTGCACACTTTTTCAAGTATTAAAGAAGTAAAAAGTGTTAAATGTAAGCCAGATAGAAACTGACTACAGATTTTTAAATTAATTTAAATAATATCTCATACACAACTGCATACCAAGGATACCTACATAAAATGTTTAAGAATTTAGAACTTCGAGAAATTATAAGAAATAATGAAAAGTTTTGCTGATGCGTTAATTCTATCTAGGAGTCCAGTATGTATTTCTGTATGATATTTCCGATAATGCAATAGGTCGTGGAATTGACAATAAAATATTCGACATGACGTAGTACTTTCAAAGGGAGCGTTCCATTTTTGCATTTAATAATATAATATCATCAAAAGATAAAAGCGCACCGGAATTTATCTCCCGGGATTTCGCAATTTTATGCTATTTTGCAACAGATGCCGCATTCGCTGACTGCACTCATGCGTGATACCCATGTGTAAATGCTACGAGAACTATCCCCATGTAATAATATCTAATCGATAGCCGAAGAGATGAGATCAAAAACCTTTTCGACGCCGAAACAGCAAATCGCCTCGGGGAAATGTTACACGAGCTTTAAATGATGAACATTTTTTATTGTTCTGTTTATTTTAACCTGTTTTCCTTCGCGCAGTCGACTATACTTAATGATCATATGATCACCAATGCAATTGGGTATGTTTATATCAAGCTTACAGTCAGTTATATTCATAATCAGTGAATTGATTGATATCTATGTTTTAATATACATCAATTATGTTATATGTATCCTATATTTGAATGGAGTCATGTACAATATTTCGAGAATTATATTATGATATTGAAAATGGTCATAAATTTGTATATATTGCTTAAAGCGATATACTTATTGCCAGAAACCAAGTAAATGTTCAAATACGTACCATAAAATCGTTATTAGTTTCAGAAATTGTTTCAAAAATCGACACTGCTATGTTTTATACATTTTGGCTTTTATTTCCAAATGTACCCTGGGTTAATTATTCAAATATTGGAATCCATATCAATGTCTTATTACTAAAGTGTCTATTCTGGTAAACCACAACAGTGCCTAATTCAGGTCACTATTAAAACACAGCAATAGTTCACAGAAAATACATCATAATACAATAATGAATATTAATGAATACTCGGATAAACACAACAATGGGAAAAGAAATGTATAAATAAAAAAACTTACAACCAAATGTGTCAGTCAATCTCGGTTTTTGACTCACATTTTATTGACTCATATCACAAAGTTATATATGAGCCACATTTTAGTATAGTAAGAGGATAGGTGTTAATTTATATTCTTTAGAAATGAACACTTATGTTCCACATAGCTGTATCTAAAATTTTTCGTAAACTTCTTGCAGTTTTTTTAATGACTTCACATGTGTTTTAGTTGTTTGTTTTTTGTTTAACAGCATCTCATCATGGGGTCATCAGTCCTAAGACTGGTTGGACGCTAACCTCCAGCTTCTCCTATCTTGCACTAACCTACGCATTTCGCTAATTGTGCTACAACCTACATCCCTTACTATTTGCGAGCAGTAGTCTAATCTAGGCATGGAATAGTTACTATTAATGTAACGGGTATAATCTCGTATGGTTTGTAGTTGCAGTAAGTTCTGAACTGTGTGTATGACATGACATTAGCTGGGATCAAACCTAATAATAATAATACGTTTTAGATCCTCAAAATGCTTATCATAACAAACTACAGCGTTTACCTAAATACCCCATCTTGTGGCAACTGATTCAAGAGATAAAGATACATACATACATCTGACAGAGCTTCTCTAAACGTGCCTCTCTAAGAAAGTGCTTTTACAGAAACAAAACAAAAAAATCGCATTCGCTATTATTTCGTTAACTAAAGGGAAACTGTCTCTTATTGTTTTTGCTATTCAGTTAAGTGGAGGTTTGTTTCATAAAAATTTCATTTAATAGATCTTCTGCTTCTCGCATGTATGCAGCTAAGTCCGTTGGCATTACTAATACATTCTGAGCCATACGCAGTGAAAGTAGTCAACCACAAAATCTACAATTGTTTTGTGGTTGGTTCTGTCTAATATTTTAGAAGACGCTAAATGACTGCCACTAACACTTTTAAGTTTCAACTCATTAATTAAAACATTAAAACATTAATTAAAACAAAGTTTTTCCCAATACGAATGCGAATGCAATACGTCCTACGATTAACATATCTGTTTCTTAGTGAAGTTGGATTAGGGAGTTTTCGATGCATATATTTTTCTGGAAAATGGCGTAGGTACTGTGGGTTCAATTTATGTAACGGGATATCACTTACCAAAAAAAAAACGACCACGAGGTCATAGAAAAATATAGTGTCATCCTTATCGTGACCGCTAGATGAAGCCATGGCTTTTCACATGTCTCGTTACATTACTTCTTTTAGACGAATTAATAATTCGTTCACACACATTATAAAATGATCATTTCCTCTAATACATATGTCGTCCGCAAACAATTCCTCACTATCAATTCAGGTTTGCAGTAATTTTTGCCTGGAGTTTTTGTCTCGTGGCATATGAATTTTCACATTACCACACAAATAAAGACACAGGAATTCAAACACTCGACGTGATCCACAAAGCCACATAGACAGCGAAAACAGCGATGAGATAAAAACACGCCTCTGTGTAACATGCTATGGCAACGTAGTTCCTATAGAAGCGGATATTGGCAACTCTCTAATATCTTAGCCATACCTACTATAGATTGTTATTCCATCTCTCGTACAGCTGGTCGAAATGGATACCTTACTTATTAATATATTGGGCGAAACCAATAGAAATATTTGAATAATTACGTTTTCATACAGTTGCAGCAAAATGCAACTAAAATCAAAATATGTGTTAGTGAAAATCTGTATTTAAAATTCTATAATGTTACATCCGATGCCTCTTATTGTAGCAGAACACCATTCATGTAGTAAATTAGAATTTTTAGATAGAACCTTGTTATTTCCTTTAACGCCGGCTTTTTTAAAACCATTATATTTTAAGAGCGTCTAAAATTTCGAAATGAAATAATAACAGATGGATAAGATAATTGAAATCCCTTTCATATCCGAGAAAGAAACGCTCGGCAATGTTGTACGAAATTAAGTTTTTTTATGTCGCGTTTATACATACTCGTATATAGGAACAGATAGTATGAAAACCCAATAGCGCTCTCAAAGAAACGTCGCTTTACCGTGGGTAACTTAGAATTTAATTTTGTATTAAAGGGAAATTAGTATCTTAGGAAAGTTTTGAGGTATATTGATTGCGCCGTACTATTTCCTCGGCTTCCACGCTTTTCTTAAATTAAATATTATAGTAAATGAGTTCGCAAACACAAGCTATTATTATCGAAATGTAAATGGATTCATATAATGGCTTATTCTGAAGATATGGATTCTATATTTCTCCTGATATTTAAACTGAAAAGTAATTGAATCTAAAATCCACACAATACATATTTTTAATTTATTTATTTTTTTTTTTTTTGGAGAGAACACACTAAACTGCTTATGAGTCATACAAAGCTAATTTTCACTGTAAACTATTATTGCACAGTTGACAACTTTAAAGAACGACGTAAAGTTTTTACAGCGATGCCACTAATCTGAGACTACTTCAAAATTCTACAAAGTTTCAAATTAGTAACTTCTAAGTTACTAATACGTAACACCACATGGTTGTTGGTACTACTATATACTACTTTATTGTTCTATTAACTTCTAATCACTTGTCATATTAAAGTAATTTGTCTTGGTGACCACATATCATTAAATCTATTTCAAAAGTTACCTAGAAGAAAGAAAACTATATGGTTCCAATAGACAGTGGGAAGAACTATATACTGACTACACGTTCTGGTTTAAAGTTATTTTAACTGTAATATATGTATATTTAGTATAAACCACGGAATAACTACCAACGGTCTTAGTTGGCGTAACACAGATGTTGCTGCTGGCATGTTATCTGGAACGCGATGTAGGTATTTGTAATATAACTATGAAGAAAGTCATTGAATAGAAGTAATTTCTTCAGTATCTTTAATTTGAAGAAAATGTACTTCTGAACTATAAATCGAAGCGAATAATAATAATTATAATATAAATACTAGATGTGGCCATTAAAATAAAAATCATTCAGTAAAACGCATACTATATACATATAACAAATATATCAAAAGTTAATACAAACAAAATACGTTTTTCAGTTTAAAAACATATTTACTGAGTAAAAACATTCATCATTTAGGAATTCCTTTAGCCGATTTTTAAAAGGTTTTTCTATTTTTGCTTCCTTAACGTAATTTGGTAGTTTATTATATATTTTTATCCCTGAGCAATAAGGTGAGTTTTCATAAAAAGTACTGTTGTCTCGAGGGATATGTAGCATTTTTCCATAATCGTATTGCATGATGATCATATTGATAATAGTGATCGTTGGTTATAAATTTTGTCAAATTTGTTCTAATAAATTTTTCGATATTTTACATGTATATACAGGGCAATGTTAAAATTGATTTCTCGTTGAAATATTGTCTGCATGTTTTTCGAGGATATATATGTTAAAAATTAATCTCATTAACCGCTTTTGAAGAATTACAACTCTACTTATTGAGATGGCTCTACTCTATAATAAGATATTATATAATATATGTGCATATGTTGAAGCATAATATGAATTCAACAAGGAAATGAGATCAAGGGTTTTAAAGTATTCGAAATAAGTCATTTACTATTAATCTTATTTATCTGACAATCTCAGTCAAGTTTACTATCAACGATCTATAGGGTTTTTACTTGTTCAGATATTTTTAAATTATGTCAGTTATGTAAATTAACTGGTATTATGTTTCTCTTAGAGAAATGTATACATTATGTTTTATCTAAATTTAGGTCTATCATCTCTGTACATTATCAACTTTCATCATGTAGTGAAAATATTAGTGGCCCCAGGGCCAAACCCTGTGGAACACCAAAGTTGACTACATGACTATCGGAATAAATATTTTTACACGCACAATGTGTTGGAAACATATGACTATATCCAATTAAGAAAGCTTCTTCTAAATTTCGATTTATAGAATTCTTTGGACGTAAGATCACCTGTGATCTTATCAAATACACAACTGACGTCGAAATATAATCCAACAGCATATTTATTTATCTAATTCGTCGTGCACATACTGCATAAACTGAAGACTAGCCGTTTTAATTAGATGGCCTTCACGGAAGCTTTTTTTGAATTCTTGTCTTCTCTATGTCTTTAGTGACTACTCAGAACACAAATTGATTTTCGACATTATTTATGTCACCTTTTTAAGCACTGGCAATACATAAGCTATTTTCAAATTGCAATAGATAAATTTGAAAGGTTTATTAAGAAATCAGCTAACATGACTAACTTATTCATTTAATTATTTTCAGAGTAAGACCATCAACTCCTGAGGAATTTTTTGATTTAAGACTACGAATGGTAGTTATTATCACAAGTAGTTGCCAATTTCTGATTAATTTTATTCCTTGCTACTATTGAAGATCTAAAGTAATGAGGGGCCTGTTTATTTTCAAAGACTAACAGTTTTGTAAATTCTCGCGCTTCTATAACATTTCCTATAAGAACCATCGTAGCTTCCTAGATAATTTGTTTCTTTTTTCTTAGTTATAAAGGGCACAATATATCAAGGAGTATTGTAAATAATTCAATAAAAATATTAGAAGAGTTTTTGACATTATTCAGGTAAACACCTCCCGAATCAGATATATATATATATATATATATATATATATATATATATATATATATATATATATATATATATATATATATATATATATATATATAAGATGTTTCTATGATTATCGGTTTACTGAAATTATCTACTAACATCAACAAAACGCATGCTCCAGTAGACATAGTACACCAAGATTAGAGGAAATCACACTCCGAAGATATCTGTGATGTGCCTACCTCAGCATCAAGTGGATCAACAAAATTAACGTAAATGGTTTCAACCGTTGTAGATATTCATCAATATTCGTTTATGTAATCTCTAATATTAATGCGCTTCCACGTAATTGTGTTTACCACATATGCCAGAAATGCACACAGAGCCCGATCGAATGCTACCCGCACCCCCTATAGACGGAACGATCCTCGTCTTATTGTTATAGTTGCGAATATGGTTTTGGGGAAATACAAATACGGACAACTTCAATAGTTTTTGTTTATACAAGCGTGAACCTGGAAGGACTAGCAGCTGAGGATAATATAAGGTGGGAGGAGGGGTGGCAGTGGAATTGTTAGTTACGAATCTCGGGAAACGCTAGCCAAACACGAATTTAATTTATACAGAGTAATAGAGAAATCTTTTGATTGCATCTGTTAAGTCCGTGCATGATTATTTGAATAGCGTTGTCAAATATGTGTATTAATAGTAAAATTATTATAAATAAATTGCTATAATTACTCCGAAAGAACAGATTATTTATGATAAGGAAACCCATTTATTTTAATTTAATTCATTCGACATAAATATGCTAAATTGTAGCCAATATTTACCATAAAATGATCGGAAAATTAGTTAACAACATACTAGTTTAATTGGACAGATTTTCTTTATCAAAAATATTATATGAATTCAGGTGCATATTGAGGTAATGTTGTACTTATATTTGCAGTACATACTGCAAATATTATACAAGTTACCAGATACTTTGTTAATATATAAAAATTAACGCACAAACGTATTTATTGTAAATAAATATAATATGCCTTTTTATTCTTTTATTTTGTCATAATTATTACAGGTTTTCAAACTAGAGCGTTGATTAACAGAGAATCATATATATATTTTTTTCGAAAAATGTATTGCATTTCACTTAATTCACTGTTATTTTTGGACATAATCATATTTTAGGTAATAAATTAAGAGCCAGACTAATGTCTACCAACAATGTGACGAAATTGCAGTAGTTGAGGAACTAAGTGATTAACATAAGATTGACGGACTACAATTTCGTACTTCTTTTCTGAATAATCATCAAAGCATTGTAAATCATTTTTTCATGGCCGACAAAGCTTGTTGTTTGAAATAAATAAGCCAAATGTCGTTTATGGATGCCAAAGAATCCCCACGACTGTCAGCAAGGGCCCTTACGTTACCTTAAACTATACGGATTGTCATTGTCTCGTCTAGAATAACTGAACTTTCTGTTTTAAATGAATGGTCAGATACTAACGATTACTGCTGTGCGCTATATTTGAGACTTGCAAATCGAGGGTAATTATGACGTTCGTTTAATCATAATTTTAAGCTAGAATAGGACATATTTGTTTCAGTAAAATGCTGCCCCAATTCGGTATACTTCCATTTATTGTAAATAATTAATAGACACACACATCTTAGGTAAAAAACAGGATACTCGCCTATTGAGCAACTTTTGCATATTGCGGTTGTAGTGACGCATTAAACTGGCGCATTAGCAGGGATAATGAGTCTGCCTCGATAGCTCAGCGGTAAGAGCAACCAACCGGAAATTGGGAGAACCCGGTTCGATTCCCGGTCAAGGCAATGCACTCTTTATCCTTGCTATCGCCAAAGTGGTGACCCCGACGTGATGTGATTCATTCCAGTATATGCAACCTCCCTTACATCTCAAATTCGCGGATTCGATTCCCGTTCTATCCATCGTCCTATAGTCCCGGGGGTTACCGAACAACGGTTCGTAAGAATGGCGAACGCGGTCACATTCCGTTAAATTGTATCGAGACAAACCATGTATCTAGGGAGGGAGTACTGTAGTGACACTTTAAATTGGCGCATTAGCAGGGATAATGAGTGTGCCTCGATAGCTCAGCGGTCAGAGCAACTAACCGGAAATTGGGAGAGCCGGGTTCGATTCCCGGTCAAGGCATATGCTTTTGCCTTGCTTTGCACTTTTATCCTTGCTATCGCCAAAGCGGTGCTTCGTTAAAATGCGGTGAATGGTGCAGAAAGAATTTGGAGGCGTCCGGAAATATTCTAGGTTTTGGAGCCACATTATGTAGATCATCTCAACTCTTACTAGAGCTTGTTACTCCCACCAGAGCACGGTTTACACGTGATCCTGCACTTCTGTGACGAATTGTTCAAACTGTTTAACGCTAACTTAATTCTGCAACTTCTGTCTATTCATAATTTTCGACTAATACATAATCTACTATAATGTTACTACCTACACTACATCGTTAAATAAATGCTGCATACTTAAACGATAAATCATCTTTATACACATGTATGTTTGAATGAGTATAAATTACTTGATATAAATAGCCGAATATTCATCACAGATATCCTATTATTCTCGTCAAATACAAAATGTGAATAGGAAACTACAGCCATATACTTAACATAATGAAAAATTGTGAAAATAGTTCTGTTTGTAAAAGCATACGATTCAAAGAAATATATTTGACAAACGCCTAATTTTTAAATACCCCTGTAGCCTGTAGCGCGGTTCGCTGTGGTATAGGCCCTCTAACAAATTATTTCCATTGAGCTCAACTTTAGACTATAACAATAACAATGAGCGTATTGTGCCAGAACGACTGACACTTAATCTAATTGTATTTACACTATTCTCTGTATTCGTACAGATTGGCACTACCGGTCGATACTATTGAGAGCACGCCGACGTCGAAAACACAATTTGTATATTTCAGACATATGCGGCGAGCACAATTGTAAATAAAACCGTTTGCACTTCAGACATATAAATACTCATTCCGGTAAGCTTTATGCTTATAAGAGGATAATGGGGGTAAATTTAATTGTTCTGCAGGAACCGTAATGGATATTTCGCGACATAAATTTGGTGGGTACTTCACCGTCGAGTTCATTACGCCAAATGTATGTATTTATATTAACGATGTACTTTATACTTTTTATATACATCTGTGCAATAAAATGGCTAGAATCGATTTGACAATTTTTATTCCTGCATTGAGAAATAGTGTATTATTTTAAATAACATCGTATCTTATGTATTTATTTCCCAATATATAGTTTATTTCATCACTATTTGCCAAATAAAAAAATCTCAAAACATACCGTGGCTTGTTTTATGGCTAGGCTCACGTAGATTGTTCCGTTTATCGGCAAGATAAGAGAGTTTTTTATTTGGCAAGTAGCGATGAAATGAATAGTAACTGTGTATTAGGATGTCATATAAGAAAGTATTGGTATTATGTTAATTATAAGAAGATATTGAATCATATAATAATAATAAAATAATATCTCTTGTATTGATATATAAGAAGATGCAAAAAATATTGGGATTTTAAAGTTTTCTTATTGTATTTTAATTTGTCAAAAAATGAGTACTAAAAATTCATGCAAATATATGGATTCTATTTGCATCAGAGGATACGATTCTAATATGATATAAAAAGAAAACTTACAGTTTTCTTAACTTAAGTATATAATTATTTCTTACTTAAGTATATAATTCCTACTGTGCAATAGATGTATTGAAAATGCCTGTTTACAGTTATTAATCCAGATCCTAGAACGGAAACCATCCTTCACTCGATATCTAAGAGCTGTATATCCTCTACAGACAGCTCTCGGCCGATAAGCCTCTAACAAAATTCAGTTTTGAGAATGAAGCAATAAGGGATAAGTCTCCCTTTTTAGGTAAGATCACTGAGGGCGACAAAATACCTATAAAGCTACCCTCCAGCGATCTTTGATGGGTTGCCAGCCTTCAACCCCTCAAACGGCAGTATGATCAGCGAATTGTGAAAACTATGACCAGGACACAAATGGGGCATTAACTGCATATCTTTCACGGTTGCAAGTGGCATTAGTCTTCGTGAGCATCACATTAATCAAGTAGATGGATTCGTAGGACATCGCGTTTGAGCGGAGCTAAAACATTTTTATGTTTTACTACTAAATGCAGAGACTTTTAGCTTTAATAGAATGTTTAAGGAATTGTCAAGAGAGAGGAATACTTGGCACTGAGATAGTGTGACAAATTACGCCGTGAATTTTATTAACGGCTATTATTTTTTCAGACAATTTAACTGGAAATATCAAAACCGGTATTAGTGCGTTTTAAATTAAGTTTTAATTAAGCTTATTAATTCAGGTCCTTTGGTATTTAATTGGCCTATCACATTTATAATAAATACATCTAATGATATTATAAAAAATACTACGGCAGCTTCAATACTTATTTTTTCATCTTGTATTGTGTTTCAATTAATTACATAACATGTTCTCAAAAGTACTAAAATATTACAATAATTGAAAGAATAACGTGCATTTTATTGTTAATTTAATAATAATAAATATACAAGTGGTGATCCATCCAAAAAATCCAGGATCAATACAATTGTTCTTATATATTCTGAAAGTAGAAGAATGATACAATGTTAATGAAAATATAAAACATAAAAAGAAAAAAGAAACATTGGATTAACAGGAAGTCTAATCTAAACAAAGTTTGGTTTTTGATTTATTCCTGGGAGAAAATTCGAACCTTCGATGTAGTAACAAAAAAAGCATTCCTGATGATACCAAAATGCCGAAACGCGAGTCGAGGGAGATATAATCTTTCAGTAGTTGTGAGAAACTGATTTTCCATTTATTTTCATTTCATTATTTTCATTCGCTTCCCACATTTGCTAATATTACTGGGGAAATAAACGAATAGAAATATCTAAAATGAGACAGTATATGACTAGAGTTTAAAGTATTTTATCTAAAACCAGGAGCTCTGAGACGTTATCCAAAATATGTGCAGTGCTGCTGACTGTTGAGTATAATATCAACTGTGTAAACACGCTTGCTAGATTATTTAAAAAAGTCATTTGCGCCGTTTATACCTGACAATGACAAGATTAAAGAATTTACCCTACAGTGATGAATACTTCAAATATAGCTTTACTGTTATTTATAATTAACTCCCATCTATATATTTTTTTAAGAATATACTCAAGAAAGGAGTGTGAAGCCATGAAAGTTGCTAAAGGTAAAAAGGGGGTTGTTTTATAGAAAAATAGAATTCCTATCCAAGGAGGGAGTAATATTTTGGTGCTGGTAATAAATACTTAATCAGTCAACCTGACTATCAATGAGTAAAAAATAATGACTAGCAAATTATCGAGCTACATTTAGCATTGTAGGAAGTAATAGAATTATTTTATGAAGAGCAAGTCGGCAATAGTATGTATAGCTTACCTTCTCCCACGCGAATGCAGTAAAAGAATTTTACTGCAAGCGGCGCGCGCAAGTGATTTATAGGCAGGTCTGTGTCTCTTATTCAGATTGGATTGGTATGGAAGAAAGTCAGACATGCATCTGTCTTTGTTGCACGATTTATTGCCGACTTGGTCTTCATAAAATAATTCTACCATATGCAATATATTATATAATAGTGCGCAAATATTAATTTCATAAAGAGCAATTGACAAACTTAGAAACAAATAATTCCTATAACATAATTAATCCAACAGTTCAAGTAATAGCGAAATACTCAATATTTTGACTACCTAATCTGAATGTATGTTGCATTCAGACATTCAGATTAGACTCATTGCGTTGAACAGCTGTCTTAAGAAGATAGAGTGAAGTACTCTGGCATCTACCTTGGTAGACGCCTTACTTGGAAAAAGCACATATTTATGAAGAGAAAACAACTTGGCTGGTAGTTATCTAAACTGCAGTGGCTTTTGAGTCAGAGATCTAAGTTTTTATTAGAGACTAACCTTTTAATTTATAAAGTTATTGTAAAACCAGTGTGATCCTATGGTGTCCATATTTAGGGTACTACCAGTACCAACATAGAAATCCACAGTTCCAAGCCAAAGCATGAAGAGCAATAAGAAACGCGCCATAAGTACTTGTCAAGTCTTGAAGCTCTTCTATTCCAATTCTCTAGCTCTGAACATGCTAGACAATAGTTTGCAAACATACTACTTAAAATGCTTAGCACTTCTGGACATAATCCATACTGATCGGAATAATGTATTTCATTAATAGTTACTGGTAATAGCAGTCTAATAGTTTTAATTTAATTCTTCACCTGTGATTGCAAATAACGCATACTTAATTAATATATGTTAGGAGTTTAATGGAGATTACTAATTTCTATTATTATGTACACTCACGACATTTATTTGTTGCCCATTGGCAGATTACAAATTTCTAGAGACGCCAATGAAAGAAATCTTCATCAGTGTAGACAAAAATGTGCCATGAAAATCGTCCACGATGATGACAGTTACACATAACAATAACTATTTTTTCTGCTACTGAAGAGCTATTTGTCATCTCTCTCTCAATTTGCCCATTTCGTGATATGAAGTTTGGTAATTCCTACATTAAAGTTAGACTTCTAATGTGGCGTATATAAAGGGTGTTACAAAAAGAGGGCAATACTTGAATTGCGCGCCATTTTGGCTGTCATGGTTCGATAGATCAATAATTGTGACAGATCGAAAACAGACAGATAGGAGTAAATATGGGGCGATACACAATGCAACAGAATGTTTTTATTATTAAACATTAATATCAAAATGATGAAAGTTTGGTTGCTACAACGTAAAGTGCGTCTAATTTTCGGTAGAAATAATGATCCAAATTTATCAACTGTGAAAAGAATAATCGAAAAATTCAAGAATATTGGTTCAGTTATTGATGTGAAAGACAGGACGTAGTGGTCGTTCAGAACAAAACATCTTGGTAATTTGCCAGAGTGTGGCTGAGAGTCCAGGTACCTCGATTCGTCATCACTAACAAGAATTGGACATTTCAATTGGCTCAACAACTTCTACTAACAGACCATGTACTGTGAAGAGGGTTCACCAATTGGTGACTGTGACTGATCACTGGACTATTGTGATATGATAATCCAGTTCTTTGTGTCTCAATTGGAAGATATTGCTCTTGAATACATGTGGTTTCAATAGGAAGGTGTGGCTTGTCATACTACCCGTCAGATATTAACGATCTTGCACGACTCTTTTAGTGGTCATGTAATCTCCCGTTTTGGTGATCAGAATTGACCGCCACGAATTTGCGATGTAACACCTACGCACTGTTTTCTGTGGGGTTTTCTAAAGTTTCAGATTTACACCAACAAGCCCACAACCATCCAAGTAAACACCACATTTACGCAAAACTGTTATTAAAAAGTTCGCAAGAAGAGTGCTCGTGTGCCATCAAAGCCATGGCAGCCATTTACAGCATGTGTTGTCTAATACATAATTGTCAAATACCTACATTATAAATTAATAAATATTTCAGTAATTTGCTACAGAGAGCGATGTTTTATTTAAAATTGACATCTTGAAATTTTATTGTAACACCTTTTACATAATATGTAAAAGGCAGCATATTTTAGCCAACAAATCAACTACTTCAATTTAACAGTAGTGAAAGGAAACTCCAAAAGCAAACTTACTACGAACAATGTGTTTTCATACTTATGGGGGAAACATATTCTCCAAAGGATTCAAATTCGATTGCCTCTGCTATCCATAATCTTTTAACAACTTGTACCTTATTGGAAACTACAGAAACAGTACGACTGTTTGCAGATGGTTGTGGAGGACAAAACAAAAATTCGGTAATGATGTCTATGCTAGGATATTGGTTAACTAAGGAAGCACCTACACACATCAAAAGTCTGCAAGTTGTCTTCCCAACTATTGGGAAGACAACTTTTCTCCCACCAGACCGAGTTTTTGGACTCACTGAAAAACAAATCAGAAAAATCAACATAATTCTAAGCAAAGAGGAATACGAATACTTTATCAAGAATTATTCAACCATTAGGAAAGTGGGAGAAGATTGTAGCATTTTCGATTGGAAAGTAGAGACCAACAAATTTATAAAAAGTCCTGGCCATTTCAAATTTAACCCTCCAAAAAGATTTACATTCACTAAAAGTAATGGTTCGGTTAAGCTAAGGGGTGAGGTAAATTACCATTCAGATCTTTGTAAAGGGAAGTTTATTATGAGATGAACAAAAAGTTTGATCAGTTTAAACCAAAACTATTACCTGTTCAAAATAAACTAAAAGGCAATAAATCCACCATTGACTCTCCATTGAGGAAGTACTATGGAAGATGATTGGAGACAAGATCCAAAGCTGGAATTCTATAAGATTATCGATCAACGTAATCCACCAAACATTGAACAAGCAATTGAAGAAAATGAAGTAAACGAAGATTTGTTTGAGTGCGACAATGATATTGATATTCGAATTTAATACATAACCACTATATTTTTGTTCTACATACTATTAATGAATAATAAAATATTTAATAACTGAATTATATTAATTTATTACTCACGTTATTTATATAAGAACATAATGTTGGTTGCAAAACAGTGTATATGTTATTTTTAAACTGAAATTATTCCTATGTTACTTGATAAATTTCGACATTATTCTACTTTTCGGCTCAGAAAAAGCAGCTCCATCTATTAATAAAAAGGTTCTTATAGAATTCTATTTATTATACTCCAAAACAGTTTTTTCCAATTATCTCAGAATTAGTTGGGCGTCATATACACAGTTTTGCACCTACTGGCCTCATATACGCCACAATATAGTAAACATTTTCAAACGTGGAAATAAACATAATTTTGGTGGCTAATGCCTGGAAAATAACTGGATTGGTCTGTAAAAAACCTTGACACAATACAGGTTTTGTGGGAGTTGTCATTGTTACGGGAAATAGTTTCAGTGCCACTCATATTCTTTTTTAAAATTTTGCATCACCTAGTCAGAAACTGCAGATCATTTTTTGTAACACTGCATGCAACATTATCTTCCTATATTCATCACAAATACTTTATAAGTGGTTTTCTTTTACAGATTGTAATGTTGTTTACATTACATTGTAAACTGTGAAAATAAATGCACCGATAAGAAGTTTTTGAATTATTTTGGAAACCCTCTCCCACACCGGGAACCACTGGGCTAATATATTACACGGGCTGTAATCGTTAAAAAGACCGTTAAGCATCCCTTTATGCTTAGCTGGTTCCCGGCTATCGACTAATTACCCCGAAGGCGAATATTGTGCCGAAAACACAATGCTAACTACATATTGTGTTCATGACATATACATTTCATACATATAATTTGTTTTTAGATTAAATGAACAGCTTTCCGCGCTAGTTTGACAGCCGAGATCGATCGCGCCAACATGTGGTAATGAGTAACACTTGTTGTTCCCATTTATTGCAATGTGACTCATCTATTTTTTTAATTCGGCTATGATTGATGGGACAGTAGAATGGGATCCTATTGATGCCGAATTAGTTTAGTCGGTTGTTAATTTTATCACCATTAGTAGAGTTTACTCCCTCGATGGAAATGTTGGCAATAACGCATTGTCATTTTTTCTCTAATTTAAATTTATTTATCAACATAACAATACAACATCCTCTTATGTACATGTATATACATATCACTTAAAAAACACAATTTAATGCTTTTGAAGCATTTCAAAAAACAATTTAAAATGTTATATTCCTCAGAAGATGTATTGAATAAATTATATACCTAATGCAACTGGTAGAGTAATACTTTGACTTACATATACATATATGTCTTTGAAGAAAGATTATTGAAAATTCCTCACCTAGTATCCTCTACGAAAAATAGCATATATGTTGTATAGTGTCTTGTTCAGTTCACAAAATTCAGCTATAATAGCACATTTCAGCTCAGAAATTAAACTTGACAGTTTTTATAGACGCTGTCTCTTAAATAACCCCAGAGACAAAATCAGCCGGGTCAAGATCGGACTAAGGTAATAAATTTACATCTTTAACTACAAATTTCGGGTAATCTGGCTATTATGGGGTCAATAAATTCAGTCTGACTATAGTTTCAAGACAGAAGTTGTATAAGATATGTATGAGATCGATTCCTATTCTATGTAAACCATAGAGCCATAAATACTCGCTTCTTCTGAGAAAGAGGTAGAACTTTAATGTCCAAAAGAGGGCTATATTCTTGGTTATAAATCTTGTTTTCCAGAAGTGCTTCGTAGTAACACAATCTCATTACTATAACTCCTTTTCCAGCTAACAATCTGTGCTGCAGCTTGGCAGATTTAGGCCCTAGTGGTTGAAGCCCTAAGCAGTTGATTCAAGACATTTTTGAACTAACTGAATGCTTTTTGTGTGTGACAAAACCAGCAGATTGACGTCAGCGACCAGTTGTCTGATCATAAAATGAAGCAGTAGTCTCAAACTTCTGAATTATAATACAGTTAAGCCAAAGGAGAGTAAAAAAATAACGCGATATTTTTAAACTAATTTAGCACCATGAGAAAGGGCTGTAATCTTAGACATAGCAATGAAAACAGAAGACCAGTTTTCCACGAACACCGAAATATACACGTTTCTTAACGCGCGTTTCGCCAACGAAGTTGGTATCATTGGGAGATGATTAAAACTAATTTAACTAAGAAAATAAATTACTTTTCAGTGGAGTGGGTAATATATGTATAGTTTAGTAAGACTATCAACAGCAAACAATTCTCTAAAGCACTTATAGTATAATCCGACTAATTTAAGTTGTTTTACACTAAATTTCATGTTTACAACTACACCGATCACCTATAAATTTATAACAATTGTATAAATTACAGTTGACAATCGACACCTTATAAAATGTGATTTAATATATCATTAATTACATAGTTTAAACACTCGTATAATGTTGAAATGCATTTTTTTGTGGCATGCTGTAGTTTTTTTAATCTTATTTACCTATCCAGATGAATTTGTATTGTAGAATATTGTATTACATTTTTTTAGAATTATAATAACTGAAATAACATAACATCGAAGAAAATATTAGTTCGTGGAACTTAGATAATTAATGTAAATTAAATTAATAATCAAAGCCTGTTGTCGTTAACATACAATGTGTCCCATTAAGGTTGTAAGAGGCCTACGACCTTAAGCTATCTACTTAATTTTTATCCTCTTATGTTCCTATACATTTATATACCTCTGTTGTAAAGTTTCCGTTATACAAACATTTAAATTAAAGATAAATTTTACAGTAAATAATACAGTAATTAAACAAATATCTGTGACAAAGACAATATTCGAGTCGCTTTCGGTTCTCATATTCACATAACCTGTGAATCAAATCCAAATTTGAAGAGATTATTTGTACTTAATTGTTCTAGTTTTCTTTAAGTCTCACAAACTGAATAATTGTTTACCTTTGCCTTTTCTGTTGAATACTTCCTAATTTTCTATTGGCTATATTAAGCATATAAGTTCTTGATGTGATTTATTGATTATCTCCATATATGCTGCACAGAGAATGTTACTATGATTATGTAGACCAAACAGTAAAGAAATTATTTCTGTAGAGGATATTAAGGACGTTATTCACTGTATAAATCACAGATACACACAAGAGATAAATTTTACAAGAAAATTGTCTCGTCTAATTTCTACTATTATCATCAGATAGTAGGACTGCATACAGCCATTTTTTCTTTATTGGGAATCTTCGGTAAAGCTCAGTCGATGGTCTCGGAGAGCAATGTTCGATACTCTCCGAAGATGAATTAAACAGAATGGTGTCAGGCAGTAAGTGCACATAGAAAAGAGCTCTATGGCCCAAAAACAATCCCTATTTAGTGGCCCAAAATCTATCTTCTAAATAGCAAACTAATTTTCCAGCAGATTTTTAAGAGAAATTTAAATATGTAGTATGTAGCCAAACGTTGGTTTTTTGAGAATATCTGAATAAGTTTAAAAGAAATTGCAACTAAAAATGTATTTTTTATTTTTATTTTTTCTATTTATATCTCAGTTAGAATTCTAGTTAAAGAGGAATATTTTGGCCACGCATAGTTATCTTTGACAAAGGTTTTATTGATATCGAATAAAAATTAAAATATTTGAACGGTATCTTCCCTTAATTGAGGTATCCTTTTAATAGAATAAAGAATTCTTTTCATTTTTTAGATTTTTTCAACCATGTAACATGGATTACATCTTCTACACCGTTATGCTGAATATGCCATAACGCTATCTCTAATATTACCCTTTGGAGAACTATAAAAACTAAAAGGATTGCGTTGTATTTTAGATAGCTGAAGTCAACGCGAAAACAGTCAGTCCGATAAATTTAATCACCATTTTTCACAGATAAAAGCGATCGTTAGCTGAAAATAGTGCCCGCTGGTTTGGTTTAAATTGTGGAGATTTCATGTAATATGTTTAAAACTGATTTGTATTTCTGGATCATTTAACCGAATACATGTTGAATAGATATATTAAGACTGGCTGGTTTGTTTACTTAGTTTGTTTGCTTTCTTAATAAAATCAGCGATTTAAGTTAGTGGTTTCAATATGTTCTGCTTACTGAGTATTGGTACAGTCTGCTAATTTACTAGAGTACGCCATCTGATATTAATTAATTAATGTGCAAAATTAGGTAAGAAATAGCATTTCCAAGATGGGTGTTTGATTTCTGAAAATAATCGTCAAATGTTGGCGTAACAAAAAATTGTTATTCGAAAAGTTCATCCCTTGGCATTACTTAAATTGGTGAGGAAAATAAAGGAAGCTATAATACACTTGATCAATGATTTTCACAACAAATTATTATTTTTTTATTAATAAACCACTAATTATATAACCCATATTATCTGTAGAAAGTTAACGAAAGTTATGTTGTGTGAATAGATTTAACTATAATCTTAATACAGGATACTTCGTCTAAAAATATTTGAGTTGCATTGGGAGCTAATGGGCAAGATTTTAAGATCCTACTGAATTATTTAATATGCAAAGAAAGCTCTCAGATAGAATTTTCTTGCAACAAACGAAATATTTTCCACTTTAGCCAACGTGTTACTCGTTTCAACTACGTAAATTTGTCATTTATTTATACATTTAATTTCATCGATCCAACGGGATAAAAGTCCTAAAAGATAAATAACAGTTATAGAAATCTTATAAAAGTAAAAGCCATAGAAACATTTGTAGACCGCGTGGAAGGTATTTGTTGAAGACGTTTCACAAACAAATGTACTTTACTAAATGTATATTACTAAAAACAAATTATAATAAAAATATTACAAAATAGAATTTGATTAGATTTTAAGCGAATACGAGTTATATAAGTGATTAAAATTTAAATATGTCCAGATCAGTGTTATTACCGTTCAAAAACATTTAATAAAGGAAGTGGGGCGACTTCAAAATATTTATTTGAGAACTGGGAAGCTGAAGTATATTGCTTTTTCTTGAGTTTAACGTAGGAGTACATTAATTAATACAGAAGGTAATAAAAGGACAGTTGATTTCATTGTTGACAATTTTATATAAAGCTGGGAACATTGCTCGTTGTCACAAGAGTGCTTTGCCAACGTTTTTAATCAAAAGTATCTTGATTTGTATAATATCTTTCAAGAAACCTTATTTAGATTCACGTACAACTAAAGGACCAGAATATGTTAAAGTGTTAAACAAACCTTATTTTGTAGAAAGTACTGTGAAATAACATGTTAATAAACGTTCAAGGTAATCAAATTTTCATCTTAACAAATTACATCAGCTATAAAAGACGAAGATGATCCAGATCATAGAGTTCTTTTCAATAACACACCTATCGATCAAGAATGAGGTAGCTCTTAGCTCCATTATGTCTTCAGATCAATCAACTACTACGTTGAATATGGCAGTAACTAGAAGAACTGTAGTATTGGCCATCCAGTTGTAGTCAGTCAATTGTAGTGTTGGATATATAAGACACATGGATAGTACCCTAGAAACGTTAACGTTCGGGTAGGTATTGTCGGTAATCATATTGTTGGTTCAATTTTTATTAAAAGAAATTTGATAGCTAAGAATATTTTAATGCCTTCATTATCTGATGAGACAGAAATAAAGATAAATTGGAAAAAGAGAGATATAAAAAGATGAGAGAAAAGAGAATAAATAAAGAGGGAAGGGGGAAAAGAGAGAAAGAGAAAAGGAAATAAAATGAGAGAGGGATGGTGGTACGAGAGAAAGAGGGAACGAGAGAAAGCGAGAAACAGAAAAGGATGAAAGATGGGAATAAAGGAAGAGAAAAAGACAAAAGAAGGAAAGGGAAAGAGAACAAAAGAGGAAAGGGGAAAAGAAACAGAAAGAGAGAAATAGAGAAAGATATAGAGGGATACAAAAAAGTAAGAAATGGCGGAAGGGAGAAAAGAGAAAGGAAGAAAGAAAGAGATGATATTGTTCCTGGTCTGGCAAAATTATATGCAATTATTCTATCAAAAAGCACATCTCTTGTACTGCACTGATATAAGTCAGGTTGTATATTTGAAATTTCGTTGAAAATACGCACCTTCTAGAGAATGAGTCGACCTGTTCTAACATTTCGAACATAATTTTCTCAAAAACAGCTAAAACAATTGATATCATAGGTCGAAATTTTTCTAGTTATTTATAGTATAGCATCCTGTTTTTCTGGATAACTTGACAACTGGTATAAACATTTGGGCTTAGCCCTTAAGACAGTATGTGATTCTGCTACCCTTATAATCAATATTAAACGTTTTATACGTACGTCTGAACAAAGAGAATGTACATTTGGAATTATTTTATAAAAAATGTACGACAAGAATATATATGAGACTTGTCCCCTCGCAAATTGTCCCCTTTGTGTAAGAGTTGACCGCATATCACCGACCAAGTTCAAATATTCATCAAAACCCGCTCTCTGAAATTGGTAATCCACACAAACTTCCCTTTATAATAGCTTAAATGCCGTTTGTAGCTAAAAACCAGCAACAGTATTTGAAAAAAGCAACCGTTCGCTTTAAAACGTAAAATTTAAACGTCCTTTATCTTCGTAGAATTCGTCATGGAGGCCCGTTTGAACGTCCTTTGATTGCTGGTATCGCGAAGTGTACAATGGGATCAATTACGATTTGAAACGGAATAGTCTGGGATGGATATAAATTCAAATTAGGTTAGTTTTACATTCTGAAATTAGTCTCTTTTGGCTTGGGCTACGTAATATTTGCAGTTGCCTCGTTTGGAATATGGCACAGCGCCATTCATTCAATGTGGAATGATTGATTAAGACAGAAACTGGGAGAGCTGCTACATAGTAAGATTTTGTAGGAATATATTGTAGTTAGTAGCTGAAATTTTGTAGGAATAAGTCTAGCTAGCATAGTGTTCGCCAACTGATAGGAAAATAATGAAGTGAAATAAGATGGGGTTGTAAACTCAGCTAGATATCCCAATCAAGTAAATCATACTTAAACAAAATAAGAATTAATCGCAACACACATTATGTACTTCGTGTTCAGAGAAATAATTTTTTCCACGATTCATTTTTTTTTCAGTGCATTGGAAAAGACGCAAATAATGTTGAACTAAATGATGACGCCATAAGCTATTATAAACGTAATGAAAGAGGACGAATAACATTTTATTTTAATTAACTGAAGTTATTTTTTTAAAAACGGTAAATATATGTATTTCCTATCTTGCAGACGAGCTCTCTCTGATTACCACAATACACTTTACATTAGTTTTGTAAATAAAGTTAAAAGAATATATAAATATTTATAATAATAAAAATAATAAATTTATTATATTTTTAAAGATAAGACGAAGTCTACCCAAAATTACTCAATTTAGCCTTCATAAATCATAATATACAGGATGTCTCAGTTAAAATGATAGGATATTAAATGCGCGTCATTTGTAATCTGCCGAAAATAGGGGCTGTCAATATTTAACGACTGTCATCTACAAACCATGCGACGTCAACATGCCGATTAACAGTTCAACAAACGAATAGTTTGTGTACAACTGTTTTATGAAAATGATCATTTATTTACAGTTGCATTAAGAAAAATTCGAACAAAATTAGGACAACATGAAGCGCCTACAGAGTTAACAATTCGTAACTTAAATAAGAAATTTGAATTTATTGATAAGGTAACATCAATACGTCCTCGTCGTGGTCGAATAGATGAAAATATTGCTTGAAGTGGGAGAAAGTATACGGGAGTATCCAAACACATCACATCATCGTGCACAACAATTAAATCTGTCAAGAGTCACCACGCATTGGATTTTTAAGAAAGATCTGTATTTGTCAGCAGTCAAAATTCAGTTGATACAATAAAAGTTACAGACCATTTACAACGTTATATTTTTAAGAAAAAAGACCTTCTGAAATTTTATTCTTCTTTCTTGCCTTATTCGGGTTTTCAAGTATTTAGTATTACTTGGTCAATTGACGTATACTTTGAATTTAAAGTATCTCCAGAAGTTTTAAGCTGTAGGTTAAAATGAGGAGGTTTGGCTGGTCATTCTATTATCCCACGTCAACTAATCCATCATTCAGGAAAAATTATATTTATATATTTAGGTACCGGGTGACTACAATGGGCTGGTGCTTCATCCTCTTGATACCAGAAGAGATAACTGGATATTTTCGAGTCTTTGAAATTTTGATACAGTAACAGTAACAACTTATAAGTCAATAAAGTGGAAAATCATTAGAAAATGTAGAAAAGCGAAAGAACAATGGATAGAGGATAAATGCAAAGAAGTAGAAGATAAGTTGCAAGTAGGTAAGACCGATGAGGCTTACAAAATAATTAAGAGACACTTCAGGGATATAGGAACAATAAGTAGAAACGTTAGGAGTCAATCGGGGGACATACTGATAGGAAGAGAGGAGAAAGCGGATAGATGGAAGCAGTACTTAGGAAATTTATACGAGGGTCAGGAATTAGGAGAGATATTAGAGGAAGAATCTAGCATCGATAGGGAAGATGTAGGAAAACCTATATTGAGAGAGGAATTTGAAATAGCACTAAGGGGGCTAAAGAATAATAGAGCGCCGGGTGTAGATAAAATACAGGCGGAAATTTTGAAATGTGCGGAACAGATAGTAGTAAATAGTAAATAGGATGGTTGAACTGGTAAAATACATATACGAAACGGGCGAGATGCCGGAGGATTATAAGAGGAACATTATCGTTACTATACCGAAAAAGAGAGGAGACGACAAATGCGAGAACTTTAGAACGATTAGCCTAACTTCCCATGCGTCAAAAATCTTAACGAGAATAGTGCAGAAGAGGATGGAAAATAGAGCGGAGGAAATACTAGGAGAAGACCAATTCGGGTTTAGGCGAAATAGGGGAACTCGCGAAGATATTCTGGCGCTAAGAGTAATGTTAGAGAAAACAATAGAAAAAGGAAAGAACGCTTATATAGGATTTGTAGATTTAGAAAAAGCTTTTGATAACGTAAGATGGGAAAAAATGTTCGAGATACTAAAGAGCGCGGGAATGAAGTATAGAGATAGGAGAGTAGTACACAATCTATACAAAGAGCAAACTGCTGTTATAGAAGTAGAAGGGGAAAAAGGGAAGTAGGTATTAGGAAAGAAGTAAGACAAGGATGTATCACCACTAATCTTTATCTGTATATCGAAGAGGCGATTAATGTGGTAAAAGATAGAGTGGATTTCGGGATTAAAGTATAGGGACAGAAACTAAAAATGCTGAGATTCGCGGATGATATAGCAGTATTAGCATCTAGTAAGGAGGAATTAGAATCAGCATTGAACGAAATGGAGGCAGTGTTGACAGAGGAATACGGAATGAGGGTGAATAAAAACAAAACTAAAGTGTTAGTGTGCAGAGGGCGCGAGAGCAGAGCAAAAACGAAAGTACAAATTAATAATGAAAGATTGGAGGAAGTTAAAGACTTCACTTATTTAGGAAGTAAAATAAATTGGGATGGAAGAAGCGATAAAGACATAAAACAAAGAATAGCGCAGGGTCGAGTAGCTTTTAACAAAAAGAAAGCACTTTTATGCTTGGGGGTAATAAACTTAGAAACAAGGAAGAGATTTTTGAAAACATATGTATGGAGCACGGCACTATACGGCTGCGAAACCTGGACGGTAGGGGAAGCAAGTAGGAAGAAATTAGAAGCTTTTGAGATGTGGTGTTACTGAAGAATAATGAAAATACCATGGACTGATAGGGTTAGAAACGAAGAAGTATTGGAGAAAGTCGGCGAGAAAAGAAGTATGTGGAAAAACTTAAAGAAGAGAAGATATAGAATGGTAGGCCACTTGCTGAGACATGGGGGAATAGTCCGCCATATTTTGGAGGCAGAAATAGGAGTGAAGAAAGTCAGAGGTAGGCCTAGATTAGACTACTGCTCGCAAATAGTAAGGGATGTAGGTTGTAGCACAATTAGCGAAATGCGTAGGTTAGCACAAGATAGGAGAAGCTGGAGGTTAGCGTCCAACCAGTCTTAGGACTGATGATCTAATGATGATGAACAACAAGTGAATATTCATTCGTTCTGTAAAAATTTCAAATATGTTCCTCAGTCAAATTTCTGTGAAAGAAAAAGGGATCCAAAATTCTGTTGTCAACAATCCTCATTTATTTATTTTTGAGGGTGACATTTACATGTAACATTTCATTATTATGTCTAAAACCGCTAACTTGACCCATTTATACTTGGCCCGTTTCTATAAAACGTGAGTTCATCTGAAAAAGAAACTGAGGTTTATTGCTACGCCTATTTATTATTATTATAAAATTTTAACATCTATCTAATACATCTTCATCAAGTGGACTAATTACACTGTATAGGAATACGATTAATACTTGTTTAAATTATACAGGCCAACAAAGATTTTGTGATCGGACTTTTTTTGACTTTTTGGCTTAGATACATACTATGAACTACAGACACACTGATTTCCTTTGTTTTCATCACGCACCACTCTTTGTAAATGTACATTGTGCAATAGTTTTTAAAACCAAGACTCTATAAAATTAAATTTTGCCTCAATCTTTGTGGCGACCCTGTGTTTAAATTATTTGAAACATATACCTATACAAGTGTGAGGGATTTACCCAAACAGAGTTGGCCGGTGGGGATATTCCGGTTTTATACTATACGGGTATTTGCATAGAGGCTGTAGTACGATGTGTGTACGTTTACGCGTGATATCGCGTCCTGTGTTACATTTTGTTTTAAAAATGCCTAGAAGCTGTAAACACACACCAAATATATATTCTATATGCTCATCTGGACTACTTTCCAAAAAATCTTGGTGTTATTAGTGAGGAGCAAGATGAAAGATTCCATCAAGATATAAAGGAGACGGAAAGGAAATACCAGGATCGATAGTATGTAGCGATGATGGCAGATTACTGGTGGATGCTGAAAACAGAACATCCAACGAATCATCACACAAGAAAAACTACAAGATGAAGTTTTTTGTCAAACATGGAGAGATTTTCAAAGAAAAAAGAAATCAGAGACTTTAAACTATTTGTGATGTTGCTTTTTACTGTGTTTTTAATGTTTATTAAATATAAAGTTTATTAAAATGTAAATTTTCGTTTAGTTTTGAATTTATTCTGATTATTGAGTTTATCAAAAATCTTACGTGAGGGGCAAAAGCGGAAGGTAGATATGAAATCAGAGTAAATAACTCACTTATCAAACCCAAATCAACATTCAAAATGTCAAAATATAGAACAGATATTTGATAAACTTTGGAGTATGCAGAGCAATGCTGCGACTCGTCTGATGTGTGTTCTCTTGAGCAGATAATAGTACATTTAACTTCACATCTTGTGAGTAGGCATGCTGACTCTGTATAACTATATCTCTCACGTAGTCCTAAATCCCTATATTAATTTTTTTAGTTCTTGTAAGAGTAAAATCAGATTAAAGAGGGGCAAATATAAGTTTTGCGCCAAACCATCGGCAGAATTTATATGGCAACAGTACGAATTTCTTTCTGAGAAAATACAGATATATTTCTTCAGGAAGTATCGATTTTCAACTGTTTAGATTACCGCCTTATTTAAAACCGTTGACTTCGCATTGTTTGCCTCCGAGTTCGTTTTATTTTTTATATTCGGAAGGCCTGGAGTCCTGTACAAAGCAACGATGTCCTTAATTAGCTCACGCTTTAATGCGAACTCTCTTTTCCATAAAGCGCCCCCGGGCGAGGGATTTTTTCCTGCTCACCGAAAATAAACCGTTTTCGGTTTATTCTAATCGGCTCCGCAGAAATCCCCATATCAAGTCGCTAATTAACGTTCGGCTAGGTAAGTCAATAAAATTTTAATTAACTCGAATTAAAAACAAAAGGGATACAACATTTCGATTAAGGATTAATTGTATCCTTTGCAGGCATCCAACAGCGAACTAAATTGGCTCTAAATGCGTCAAGTTGTCTGCGTCAATATACTGGCAATTAATCATGCGAAAATACCTTCATGATGTCTACATTGCCGGCTCGTCGTTAATTGGCACTCTGTACGAGTACTGATAAGCCCGGTACGGGATTAGGGTCCACAATTGCATTTCTGGAACAATGGCAGTCATTTTTGCCCGTGAAAGGGCTGATTGCCTCTAAAAGCTGCTGGAGGTATTTTAATTCGACGCACATCGACGTTTCGGCGTTTTATAGTCCCCCGGCCAATGGCTCTCTTAAACGTAAGCCTACTACAATATGGCCAACTATACATTGTTGTATCTAGTACCAGAACAGGGGCGGCTGGTGTGTAGGTGCTGCACAGCTGCAGAACTGCCAAAAAAATTAGATATTTGTATATTTTCACGACATAATAATTACTAAAATTTATTAATAAAATAATTTGGTTAGTTGGTGCTGTTAACCAAATTATTGCGTTAAAGTCGCATTCTGCCCGCCGTCCTCTATTGAGTAGTAGACCAGATGAATTATCTGGGTCTCCACGCGAGCGCGTCGCGGTACATTGAACTGGGCCACATGAGGTAGTTCTCAGCACGGCTCGGCACACCCTTCCTCCCCCTCAACTCCCGCGACAATCCATACTTGGCGCTCGTAAATGCGCGAATTTACACGGTCAGTGACCTGTATTTTTTCCAGCTAAGGCAACATCAGTGAATGTTTACTCCTTCCTACTCCTCGGGCGGGCGTAAATCGTACCTATTTCGTATTTCGTGTTAATTTGAGATTTTAAATACTGTTTTGTGAATTTGTGTAGTGATTTATTGTACTAATTATTAATATTTATATACTGTGATAGTGACAATGGATTTAGTTTATAATTTAGTTCATGTGAAGCGATTTTTTAAATACTCTTATGAAGAAAAAAATTATTTAAAAAACAATGGTAGGCCATTGCCCGATATTGTTATTGAGACTGCAGGTGTTAGCCGCGGAAAAGCATATAAACGTCAATTTAATATAGACATTTATTCGAAGAACAATTGGATTTGTGGGTGCAACAAAAAAAATGCTTTATTTTGTTTTCTTTGTTTACTTTTTGGCGGCGAGAAAGCATGGACGGAGGTAGGGGTGACAGATTTGTTGCACTTAACTGAAAAAATAAAAAAGCACGACAACTCCAAAAGCCATCTACATAATACAATGGAATTAGCTTTATTAGGGACATCTAATATTAAAGCGCGGCTAGATTCAGCTTATTGGATAAATGTGCAAAAGCATAATGATAATGTGACAAAAAAGAGATACGTTTTGTCAAAAATTATAAGCTGCATAAAGTTTTGTGGGGCCTTTGAACTGGCGCTGCGAGGACATGACGAAGCTGAAACCTCTCAAAACCCGGGGATATTTCGTGGTTTGATAAATTTTTCTGCTGAGCTTGATGTAACTTTAAGCGAGCATCTACAAAATGCTTCAGTATTTAAAGGAACCTCTAAAGAAATACAAAATGACCTTTTAGACTGTATATTAAAAGTATGTCATGAAAAAATAATTAAAGAAATTAACAAACCTTTATTTTTGGCAGTTATGGCAGACGAAACAACTGATGTATCTGCAAAAACTTTAGTTAGTGGTAGTTTTAAGATATATTCTCGATGGTGAACCGATTGAACGTTTTTGGACATACCTGAAACCTACAAAATGTGATGCTAAAACTCTTTCGGAAAATATTTTATTATTTACATGGGGCATGTAGTTTTGGATTAACAACAGTATAAAAACAGTAAAAGAAAAGTATAAAGTAAAAATTACTTTTTCTACACAAAAGTGAATTATTTCATGGTATTCCTGTACTATAAACCTTTACTATCTCGGATAACTGCTTAAATTAAATCGCTTGTCAAACCTATAAGTATACAGGGTTTAAACTGTATATTTTTCTACTGGATATAAAGACTTTATATCACTAAACTTATACAGGAAATGTTTTAAATTGACTAATTGACTTGAATTGACACTAACTACCCCTATACAAGCATGTAATAAAGTAAAGTATTATTCACTCTTCATGCTAAGAACTAGATTTCCCTCGGAACTCAAGAACTTTCGAATACATCCCGAGAAAGCCACTGTTTGATGCGGATCTTGGTCTGGCGGAATCGTCGGTCTGTACTTATTCCAAAACGAAACTGGCATTGCTATAACCGTCAACGACGAGCGCTACGAGCGATGATAAGTAACTTCTTGTGGCCTAATCTGCCACGATGCCCCGACGGATATTCTGCAAGAGCGATTTGAGGGAATGGGTATCTCGCGCGGCGGCGACGTGAACTGGCAATCGAGATTATGCGATTTAATGCCTTTAGACTTGTTCCTTTGGAGTTATCTTAAAATCGCAGGTCTATGTAAAAAAACTGCAAACAATTGATTAGGCAGTTTTTGAGGCAATTGAGGATGAGGCAGTGTACTTCGTTCATTGTCGGACCTGCGCTATTCGAAGTCAAGCAACGAATAGCTCGGATGCGACTTGGATGGGTGACACATGGTCTCATTCTTATAGTGCCGCGGTGGTGCTGACTTGGTATTTGGTAACAGGGTGGCAACTGGGCCAAATACTGGGCACATTGTCTGCGTGAGTTCGATTCTCACTAGACGGAACTTGGCACTTCCCTCAGGGTTGGGTATTTGTTCGCGTTTATATGTGTAACCTTCCCCTACTCAAGCCTGCCTGTAAGCTTTCTGGGAAAGGAAGTCTAATTTCCGTGTGTCCAAAAAAGAAATAAGAAAAATTGATGCCCTCAAAGTCAACATCAAGAACGCCATCTAGTATGTTCAGCCACGTTTTTGTGACAAAGTCATCTAACTTGGACCTCACGAGTACGTGTCGCCAAGCAAAGCTGCGGTAGATACTTGAACGGTGTTATATTCTATACTTAATGCCGTAAAAAGTTCTTTGAAATAAATAAAAACTGAGTAAATGTCTCACACACAACTTGTTTTAGTTGCATTTAAAAATCGAGCGTCCTTATTGAAAGGCCCTATATAATCACCGCAAAGAGTTTCTGTCGTGCCTTGTGTTCTCTACTGGGAATAAATTAGGCGGAAATAATGCTCTTGTAGAACACTCACTAAATTAATACCGTCACAAGTTCAAAATTTGGTCAAAAATTGTGCGTTTTTTAAAGATGATTTTTTCGTAGGTAACATAAATTTTAACCATTTTAACATATTTCTTGTGGCCCTACACACAATTTTGTTGATTTAGCCGTAACGCTTATTACTTTTTACCGCGGAGCCTCGTGCGTACCCAAGAGGTCAAGGCAAAGTGGGTCATTTCAGCAAAGAGCTAGGTATAAAACCAAATCACGATCCACCCCTGCATCCACATGTACTGGCTGGAGCAATAAGGACGGCACAATAGCAAAAGCAGCGGCATCAACGGGGGTTGTATTCCCGTCGGTTACATTGTCTCACCCCCCGACCGGATGCGTCGAACAAGTCGGGGGATGTTCGGGGGTCGATCGCTCACAACGGTGCGTCGAGTTCATATTTCATGTGCCGCTAGTCGCCCCCGACGTCTCTACGTTGGCCGGCCAGAGTACCGATGTCACTAAACGCCTCGCAATTAGGAAATACTGCCCAGTTAGGCTTTCCCGCAAAATATTGCTCCAATCTAAACATAATACCGAGGAGTTACGGGGAAATTTTCTCCGAAGAACAAATAGGACGATTCATTAGGGGGATGGGAAGGTTTACTAAGTAATAAAGTACTGAAAATGGCGACAATTTTGTTGTCAGCCTTGGTGAGGGTGAACGACCTTTTGCCGTCTTAATTGTGATATACTAAGGCTTATTTATGTCACTTACCACATGAAATGAAATTAAATGTCCGGCTTTAATAAAAAATCTTTAGTATATTTACAAACATTGGAAGGTGCAAATTGACAGAGAAGATTGTGGAAATCAGGAATCAATAGTGATAAAATAATAAATACATTCTAAAACTAATAAACAATAATAAAAAATTAATTAACATGTAGGAATAGATCAAGGGTTTTTACTACATATTATCTATGTTATCGAAGATCACACAACTCACGAGATTGTCACACAAATCAAGAAAGACTGTGCTTCACCCAACATGAATAGTCTGGACAGACACAATTTCGCCCTTAGTAAGAAGTAAGTTATTAAGCCTTATTTACGTTTCATATTAGGAATTAGTCAATTACGATAATTAATACATGGTTTTAGTAACAAACAATTTATTTGTTGGCAACACTGTGACGTTACTAAATGAAAACTGTTATTCAGGACAAACTATTTGCCACAAAATAATTACTATTACGATGGGCATACGATGAGTGCTTGGATCAGTTGTCCTACGCGAAGATATAGTATAGAGGAATGTATGTAATAGCGGAATATATAAGTGCAGCATTCTGCTCCCCGGCCATTATAGTGATGGGCGGATCTATCGTACTCTCCTATAGAGATGGCTGCACATACTGTGGTTTGGTGTGGTGAATAGGACCCAATATTGTTGTGTTATAGGGTTCGAATCCCAACACATTCATAGAGTCAGGCACCTCTGCCTGAGCGTGGGTGTCTTTCTTCTTGTCTTTCTGTGTAGTCATATCTGCTAGGGCTTTAAACTTTAGAGAAAGGAAATCGATTTGATGTAACCCTACTTTAAAAAAAAAATGCCGATATCTACCATATTTATTTCAATGTACAGAGTATGCAAATTTTAGTTATTTTCAAATAAGTTATAAACTCATATAAAAACTCCATAAAGTATGTCCAATAAAGAAACATAGTCACATATATCAAGCAATTGTTCAAGTCAATGCTAAAACATACTGCAAGGCAATTAAATAAGGTTATGTATTTGTCAATTATGGTATCTATAAACAAAAATTTTGTTACAGGTGTAGTGGGCTCATTAATTTAAAAAAATCATATGCCAGCCAAACGCGGCTGTGCCCTAAATATTCTCCAGCTTTTAACGCCAAAGACACTCCAGATAAATATTAAACGAGAAATATTAATTCTATATAAGTTGTTCATTCCGACTTATACATCAGAACTTTGTAAAGGGTGGTCCAACCATAATGCACGATGTTAATTGTGAGTCACACCTTAACGTCAAGTTTTTTGCCCAACTTAATTTGACATTTCTTTGCTTCAGTGTTTGACAAATGCAACCATGGAGAGGTACACAATTGAGCAGCGCGTTAAGATTGTTGAAGCCTTTTACGAAAATGGGCGTTCAAATCAAAATGCATTTCGTGCACTTCGTGACTTCTTTGGTCAGCATAATCGATCAAATGTGTCCATAATCGGGAGAATTGTGCGCAAATTTCAGCAAACCGGGTCTGTAGGAAATGTGTAAACACCTGTGCATGCTCGCCCAGTTCGTTCTGCGGAAAACATTGCTGTTGTTCGCGATAGTGTAGCAGAAGAGCCATCAACCTCGACTCGTCATCGTGCCCAACAATTGAACATCTCACGAACATAATTGATGCGAATTTTGAATAAAGATTTGAATTTACACACTTACAAGGGTCAATTGACTCAAGAGCTCAAGCCTACTGACCATTTCAAGCGTCGTCAATACGCCGAATGGTTGGTTGAACAGACATAAGTGAATGGTGACTTTACAAAGAAAATCATCTTCAGCGACGAGGCACACATTCACCTCAGTGGATTCGTTAACAAGCAGAATTGCCGCATTTGGGCAAATGAGAATCCACGAGTGATTGTTGAAAAGCCGATACATCCACAAAGAGTGACTGTTTGGTGCGGTTTATGGGCTGGCGGCGTCATCGGGTCGTACTTCTTCGAAAATGAGGTCGGCCAAGCAGTTACCGTGAATGGTGTTCGCTATCGCGAGATGATAACGGACTTCTTGTGGCCAGAAATTGAAGATATGGACCTGGACGATATGTGGTTCCAACAGGATGGTGCCACTTGCCACACAGCCAACGAAACAATGGCACTTTTGCGCGAGAAATTCAATGGCCGTGTTATCTCATGTTGTGGCGATGTTAATTGGCCGCCACGATCATGTGATTTGACACCGTTGGACTTCTTTCTTTGGGGATATTTAAAAGAAAAAGTGTACGTCAGTAAGCCAAGAACAATTCAAGAGCTAAAGGATGAGATAATTCGGCACATTAACGACATTGAACCTCAATTATGTCTCAGAGTCATTGAAAATATGGACCATCGGATAGAGGTATGCCACCGAAGCCGTGGCGAGCATTTGGCCGATATTTTGTTTCACACATAATTGTCATAGATCCTTCTATCATAATAAAAAATATTAAGATAATTCTCTGAAAACTTTTTGTTTTATTTACAATTAACATCGTGCGTTTTGGTTGAACCACCCTTTATGAAAGAACATCAACATTTGATATTAAATCAAATGGCCAATGTATTCACAAGTCTGCAGATGTACTTTGTATATATGAAAGACCTGCAATTTTCAACTTCATATCTTTTGTTTTTACCATCAGGGTTATTTGTAATAGATGACCCATGTTGTCAAATACAGTAGTTGGAAAACATTCATTATTGTTAAAAATAAAATATACATGTAGTCATAATGTAAAATAAATACGCATTACGACAATGTTTTCAATTCATATCTTGGTACTGAACAGAAGATGTGACTATCATCACATTAATAGGAGTGTTTTTGATTCATATCTTACATCTAAATAGATTAAATAAATCTGCAGATTATTATGCAGACACTCACACTCTAGAACTTGCATGTAACAGAGTAAAATGAGAAGCAATGTATTAATTTAAAACTGTCAAATTCTACGTAAACATTAATTAAAGATGTATCATATTTAATATATATTTAACAATATCTTTAAGTTTTGTATTCGAAGTTTAAATTTTGTATTATACATATGTTGTATAAACACTTTACTTATGAGTCATAAAATATATTGCACTATCCTTAATTCTTATTTACAAAAAGGGCATTACTGTTTTATAAAAAATAATATGCTTATGAATCGTACCAGAACGCAAAATTCTTTATTTAACATGCAATTTAACAGTCTAGTTTCCCTAATTTTAATAAATAACTTACTTCAATTTTATGATCCTCAGCATTATGAATATTAATCCTAAATAATGAATAATTGTACACACAATTCCTTTTATTAGTTATCTTCACTAAAATGAGTATTATATATATTTTTTAATTTAAACCCAAAATTCATTGTCCTTGAGAATCATTTAATCAGATGAATCTACGTAGGTAAGTTACATGTAGAGGAGAATAATAAATAAGTATATACTCCTGGCGCACCTCATGTATTTTATTACGGAGGGGCAATTTTAAACACCACAAATAATTTAAAAGAGCAAGTCGACTTCCTTAACCACCGTATGCAAGGGCTGAATCCAATTCGTTTTTACAGAGAAGATTAAGTAGGTGAAAACTCGAGAATTTAAAACCTTATACGTGGGTGCATTTTTCATTTAGTACTCCAGGGACATTGCAAGGAGCGTAGGTAGGGATAGAGAGGGCTGGCTCTTGATGCAGCGTGAAATGTCCGATGCTACATTAAGAACGTAGCGAAGGGTTTTATAAATCTGAGTTTTCTTGTATAAATACGATAACGCCAAGCCTAGACGAAGTAATTCTAAGCCTTTCGGATGGGTTCACAGATGTGGCTTAGTGTCATATTTTAACTTGCTACTAAAACGTTACGTTGCGTATGCACTCCAACAAACTGTGATTTGTGGCACAATAGCATGTCCTTTTTAAGGGACTGCAATAACGTTTCAGGAACATTTGAAGAATTGGAGTAGTGCAAATAACTTGTATGTGGTTGATTTAACTTTATTTACTAAATATCGTATCAGGGATATTGTACAAGTGACGCAGACGTAACAACTGATATTTTCATTTTCTCAAACTAAAAAACTAGTCTAAAACTAGTTTGGACTAGCTAGCCCATAGGAACATTAATTTCAAATAGCCTATCCGCAAAGCTCCACTAGAACTATTTGGGTTTTACTAGTGTCAACAAAGCATAAAGTATGGATCCATTTAAGGAATTTTACGACTATTTTGATGGTGTCGGCAATAGCCTACACAATTCCATGATAGAACATACATAGCACGTTACATATTTATACTAGTTTACGTGAAATTAAACTATATGCATCTAAGTTTGCGTTTGTATGTTATTATTTTAATATTCCTTATTTTAATAGGCAGTGCTTCTTCTATCAGTATTTACAGCTTGTAATTAATAGGCTTATACAGCTTGTCAAGAATAGGAATAAGTCTCAAAACTGCTTTATAGGATCGCCCGCGAGATGCGCAGTAAATAGCCTGGTCTTTAGTCAGCTGCAATGAGACCTTTCCAGAGTGAATATTAAGTGTACAGTCATAGTCAGTGAAATATCGATATGGTCATACAATCTTATCTGTGTTTTTTATATAATCCCATTCCTTACATTTCTATCTAAATAAATATAGAAACGCCAACTTAATATTACGAAATAAATAAAAACAATAGCATATTTGTCTTTTGTGTAAATTGCAAAAGCATATGATACATTGCTACTCAGTCGAGAAAACTAGTTTTCAATGTGAATGTATACAGAGCTCGATTTGGTCGCACGTAAAGAGAATCTTTTTCCTCTGAATGCTGCTTCACTCTTTCTTCTACGCTTACATAAAGAATCTCACACTTTTTCATATTTTTGATAAGTTGTATACCCTTTCATGCTTTTGAGAATTGAAGCAGAAAACAGATTGCTGTATTCAAATTTCGGGATACCTCTTTAAATTTCTTCATATATTTTTTTCCTAATGATTTCCTCTTTTATAGAGGAAATAGTAGAGGACATAGTAGCAGAGTCATTTTGACAATGACAAAAAACTCCTGTAAGTAAATAAAGGCGTTAGACAAGAATCCACTGATGATCTTTAGCATAACAAATGTGTACTACTATCAAAAGAGGATCATGTAATATGATGCAGAGCTTCTGACAAGATTGCAAGTAATATGAGAAATTTTTTATTAAAGTTAGATTGATAATTTGAAATATTTTGTTATAAATCTTTCTTCAAACACTGAAAATTCAGCAAGAAACTATAAATTGTGTCGATGGCATCGAATATTCAACTTAAAGATTAGATTACATCAAAAACATGACAGAGGTTGAGTGTATAAAACTACGTCCTTGTGTGTTTCATTCTCCAATAATACAATACTGGTATAGGAGGAGATTAACTAGACTATACTAACCGCAATCAACTATCATTGTCTCCAAATTTTAGCCACATCAATCATAACGATGACGTACATATTGAACCCAAACCTGAAGTAACTGATGCTAAATCCCATAATGTAAAAGGAGAAAATTTAGCAAACTATCATAACTATATTTTATGCAACAAATAGTAGTAGAAGCTGTGGAAAAATATACATATTAGAGGCTAAAATATTCCTAAAAATACAGTCAAACTCAAACTGGAAAGGAGAATATGTCGAGAGGAAGTCTTTACTGATTGTAGGGAATATATTGAGAGAGGACAGACCAATAAGGATCCAAGTAGATTCAAAAACGAAAGAATAATATTAATTTTATTAGTCAATTGAAGATTGCCATCAAACTAACGAAGAAGATAATGACTTGATCATAGTATCCACGTTACTGTAACGTTTATACTTCTATTCATTTCAAAAAGTCATCAATTTGGACTAAAATGAAATTATATCTTTTTTTAATAATGTGTCCAAATGTCCATGTAACAAATAATTGCCTTAATAAGAAATTAAGTAAAAGTACCAAAAAATGTATAAAATGTTACTTCTTAATTTCTTCTGTAAATCCAATAAATTTCCAAACATTAATAATTTCCCACAATAGCTATAATTACTTTTCCAATTATTTAGATGAATATACATAATTTCCTTTGCGTCAAAATGTACACGTTTACAAAGATTTAATAAACTGTGCCTAATTTTTCATAACCTACAGTTCATAAAATATAATTTAATGATTATACAATATATTTACTTATTGTTCAATTAAATATATGCAAATGATAATTTTACTTCTGTATTATTTATTGTATTAACGAAATATATTTTGATTAGTTATGTTATATATTGTTTATTATTTCACAAATATACTGATTGTTATTACTCTATATTATTTTAATATACGAATACCTTGATTTTTACAGGAACTACTTGTTTAGTTGTGAAAAAATTTTTAAAAATTACTACTTTTAATCAATAAGTTGTTGCAAATATTATCCTTATAATTAAACTTATTGCATCCAGGAGATAATAAATGCGTTTAGTTTAATAATCTTAGTATTCAAATGTTCCTACAAAGTGTATATATTGTGAGGTGCTGAAAAGAAATGCATAAGACTTATTGTTAGCAAAAAGCATATCACAGAAACATTATTTTCCCCATAATTTTCTCATTTAAGATTAAACATTTAATACACCAAGTCATATTCTTTAATCACAAAACATCGAATCCTATGTAACTATTCCAATTTGCAGAGAACATTCTCAAAATGTAAAAACTTATATTCTTCTTTACTCTCGATAATGGTACTGGCTTAAATACACTTTAGAGATTAGAAACCGTATATCATTTGATTCATTGCTCTGAGCACATCAGCTCAACTAAATTCTCATTAACTTCCTTTTACTTTTATTAATGTTATCTTTGTTTCGCCCCAACGACTTCCGGATCCAATATCATCGAAACCTTACTATTTACTTCTTTATACAAGTGGAATATTTAATTTAGACATATCTCTATGTAGTTAGATCTTAAATCCAAGACAGTAGCTGTGAGAAACATACATTTTGGGGTAAGATTTGCTACTAAATAAGGGAATATGAATGAGATAATTCAATCCCAGCCACCTTATGAGTATTCTCCACACATACGCTTTGAACAAAAATATTTACCGTACTATTAGGAAAAGGAAATGCATTTTATTATTCAAAAGCACATGCATGATAATAAAGAATCGGCTCTGAAAATGAAAATGCTGGCAAATGTCGATTCGTGTTACATTGGCGCGACACGACGCAGAAGCGAGACGACAGATGGATGGAGTAGGACGACAAATGATGGCATCGGTCAATATTCCCTGGCTGTAGTTCTCGCGTTTGACAAAGAGGGCGCTATCAGGCAAAGGGGGTTGTTTGAGCTGCGGGTGAAAGTAGAATGGACGCACATGATTTTAATATACATGATGACATTAAATTGTGAAAGTAATGAATTTTTTTTGTTTATAAAAATATTTACATTGGTGTATAACTAGATGATTCACTTAATAGAAAGCTATATTATTGTTTTAACGCTGCAGGGCTATAATCTAGGTATCCTAAAATATTTGTCGTTAGGCAACTTAGATTACATTAGATTATTACTTTTTAAATAAAATAAGTAGGATGTACATTAAAAAAATACAATTAAATTTAATACCCGCTAAATACAGAAATAATCCTGATTAATTAAAAAACCTGCTGCACTAGGAAAATTGTAGCTCATTTAAAGACCATAAAATAAACATGCGTTTTATTATTAGCATGTTGAAGAAAACTCTACTGTAATTTAGAACTTTTGCAAGTTGAGAAACACACGTTAGAATTAGCTGGTCTAACAATAGTTAAATTGTAGTCATTTGTCGGTAATTATATTTAAAATACAATGTTGCCTGCTAAAACACTATATTGAAGAGATTAATAATCCGTTGAAAGACCAATTATCACTTAACTTTTCAGCTAAATAAATGGGTAGGCAAAATATAGGACAAAGGTATGCTTTTCTTTGGTGCACAAATTATTTAAAAGTTGCAAGTTGCAATACTAAGGGCAATAATTTTTAGTGATATAGTTCAAACTGATAAGTTAATACAACACCATGTTTCGTAGCTAAATAGAAATGAAATTAATAGGTTTAATAAGGGAAGAATACATTACAAACGCGAATAACATTCACTATAATTGTGTACATGAATATTATACCTAAATACAATAAATAAATAGTTTTAAAACTTTAAAACGGACTTTTTCGCACGTAGAACATCTCCATTTCGAAATTGAGTGGCCAATAAAAAAATAAACTAACGCATAATGTGTCTTATGCGACAGTTTTACTTTTTTCAAATAGTTCTCCATCGTGCTTTCTCATGGCCCATTGACAGGATGGGGTGTATCCTATCCACCTCAAAATCAATAGATGTCATCTGATAGACGTCTCTAATCAGAATCAGTCGAAACCCGATATATCCCACACGATTTAATTGAGTGATCGTGCTAACAAAAAAAATTTCTCAAATAGTCCACTATTGTGCTTTCTCATGACTCATGAACATGGTAGAGTGTGTTCTATCCACCTCAAAATCAATAAGTGTCGCCTGGGAGACGTTCCCGATCAGAATTAGTTAAAACCTAATCGATCCGACACGATTTAGTTGAGTTATCGTGTTAACAAGAAACCTTAATGCCGACAACGACACACACACACAGACAAAATTTTTTAAATTCCATTTTTTTGTTTTTAGGCCCAAAAGCGAAAAATAAATGCTAGAAAAAATTTTTTTCCATTTTTCTTTACACGATTATATTACTTTTAGGCTCTGGTATAGTTGAGTGTGGAAAAGTATAATAAATATACTGGATACCCTTATGAGTTGTATAGAAATGTTATATTTTCTTTCCGGGAAATTAGAAAAGAGATTATTATTTATTTAAGAGTACGTAGGAATAGCCAAAATTGTATGTACAATTAATATAAAAGAGAACAGAAACGACATATATTTTATTAAGCATATTAAATTGAATTTTCTAAATTTAATAACCGCTGTTTCTCATAACCTTATATGTTCGTACCAATATTTTTCCGATTATAAGTTTTATATTTAAATGTTATTTCATTCTAGTAAAGAGTTCTTCATTATTTTTTGAGGTAAGTTCTTTAGTAGATTTCGTGTTGGAAAGTACCTATCCTAAAACTCCTGTTTGTGATTTTGATCTAAACTTTGAACTAGTTTAGCTCATAATATTTTACTTTATATTTATTATTATATTTTAACATTTTAATGGTCTGCCAATTTTCTTCTATCTTGTTTTGGTTTTCTAAATTACAACTCACTTTACATGAATCTTCTAATATTCTGATGATGAATTGGAGAGTGTGATTATTATATTTAAATTTCAACTTAATATTACAGTAAATTCATACACCACTATTCATAATTCTGCAATGTTATCGAATGGATAGAGCTGCCCATCAGGCGTGCTTTATCAGTGGCGTTACGCTCGGGTAACTCTTCGGCGTGACATTACATCGATGTAGGTACAATTTGTTCAAATATAAAGACATTTGAATCGATGTCGGTAGAAGCAATTTAGTTGCCGAGAGAAGATTTGCCGTTGTATTTGGTCACCTGCTCCTTCGTTCGTTGTGGCACTATAAATTTGTAGGTTTCTATTTCATCTCTGTGACATATACGGAATATTCGTTTAATTATATTGGTATTAGTAACATATAAGTCGGAAATCGAGAAAGGAACCACCAAGCCGCCAAGCGGCTATCAAAGTAGTTCCCGAATAGCAAAGCTATTACATAATCGCTCTAGGAAACAACTACTCCTCGGGCTAAAGCCCCGCCAGGCATTGAATTATACCCAGAAGCGATCCTCGACCCCTTTCTCGTGTTTCTGCACGATCAGATAAGGTTTCAAAAAATAAAACCCGCCACAGGTAGGATTCGACATTTGTCCCGGATCGGAACCGAACGACATACAGCTGTTTCGAACTTGCTAGTTCTCATCAGTGCCGTACACGGTACGCCGATTCAGGACAAATGCCGAATGAACTTTATGGCGTATACATCTTTATCCATACGATCTCTGTCAGTAACATATAAGTCGGAAATTGAGAAAGGAACCACCAAGCCGCCAAGCGGCTATCTAGCGACTATTTTTTTTTGAAAATTATATTGGTATGTTTTTAATGTGCCGTTTGATACAAAATAATGAGCATTTTTCGTTAATTTTGAAATAAATATAGGGTCTCAGTTGGAAATATAGGATTTGAATTTCGGGCTATTTGTATTCCGTCAAAAATAGGACATCAATATTTATCAACTGTCATCTGAAAACCATGCATAGCATTCTCCATTTACTGTGATAGCATTACCTCATTTTCAAAGAAGTATGGTCCAATTACTCCACCACTCCAATATGCACACCAAACCGTGCATCTCTCTGGATGAATTTCTTATTCGTGAACAGCATGTGGATGTTCAGCATCTCAAATTCGAAAATTTCGATTAATTCTATCCTAACACACAATTAAAAAATTTACGATGTTGTAAATAGTCTATAACTTTTAGTTGTTGTGTCAACTGAATTTTGTATGCTGGCAGATGCAGATATTTCTTTAAAATCCGATGCGCGGTGACTTGACAGATTCTATTGTTCTGTATGACCTCCGAGTTTATGTGTTTGGATACTCCCGTACACATTCTTTCACTGCAGCAATATTTTCGCCTGACCGACAACGACGAGGGTGTATTGGTGTTGCCTGATAAATAACAGAACCCATCTCTTCAAATTTCTCGATTAAGTTGCGAACTGTTAACTGTGTAGGCGCTTCATTTTGTCCTAATGTTGTGCCAATTTTTTTAATGCAACTGTAAATGATCCTTCACTTTCATAAAACACACAAACTATTCGTTGTTAATCGCGGCATGTTGACGTTAAATATTGCCTTATCTTTGACAGAATAAAAATGACGCACAATTCAAATCCGATAGTTTCAACTGAGGCATATCTAATTCAAAATGGAATTTACCCAGCTAGAGTATATTTCAAACACTTTTACAATCTGGGCGCGAGAGATAAAAAATAATATTAAATCCAAAATACATGATAAAGCTTTCTCGGAAAAAAAACAACAAATTTTAAAGGGTTGAGTTTTTCGTCACAACATGACATGATATAAGCAAAATTAGTGTAAGATGGGAAAATATTATTTAACTAAATTGTCTACCAGATTCTTGATACGAGATGAGATACCTCCGTAGTTGCAAAAGATGTTGTTTATATTTCACCAAAAAAAGTTCATTTTATTTAACCTGATTTTGCAGTTTTAATACTCTAAGCGAGTAAGCAAATCACAATAATATTGCGCCGCTCCTTCGCTCATATCGAAGGCACCTCCGGAGCATGCCTTTAGAGGTTTCGGATCAAAAAAAAGAAGTTACTATGTTGTTCGCAAGGATCCATTTACTATATTAATTTTGTCAAAATGCCGAAATTCGAACGAAAAGCATGTCGTACATCGACCTAAAAATTTCTTGACACACACATGAAAACAGCCGTTTAGTAAATAGAGATAGGTAACCCCCTAATATAGGATAAAGTAGGACGAGGATTGCAATTTAAAAAATATTAAAAGGATGTCATAGTTTGAATGGGAAATTTTAAATGAAAATAAATTTTTTACTTTAGTCAAAGCCTTTTTAAGAAATAAAGATTACAATTTTATACCTGTTTAAATCTACTGCACCAAATTACGTTTACTTAGAACAGTTCTAAGTAATCATAAAAGTAAAAGCGCTCTTACTCTATCATTCCGCAGTTCCCAGAACTTAAACAAATGAAGGCAACCCCATTATACAAAATTCATAAGATCGCAACGAAGAACTAGAACCCATTTACGATGAGGGGCGTAGCCGCTGCCAGGCTAAAAGTCCTGATAAATAATTTTCCTGAAAAATGCCATTAGAGGATTCATTCGTCAAATTCAATATTACTCCTTGATAAATTATCCTGCATTAGTACCGGAAATACATCCACCGAACTGCGCGGTGCTAATTTTTTATTTCACTTAGCTTACAGTGGATTTCCCGGAGGCCTCCTTTGCAGTCAGGACTGAGAACAATAAAAATTAGATAAAACGTGCTTTCGACTTAATTTGCTCTATATAGCGGGCATAGGCGATAAATGTGCCTCATTCGCCTTCATTCTCGTTAAAATATGCCTGACAGAAAACCGATATCCTTGAATTATTTACCAATAATATTTACATAATCGACGTAATCGTGTGGGACTTACAGTCGACATAATCTTTAAACCTTAATAAAGACTAAATACAAGGAATATGGGACATGGAAGTATATGCTTTTGGATTAATTTAAAAAAAATTTCTAGTGTTTTTTTTTCAGTTTTAGGCCTAAAAACAAAAAAAATTGTTTTTAAAAAGTGTTGTCTGTGTGTGTGTCATTGTCGTTGTCGGCATTTTAAAAATTTATTGCTAGCACAACTCAAATAAATCGTGTCGGATCGATCGGGTTTTGACTGATTCTGATCGGGGACGTCTCCCAGACGACACCTATTGATTTTGAGCTGGATAGAACCTCCACCATGTTTATGGGTCATGAGAAAGCACACTGGTGGACTATTTGAGAATTTTTTTTGTTATCACGATCACTCAATTAAATCATGTCGGATCGATTGGGTTTCGACTGATTGTGATTAGGAACGTCTACCAGACGACATCTATGATTTTGAGGTGGATAGGACACACCCCATCTTGTCCATGGGTCATGAGAAAGCACGATGGTGAACTATTTGAGAAAAATTTGCCGATTTTGCATTAAAAGAAAAAAACATATTTTCGGCCTGTATGATATACTAATGAAGGAAAAAAAAATTCGATCGATCATAAATGTATTGATACACCACTGAAACAGTCGCCAATGAAAAAAGTAAAACTGTCGCATAAAATACATATTCTGCATTTATATGTTGGTTTATTTTTTTTCGGCCACTCAATTTCGAAATAGAGATGTTCTATTTGCGGAAAACTTCGTTTTAAGGTTTTAAAACTGTTCATTTTTATTATAAATTAATACAGACGATAAAGTGAGAGCATACAAATATTTTCCATAGCATTCATGGCAAGAATTGCAGGATTCTACAGCAGGAACAATGTATGTGGTGCTTATGGATGACAAGCAACTCCAGGATGTAATTCTAGGAAAAATGTGTATGGTTTTAACTGGTAAGATAGAAAGGTAATTTGTAAATCCTTTTGTAAATACCAAAATATCAAAATTTATTTTGTTTACAGTCGGTAATGAAATAGAAAACGTTTATCTTAACCATCTATCATCTATTTTAAATAAGTCTATTAAAATTTATCAAATTACATACCACGATGGCAACTACTGGTAATGCACAAGACATCAGAGTTGGCTGTCGGCAAAAGTTTCAGATATGATTACATTTTATGTATATCCATGTCCAAGTTCTTTTTTGCAATTTTTTGATATGTTGCAAAATGAATTCCAATTTCTTGAGATAGATGTTTCAAAGGTTTTGCAGATTTTTATTCTGTACGTTGAAGAACGTCCTTGACAACTTCCTTCATACAAAAGGTTGGCCTATATACAGTACATTTTTAAGTCATAAAACTAGTTTGGTGAAATACAGAAATAAAGAAAGATTTCTTAAGATACACGTTTCAAAAGTTTTGCTGATTCTTAGTCTATACGTTAAAGAACATCACTTGCAACTTCTTCTGTGGCCATGTTCTGGCAAATAGTTGGCCACTCGGTGCCTATTTGTATCACGGAGCTAGTTAAGTGAAATACGGGAAGAAAGAAGATAGTCCAATTTCTTGAGATATATTGCAAAGGTCTTGCAGACTCTTATTCTATACGTTAAAGGACGCCATTGACAACATTTTCTGTAAGAAATGGTTGGCCTATCAGCATCATTTTCTTGACTCATAAAGCTAGTTTGGTGAAATAGAAACTTAATGTTTAAGACGCACAAAAATCCTTTGGAATTTACTATCAAGTCGAGGAAATGCTAGCTTTGAAAATTATACAAACATAAGCGCTGCCCGTATTCCAGAGTGTTAGTATTTATCTATGTCATAATCACGGTACATTCACTTTTACCATGATTATGATACAAATGAACACTAACATTCTTGTGTAAATACCGCACATTCCTCTGCATTACACTAGCATTTAACAATCTCATAGGGTTTTGTTCTTTTGAATCTTCTTGACTGGTTGGTGTTGTCGAGGAGGTGAGTGCCTCAACGTTACGTGATCTAAAAATCGTTGTTCATGACTCTTGGCAAACTTGGTAATTATCTGTCCAACAGTGTCCATCTCCAAGTCTCGATGGAGGTCACAATCTCGGAAGTGCCAAGTGGCATTGACTATACTTCTCAGGACGTTGTCTTGAAAGCCTTGAATGATTTATATATTGCTCTCTCTGGCACAGCTCCAAACCTGAATACAATCCTTACTGGTAACAGAATTTGCTTGTATAACAGCAATTTATTGTATGTGGACAGAGTGGAATTACGTCCCAGTATCCAGTACATTGTTTACATCTTTTCCAGCTCTTCTCGTTTACTCTTTATATGAGACTTCTAGCATAGCCTTGCGTCTAGGTCTAGGATAATACTTAAATACTTTGCTGCATTGGCATAAGGTACCTGAGCTTTATTTAGTCCAATAGGTAGATGTTGGTTTCTCTTGTTGCTGAAATTTATATGAACTGGTTTCATTCAATTTAATTCTCCATCTTTCAGTCTATATGTTGCTCTGGTCGACGGTAACCAACGCGAAGAAGACATTTTTAAAAGCGCCGTCTTGAATAAAATTATTTAAAAAGACGAATTGTCGAATATGTAATTACCACTACAGCCTGTCGTGACCCAATGACCCGTTAGGGTACACAGAGGCGATGTTCGTTTTTATGATGTAAAGAGGATAATCGATAAACTAAATGGACTAGATTTAATGTACATCCATTAATTTTTTAATTTATTTATCTAGAAGAAGACTTGACTATACACCTACATCTTCTGGATACCCAGTAGTTAACGCATTAAAAATTATATTTGACCTTCACCATCCTTTTTCACTTAACAGGACATTCTGTTGAATGCCTAAAAATTAAATTGAAAACAATTTTACAACAGAATCTCGGATGTTGTGTACTACGTGATATTAACACTAACACTAATTTTCCACAAAACACCAAAACACTATACACTACAGTCTACGCGCGTTTCACCAACAGAGTTGGCATAATCTGGAGATGATTAAAATTGTTTTAGTTTATTTAGTTCACTGGTTTAGTTCAGTTTTAATTGTCTCCGGATGATGCCAACTTTATTGGCGAAACGCGCATCGAGTGTAGTGTATAGTGTGTTGTGGAAAGCTAAGTTAGTATTATCTTCACATCAAAGGTTCCAACCTACTCCAGTACTGTGTGATATTGTGGATATTTTCTTAGGTAAAGAGCAACATTTTTCTCAACCCAATATCCATGTACATTCCTTGAAAAAATTCATAATATTTTAAGTATGTTTCCATAACCTTTATAGACATTTTTCAAAGGTTATTTTAAGTAATAAGCGGAAATGCTGAATATTTAGAGTATATTATGCTCCAATGAATATATATTGCAGCTCAATAATTATTAGTGTACAATGTTCTGTGTTCAGAGACATTTAATGCTTCTGTTGTTTTTCATACCACAAAATCGACAACTAAAAGGAAATATATTGTATACCATATCTTTATATAATAAGTGTATGTTAGCATGATATCCTAAATCCGCTCCTGACTATTACGTCATCTATAACTTACAACGAACGTTAATAATCAACAAGAAGTTAATTTTTACAGCAGATACAGCCGAGAATGTAATATTTTTCATCTCTAATTCTCAACGTACAACTTTCTTCCGACAACACTACGGCCAGCAGCGAGACCGTCACGGCTTCCCTACTCCATTGTGAAAGAATTAAACGCGAATTACAGCAATTTAGAAAATGACAAGAGCAATGTCACAGATGTGCAATTTTAAATAGATTAATGATAATGAAATAAAGCTGCTACGCTCAAACGCGCGTACGTGTAAATTTTGACGTTTTGATGTAGGTTAATTCATTCAAGCGGAAATATATTCATACAGGACGCCTAGAAATGTTTAATAAAATGGCGTGTGGTTAAATATTAACACGTACGACTGACAATGATATTTGGGGCATTATTCTATATCGTTCTCGAGTTAACGTTAATTCCATCTGATATCATTTTACGTGGGATAAAACATTTAATATCTCATTAAGAGTAAAATTAATACAGAAGATCGATAAGGTTTAGACTTATTCATTATATACAGGCTGAAATCTTTTGAAATTTATAGCAGTTATAATTACCTATTTAATTTTATTAACGATCACACAAGAATACAAATTTTGACATTTTTAAACTTGATCTGGGTTTCTATAAGTGATTATAAGTGAGTTATTTAGTCTAATTTCATATATACCTTCCGTTTTTGCCCCTCACCATAAAGTTTTGATCAACTGAATAATCAGAATAAATTAAAAACTAAATGAAAGTTACATTTTAGTAAACATTATATTTAATAAACGTTAAAAAACAAAGTAAAAAGCAACAGCACAAACAGTTTTTAGTCTCTAGTTTCTTTGTTTCTGTGAAAGTCTCTCCTCTTTTAACAAAATACTTCGTTTTGTAGCTTTTCTTGTGTAATCATTCGTTGGATATTCTCTTTTCAGCATCCAGTAGTAATCTGGTACCGCCGACGCTAGTACCTCCTTCCCATCTCCTTTATGTCTTGATGGAACCTTTCACCTTGCTCATGACTAACGGCACCAAGATTTTCTGGAAAGTAGTCCAGATGAGCATGCAGAAAATGAATTTTTATGCTCATATTACAACCAAGTTGCTTAAGCTTATCATACAGATACTTGGATGTATTGAAAAGAGATTTATGTAATCGCAGAAATATTTTATCTATACCTATGTAAATAATAATATCTCTGTGTTTTGGCATCTCTTGTACTATTCTCTCTCCATGTTATAGTTTACTATCCTAAGATAACTATTACACATGTTTATATCATGTGTTGTCAAAAATGGCAACAATTTAATTTTGTATATCGACAATTTTGGGCCAGTAATTTATTAAGAACATTTTAAAACATATTTTTTACAATCTTCTATTTCGTATCATACTTTTACTATTTCATCATAAGTTTGTTTACAATTATTCGACCAATTTCACCATAGTTATAAACTTTATATTATCATAACTTAATTTTTTACGATAACTTTACAATACATTTAGAAGGACCTGTATATATGATAGGCTAATAATATTATTTCTAAAGATTCGACTTGAGTTTTATTAATTAAATGACATATATCTCACAGAAAAGTTAAACTAATATCTTACTGGTTATTATTGTATTTCAGAATTTAATATTAGATAAGAATATTGTGTAGTTTTCTCTGATACGTTCAACAATAATGCTTCTATAATGTATATAAAAGCTATTTAGAAAATATAAGATTTATGAGATGTAAAGACGCCAGTTAAAAATTTATGAGCTATCTATGAATATGAGAAAGCACATTGCGAAAATTGATAGAGACGGTAAATATAGATTTTTAAATAAGATATGATGAACTCGTCACAGTCTAGTTAAGCTTTAATATGTATATAAGAAGTTATTTTTATCAATAATACATATAAATGCTAAGTCTGCTCTGAACGTTACCCAGTTTCTGTTTTCAAAACTGAATATGATTGAAGATAGATATTTTTATTCTGAATATTCGCCACGAATTTAGTTACAACATATGGTTTATATAAAGGACATTGTAATATTGTAGTAATCGAATCTGTTTGTTATATGTAGCTAACAAACTGATCGCGCTTCCTTAAAATATTTTGCGCAATCTGTTTGTAGACTAGTACTTAGCTGAAATACGTCCTTCTTTGGTTGTAACTTATTCATCTTCAATAATATTAAAGCGATTATTATGTTTTATGGGTTTGGGTCTCATCAGCCACTGATCGCACTGGTAGTCTCTTGGCGATCCCCTCTTATCCGGGAAATTATCCAAAAATGCTATCCCATAGAAGGAGCAATTTAGGCACGTCCCCCGCTTTAAGCCTCGCCTCCTCTAGAATAACAGGGGTCCCTAATATAAGATACCTCTTATGCCGCAACCACTGATGCGGTCTATGATCAGATTCCGACTTATTTCCACTGCAGATTCTGGTCCTTAGAGGTTTTACCTGGTCCCTAGTCTGGCAAGGTCATCTGCAATTAGATTTCTTTTAATGCAATTATGCCCAGGTATCCATAAGAGTTCCACCAGTCCCTTCTCTGCCAAGTGCATACCTTCTCCTGGGTCCGATTTTGGTCGGCTGCCAGAACATCGTATGTATGTAACTGCAACTAGCTCGGCCTGAAGTGCGGTAGTGCATTTGCCCAAGGGGAAGGTTTTACCTATCCCGTCGCGTCGCCTATACACCCCCGCACCTGCTCTGTTCCTACTCTTGGTTCCATCCGTGTTGTAGATGTCTCCGTTGAGCGGCAATCCAGCTCGACGCTCCATCCAGTCGGTCTTACTGGTGAGGGCGATCTTATATTTCTTGTCAAACAGGAAGTGGACACCCGTACTATCAGAGAGCATCCATAGGAATCCCTCTTTAGCTAGCTCTCTTGAGAGTCTATTCAGGTCCCTTACCTTCCTATTCATATTTCCCACCCTGTGCATTGCCTTTGCGGCTTCCGCTTTCAGGATGAGATCAAGAGGTGGTATTCCTGTCAGTATCCCGATCGCCTCGATCGGTGTTGATCTTGGGGCTCCGGTTATACTTCTAAGAATCAATCCTCTTAGCTTGTTAAGTCGGTTGACTTCCGACTTTCCACTTCCGACACCAGATCAGTGCTGCATATGTCAGTCTGGGTTTGAGAATTTCCTCATACATCCATTTCATGGTTTCCGGTTTCAAACCCCAGCTATTGCCAATGTAATAGCTGGGTACCAAATTAAAGCGATGGTGCAAACAATTTTGACGAGGCGATGTTAATGTAGAGAATGATGCAAGCCCCGGTCTCCCAGCAGAAACTGTAACGCCTGAAAACATCATCGTTGTGAAGAAATAACTCATTGAATATACGCGTATCAGCTACCGTCAGATCAAGGAACTCTTAAGCATTAGTATATCATCCATTCATAACGTTCTTCTTAATCGCTTGTAGGAGAGAAAATCTACTCCTTTCGGGTGTTCATTCATTAACGAGGGAGCAAATAGGCACCAAAGTGGGAGACTAGTCAAACGCTTTGAATATGTAGTAATTAAGGATATAGTGAGCATCATCACAGGCGACGAGATTTGGCTCTATTATTATGGGGTACCAACAGCATCTCAGAGTCAGAGCAAGGTGTCGCTCTTCGAAGACTCTAATTCCACGGAGGTCTAGTGGAAAGAGTTTTACTAAGCAAGCAGCGGACAGACACTAGTGTCTAATGAGTGTCACACTTGAAAATGAGACCAAGGTTCAAGATTGACACATGGCTCCTGCACTGTGTGAATACAGGTGATTAGATGATCTCCCGTACAGTCCACATCTTCCACCCTGTGACATCGTCTATTTTCTGGAGTCCAAACACGGTTGAGGCGTTTTTCCAGGACGCAGAAGAAGAAAGAGGACCTTTCTCTAGCGACGAAAGGCTTTTGGCAGCGTGTAACCAAGAATGTGTCGATTTCTCAAAGTGATAGTGGATAATAATGAACAGAAGAATAATGGGGGGCTGGTTTGGTGACTAATATTGGTCAAAGTCCATCAATTGTGAGGGAACGCACTTTGAAAAACTGTGTAAGACTAAACGCCCTACTACCCTATCTACTACTTGTTCAAAATACACGCCAAAATCCTTGATTTTCAGGGCGTATTAAAACTGTACCATCAAGAGAATAATCATAAATTAGTGGTTGCTTTTTTAAGGTATACAAGCAAACTTTACATTTGTCTATGTTTAGTGATAATGTATTCTCTGAACACCGCGATACAACAAGGTCGATGAGTTTTTGCAATCTCAAGTGATAGTCTAAGCAGGTTATGTTTAAAAATAAATTTAAGTCATCTGCAAAGAGAAGATTATGCAACGTAAGCATTATAGGCAAATCGTTAATAAATAATATAAATAATAGTGGTCCCAAATTTGAGCTTTGAGGTACGAAGGTTTCGGGTTTAAAGCCATTATATGACACAAATAATGTCTCGATAAATACGATTTTACTAATTATAAGCAAAGAAGGTTACTACTAAATCCATATAATTCTAATTATAAAATGCATTTTAAAAATTATTATACAGTACTACATGTAGAGAGCACACCAGTATCGCTTTAGTTATTCCCTGACGTCCTTTTCGATCTGAAAATCCTTGCACGTTACCCTCCCGTACTCTAAAAATCTCTTCATCGGCCATCCAAATGAACAAATTCGTTTTGAAACCAGAGACTGTGAAGGCGACAACGCACAAAGTACACCTATGTTTTATTAAAACGGCGTTGTTTATTTCCCCATTTTCTTGTGTCACTCGTAGGTATTATAAGCGGGATATTCAGGATATGATGAATCGGCGCGTTCCGCCCAAAGTAAAGCACTTTGTAGAACTTTCAAACTCCCGTCACTTTTCCTACGCTTTAACCTAATCCCCGGAAAGCACACGTCGTCGCTCATCGATTGTATGCAGAACTTGGGCATGAATACGGCCTTTTTTGTAGTGCACCACGTTATGGCCGGCTATGCTTGTTGAAAGACATGTTAAAGCGTCTCTCTTTATTCACTATTAAGGTTGAGGTTCGCAAAATAAATTTAAAATACTTATTTTGTTACCCTGACACTATCTCGTTGCTCAGCCACCGCGTCTTAGGGAACTGGTGTATATAAGAAACCTCGGAAATGGTAAGGAAATAACTTCCATGTATAAGGTGTAAAATGATAAAAGACTAATTGTAATAAATAGACCTTACAGCAAGGAAATACATGAGTAATGCTTTTATCTATAAATGCAAAGTTTTCAGATGGTAAGTATTACAAGATGTCGTAAGGAGGCTTATACTTCAACGATCTGCAAGTCCTTAAACATTAAGAATTAAAACAAATTAAACTACAATAGCTATTCCTCCGGCTATATATCGTCGACGGGCGTTGAATTACGTGGCGAAATTTGCCTTATTTTATTCTAACATAGAAATAAAATACTGTGATTTGGATTGGTCGAAAACCACAAGGAAGATGCGAAGCATCCTCTATCTCAGAATACCGCCAACTGTAGACCGGTTTCGACCTTATCTTGGGTCTCATCAGTACAGTATAAGCGAGCATGAGAAATTAAACTTCCGAGAAACTAACGAGAGATGGCGCTTGTTTACGTTTTACAGTCTACTACTGTAGAACGTAACGATGTTTACAACATGCAAAACCTCGTTTGTCAAAAGCATACTCGCTTACACTATACTGACGAGACCCAAGATAAGGTCGAAACCGGTCTACAGTTGGTGGTATCTTGAGATAGAGAACGCTTTGTATCGTCGTTGTGATTTTCAAGCAATCTAAATTACAGTATTTTATTTCTGTTAAATAAAATACGGCAAATTTCGCCACGTAATTCAGCGCCCGTCGACGGCATATAGCCGGGGGAATAGCTGTTTTGGCTTCATTTGTTAATACTTAATATTTAAAGACTTACAAATAGTTGGAGTATAAGTCTCCTTACGACATATTGTAATAATGCTTTTAGTTTATTTTAGATAGTAATGCGGAAGCAGATATAATCTGTCAAGATTTATCCAAAATATTTGCGCAATTTTTATAATAAGTTACGTTAATATACTTAAAATATTTATGAAACATTGTCATTGTTTCATAAATATTTTTTCATAATATGAAATTCCATCAGTAATGGCATGGTCTTCGATATCGATTTAGAAGTATTCTCATTTCATAGGATGTCTCTTAAGGTTCAGTTCTCGGGCCTTGATTGGGTAGTATATTTTTAGGTGGCATTATTCTTTCTCTAACCACAAATACGTCATAGGCGTTAATGCCTTTAAGTTTTACATAAATAATTAATCTTACGTGAATAATGATCAACAGCAACATGCACTTAGTTACATAAGTTGTACATATGAGAATCCTTTTATTAATATTAAAAGTATCATCGTCTGATATTTATTAACAGTTAACCCTTATAGAGCGAGAATAACCCTTTTAAAATGTTGAAATGGAATGAAGGTGTGTGTGTTACTTCATTTGAAACTTTTTTTTTTTTTAATTTGAATAGCTATTTAGATATATGAGGTATATTAAAGTGCGTTCATTATAAAAAAAAATTAAATGTGTTAGTACATAATCAAGTATGTTTTCGAGCCAAAGAGCTATCAAATATCCATAAAAAGGCTGTTAAATATCCAGTCCATTAAATTTAATGTCATATTTATTTAAATATCCAATACAAAACTCATTTGTCGTTTTTGAGTTTGTGAAATTTGGAAACAAGTACCCAACTGTCGCATTTCTCATTCTATGGTCAAGAGAATACAATCGAACAAACATAAAATGGAGCAAAAAAAATTCGTTAATTCTAACGTATCAGAAAATTAGATAAATTTGATAGGAAATCCATTTGAAAAGGACTTCAATAAACTGGCGGATATTAAACAGAGTCCACATAAATCCACAAAACAAAACATCGACGATAACAATATTAATACCTTAATTAATAATATTAAAACACCTATATAGCGTTTTCTAAAAAAGACCCAAGAGATACCACTCAAAAGTATTTAAAATAGAAAATATACGTAGAAAAATGCAGATTGTGCGTAAAATATTTTCAATGTTATTTATGCTCGATAGGATGAGCATATTTGATTTCCCCATTAGCATTCCCCATGTTGCTGTACTCTTTAATTTTTAAAATTGTCCACAACTAGAAGGAAATATATTTATTTTTATTTTCAATGTGATATTCTTATGATATATCTATGTACCATCAGTTTTTGAGCAGTAATACAGAGATAACTGATCTGAAGAGACGATATCCAATGGATCAAGGAACGCGAATCAAGGAACAAAATTTTATTTGACACATAGTTTATTCGGAAAACGTCATCTGTGTCAGATCGAACCACTTGTGAAAGATCCAGCTTATGATCTTTAGTTTTTTGCAAATATTAATTATTACAGTTAAGAATATTTTAATATACTTCCCCCTTTTTTCATGATACCAAATTTCTTTTATCTTTTTATGTATTTTATATTTTATACATTTTTTTACGTTTTAAATATATATGTGATTTATCACTACTTTTGTCTCAACATTCCACTCATTATTATTTATTGTTGAATTTATTATTGTTTATTTATTATTTACAACCTGATTCATACTTTGAAGCTTACTAATTGTATATGTATTAATTATAGCATTCTTGTGATAATTTATTACCCCAAGTTGAGGAGAAGAGTAGGGAATTAAGTTTCGAAACTCAGCCTCTTAGCCAGATATTGTATTCGGAATGTCATGAAATGTATATTTTATTTTTTGTTTGTATATCATTAAAAAATTATTATTATGATTATCTCTATTTACTAAACGGCTGTTTTCGTGTGTGTCACGAAATTTTTAGGTCGATGTACGAAATGCATTACGTCCGAATTTCGGCATTTTGACAAAATCAATATAGTAAATCGACCCTTTCGAACAACGTGGTAACTTTTGTTTTTTTGATCCGAGGCCTCTAGAGGTAATCTCCGGAGGTGCCTTCGATATGAGCGAGGATGCGGCGCAATATTACTCCGATTTGCTAACTCGTTATTGTTATTATAATTAAGTTATAGAAGTTTTGATATATAGCAGTCTATTATCTATCTATTACTAGTGCTACTTGTTTGTCATGTTGAAGATTATACTTAAAGTACAAAATGTTTCATCAATTCACTTAATAAGTCAATTAATTTATTCGTCGAAAATTCACATCAAGTTATATTGTTTATTGTATTGTACACCTTAATATAATTACATAATTTTTTCCTAGGCATAAAATTCGTTTCCCCTCTTTATCATTTTGAATATATCATCTTCCTTAGTCAAACATTAAAGCTGTTGAAAATTCCTGTAATAGTTTCTTGGTTATTTAGAATATTAATAATGGTAATAGTATTGTTACGATGGGGATATCATCTTTTAAAGAATTTATTAATTAGAGCATTACATGCAACATTTCAACCAATCAAAATTACCAGTTAAACTTATTGATTTAAATTCCATAAACACAATCAGTCATTACTTAATTGCCCCCTTACTAGCAGGACGTCACGGAGACATGTGTCAGAAGTTTTATTAATGAGGTACTACAATGAGGGTACAAATACAGGGGTACTAATTAACATAATGGAAGTAGGTAATAAGAAAATTCGACTTTACGGTTTATAAATATTGCAGTATTCTTATTTATCATCGGTAATTATATAAAAGCTTTTATTAAATTTTAAAGTAAAATATTGATTACTCCCATTTTGACGATGTGGAGAAATATTTATTATCACAAGCCGTAGAGTTACTGCATTTAAGTTTATATTTTTTAATATACATTATATTTTCCTTATTTGGTGTTCAAAGTAATACGTAGATTACTTATTTAAATTAAAATTATTTATTTTGTGAGATGCAACTAAGCAAATAAACTATCGTAATATTATTGGGAGAATTATAAAAAAAAAAATGATTCTGTCGCAACTATTTAAAATTTCTATTATTTTAATTATTGTTCACATTGTAGTGATAAACTACATTCCCTCAAGATTCAAGACATTTCTCCTAAGACATATTGTAGATCGCAGAACTTATTTACGTAAAATAATGACAAAATCGATATTAATCGAGATTGGCTAAAGCGATACCTCTCTCTTCTAGTCTATAATTCTATATCCTGATGGAATTTGTGATCTTAGACAAACGATGTATGTCAGTGCCACAAATTGTGAACATAACGTGAAAACAAATCACAAGAGCATCCTCTTTTTATGTTAATTTGTAAGGAAGACGGTATCTTCAATGTTTTTATTGCTTTATTGATTAATTCCTTTCAGTTTTAACTGCTTTTTACGGTATCCAAATGACCCAGGCTTTGTAGATGATATTTTGTGGTGCTACAGGACAATACATATTAACTAGTGGTTTAAAAGTCGATTCCATGATAATCTTTATTTTCTTGTTGTTCTTCATTCAGTTATAAAAATTACTCTATAGTTATTTTATATCAACCATTTTCAAATAATTACTCCATTGTGGAATGTTCGTAGATTGTAATTGCTTCACATTAGTTAGTTGAAAAATAGGTTATGTTATGATGAAAACATGCTATTGCAGATATTACAGATAGATACCTTGTTTTCCGAGAGAAAATTGATTATCCTTATTACACAGTATTTATTTATTATTATTTATTATTATATTATATAGGTTTGGGCCTCTTCAGCCACTGATCTCATGGGTAGTCCCTTGGCGATCCCCTCTTATCCGGGTCATTATCCAAAAATGCTATCCCATAAAAGGAGCAATTTAGGCACGTCCCCCGCCTTAAGCCTCGCCTCCTCTAGGATAACAGGGGTCCCTAATATAAGATACCTCTTCTCCTCCAGTGCGGGGCAGGTGTAAAGAAGATGAATCGAGGTTTCCTCGTCTTCTTTACAGTATATGCAGGCCGCGCTATCAGTCAGCCTCAGCTTGTGCTTATATGCATTCAGGCTATTATGGTGGCCCGTTATGATTCCCACCAGGGTTGTGGCTTTGTGCCTGTTCAATTTAATGAATTCTTGGGCCCATTTCTCAATCTCTGAGTATTCGATGAAGAGTTTGGTTATTCAACAACCCGTTACTCCTCTCCATCTTTTATTGTGCTGGTCTCTTGCCTAGCCATTGATGCGGTCTCTGATCAGATTCCGACTTATTCCCACTGCAGGTTCTGGTCCATAGAGGTTTTCCCTGGTCCCTAGTCTGGCAAGGTCATCTGCAATTAGATTTCCTTTAATGCCATTATGCCCAGGTATCCATAAGAGTTCCACCGGTCCCTTTCCTGCCAAGTGGTGCTTCATAGCAATTATAGACCAGCTTCGACTTTGTCGTTGCTGAATTCAGGGCTGCCAACGCCGCCCTGCTATCCGAGCAGATACATACCTTCTCCTGGGTCCGATTTTGGTCGGCCCCCAGAACACCGTATGTAATTCCAACTAGCTCGGCCTGGAGTGCGGTAGTGTACACTGTATTTAAGTTTAGCTAGACAAAATAGTTAGATATTTCTATAATTGAAAGTAGTTTCTTTGGAGAAAATTATAGAGCCTGCCATAATATTTACCTAAGTAACAAAAATTATAAACAATAAATTTCTGTATTGAAAATATGTATCTGAGAAATTAATTAAACTGTTTTAAAATGTCGCATTTATTTTAATTCTACTAGTATACAGAGTAGATCTACAGTTACAGAGTAGAGTAGAATAACTACGAAAAAGTCATATTTTTTTAGTCGATATTGCTATTCAATTTATCTGATTCAACAATACGGAAAGCTATAAGCCTCTCACCTTATTTTGGTGACACCAATTCATGCATGGCTTTTTAAATGCACCGTATAGTTCTTCATTAAAGGAAACACTATTAATATCAATTTTTTTAAAATGGATACCAATTATTTTCCATTTATTGCATCAAATCCTTTTCTTAACCTATATATTAATTTAAAAATGTTGAATCACCTTTAGAGAAGTCTAAATAAAGTCTTCGGTACATCATATTTCAAAGGAATGACCAGCTTGACCTACATACATTTGGTACATAATAAATTACCAACTTTATTTTTTAATGTACATATATATTTTATCCTTTGAATTATAAAATAAGTAAGGTTATTTTATATGTGGTATAAAACTACCCTTAAGATCATGTTATAGCAATATATTTTAAATTTATTTAGAAATATTGCTACAATATGTTAAGAGATACATATTTTACATGGCGTTGGTAGATACTATTACGTATGTACTAAATTTGTATTTGTCCATTTCCTTTATCTATCAATAATGTATTTTTGTTGGAATAAATATTATATTAAACATTGCTGAATCAACAAATAGTTTTGCATTAAGTGTTGCCAATTTTTGATAAGAAGATCGGGAGCTTTTGATACTGTATCGCACATACCACACCGATTCTTAAATGTAAATCAAATAATTATTATCACATTTTGTTAGTTTAAGAAGAAATTAATATAATATATTGTTAATAACAAATAACATATGAATATTGCCGTTTAAAAATATGCATTTTACAGTTTGAGTTTATTTTGACAATTCCCTGTAATATTAATTTATATTTTCTACTCCTTTTTTTTTGAACAAATATGTTTAACTTATGTTTTCCACTGTCCCTATTTTAAACAGTGATAGAAAGGCTTTTATAAAGAATGGCATGACACTATTTTCCACCGTCCCATATTTCGCGATCGAAATTTTAATTAGGTTTTACCAATTACCCCGATTTAACCAATTTCATAACTCCGCAAAGACACATTCTGAAAATTAACCGCCGACAAACGCGTTGGTAATTACCAGCGTTCATTATCGCGCAGGGAGCATTCATTAAAAAAACATACCCCCAAAACTGGGCGCAAACGTGCGCAGTTCCAACCCGGCTACTTTTTAGTTCTCCCTCGCTGGCTAACGGCGAAACTAATCACTATAGTGAGGTGTACACGACAAGATTTGCAATCACTACTAATGCTCCTCTAAGTGGTAATAAAGTTTACAACCTTTGCAGGGTCGCCGAATTAGTTAGTATTCATCGAGGAGGCAGCTACAGGGAGGACAGCTCAAAACATGCACGGTAGTGGGTCTGCATCTCTCTCAATGCATTACAAAGTTGTGACTGGATTTGTTTTTTAGTATATATAGTATACTATATATACTAAATATATAGTAATAATATTTTGAAAATAAATAAATTATACTAAATCCGTACAATAAGTATAAACAATCCATGCATATCTAGACATGTATAACGTATGATAAGTCTTTTACAGTTTAATTGACGGTATTATAAGCTGTATTAATTATGGTGATACTCATTCTAGTGCTACCAAGGATCATTGGATCACTTTCAATAGTTGATATTGACGAAGACAAGATTCATTGCATATTATTGACAGACTTCTAGTACTTAATTATTACGTAATATACTGTTCTGAGATAAAGAACAGGAGGGCCAAAGAACCAAATTAATTGACCACGAATATTTGAAAAAATAATTATTTGAGGAAATAACATCTTTATAGAATTTAAAATTTGCGAAACTGAGGCAAGACTTTATTATCATTATTGTTCATAACTTAATAAAGACCTATGTGACTGATACTATTAAGAATGAATGAATTTTAAGAATATTCAGAAGTTTTTAGGCAAAATTGCTAACATTAACCAGAAGTTGGAAAACCTGATTAACTACATTTTTATAGAGCAAGGAGGACGTTCACTTACAAGACTATTGAGTCTGTATACATTTAATATTCGCCCAGTGCTAAAGTATTCTCGTATTAGACATTTAGTGACAAAGCAGACCTTGAAAATATCGTCTTCGATTTAATGATGAGGAGTTAAGTTTGGTAATTCTATGTTGACCAACTCCTCGGTCCAATCCTTGAAGCATTTGAACTGATTTGTTCAAATCAGTTTTTTCCTAGAATTTCACCAGCAGCTATTATTATATTGTTACATGCCAGACCTCCACAAGTTGAGAAAACCAACTCTTATTTCTATGTAGTAAATATTTTATGGGTACACATGCATAGTATTAGAATACATTCTGTACAAAAGAAAAGTTTAGCGGATTTATTTGTAGCATTACTACAATAAACTTTCTCAAGTAATAAACTCAATTCCTATAAATTCTCCCAAAATTAAATGATACTAAAACTAACTAAAACATGGTTCATAATGGAGGAAAATTCCAAGACAGGTTAAAAAGGAAAACATATTTCCTTTAATGTGAAATTAGTTTATATGTTCTAGGCAAATGAAATATTTCGGTTTTACTAGAGGCGATTTGCTTCATCTATCAAGTTCTCTTGAAACATATAGTTTACAAAGTAAGGCTATCGTCATGAATACGTAAAATAATGTGGAACCTGGAAATCATTTATTCAAAGGTGCTTTTAACGTATATCCAAAGTAGGATTAAGAACCAATTGGTTTTGCATACCTTAAAAAGAGCTCTAGTTGTTATATACATATATTGGGTATGGAATAATTCTATCACATATACAGCCGTGGGTAAAGGAAATAGGATATTTGAAGGATATCTGAAGAACCTGAAAAAATTCTTATTAACAATATTGACAGTTTTATTAAGAAATATCGAGATCATTTAATGGAGCTTGTCTGGCAAAATAATATCATTTCAAAATGAAAAAGTGACTGTATAATAAATATTTGAACCGTTTTTTATGTTGAGTTTTACTATTACATCTGCTTCAAAACACAACTTGTTCCAATAGTCAAATATTCTCTATTATGATACATATTTTAATAGAATATAGTTTTGCAATTTATATTTAGAAAAATTTAAAATATTGCACAGAATATAAAAAGAATATAGTTTGTACAAAATGGGTCTATGATAGTCTATTATAGTGTTCATTATAGCTGTGTAAAAATGTATCCTGCTGATATAATGTTGCTATTCAGCCATCGAGTTTATTAAACTACGAATTGGAAGTATACAGTATTTACTAACCATGCGTTAACATACTAGGAAAACTGACCATAATCTCAATTCAAATATTACAATGGCTAATGGAAAACCTTTACTTTCAACTGCAAAAGCCCCAGAAACAGCGAAGACGTCAATCAATGACATTTAATGACACCTACCCTAAGTACAATTACAAGTAAATGCTTTGTTTTAAAATTAGTTCTTAATTTTGACCCAGTTTTTATTAGGATAATAACTTCAAATCGAGCTGTTTTGTGGCATCAGGAACTCGTTGTCCTTAAAGCACAAACGTTCTTGTCGAGGCAGCAACAGATGCTTCCTCTTACGTTTTTTTCACACACCTTGTACAGAAAAACCGGCGACTGGCCAAACGCTGACCGCCCTTTCGCTGTGAATTGGACTAATGATCTCATAAGGCCTTCGTGGCTCTCTGCCGAGACTATTGTGAGCTTGATTTGCAGCTTCCGTTCATTTTAATAACGTCCACAACTCATAGTCTGGAAAGGGGTACTGCCATTGACAACATATTATTACACCGTAATATAAGGGAGCTCTGGTTCATAAACAGATAAATGGCGCGACATCAATCTCCGTTGGAGTGCCCTATTTATTTTTTCTTCTAGTCGCAGACTAATTGTGTTTTTGTAATACTTAGAAACGTTAATTGATTTATCCAATCTAGTCGGATCCGTAGCAATCACAGAAATGGGAACTATAGGCATAAATGGCATAGCAAGCAATTAATCGTTGCGTGAAGACTACTCTTGAAATAAGGCGCCTATAATACAAGGTGTTTTAAATTTAATTTAATGAAATAATTATTATCTATGCTTGAAAATATCACCTGAAAATTTATGAGGTTTACTACATTATGAAGACCACGATCTATTTTCTTGCCCGCCCAAAGTCGATATTCCTTTTTGGTCTAATAGCTTACATTTGTCCGGGTTTACTCTTTTAGTTCCTTAATTATAATTTTAAAAAATAACCTTCTATGATAACCAATTGTAACTTGTCTGTATTATATCTATGACATGTACATCTATGGTAATCTATTAGAGTTTTATAAAACGTTTCTATAATGTCACGCCGTATTAAAAAAGCAGATTCTATAAGTCTACAATTCCAACATTCTTTGAGTAGAACCTGGACAAAAAATAAAACAAAAGTCTCGGCTTACCCCCTTGTCCTAAGTATTGAGAATCTTGGTTCGTCGAATTCGTATCACTCGGCGGTAAAGCGTATTCAGTTCTGCGGCGTAACGTGGCTGAATGCAAGGAAGGGCCTCTAGGAGGAACTTCTGGCGGCGCAGGTTCTGGTGGAGATTCTTCGTTGACTTCTGCAAGACGAATAACGCCATCATATTAAGTTTTAAAGTCGATCATGAATATCTAAAAACAATATATGATATTTATATACTAAGTAATAATAAAGAATGGGGTTTTGATGTCGATTTTCTACATCAAAGCGAATTCAATTATTATATAACGTAGAAATGATTGCGTCATTAGTTGCTGCGGATATTTTTATTTTTTTCATATTGGCGTCTGTAAAAGGTGATTTATTTTTTCATATCATTGACAACTTATTTTATGACATAAATATTTCTTCAGAATTACAAAACTGATTAATAGAAAGAAGACAATAGAAAGTATCACAAGAAAAATATTTCCAAACAGTTGAGACTTGTAATAAACAATATTTTACACTGACAAAAAATAGTAAATTGCACCTAAATGACAACTTGGAGCATTTCTTGTTAGATAAGTTTGGACTTATTTGCACATATGTATATAATTTATATAATTAGTTTCATATGATTTCATTTTATTATATCCCCTTCTTCTTCCTAATATCAATCAATTGCATATTAATTATCTTCCATAATTAGTACGCATCATAAGTTTCACTACACAGTATAAGTTTAGTGTAAACTATTAAGTAATAATGCTGTCGAGTGCCTTCCAAATGAACTAGGACGAGATGTGCCGTGTATTCGTAAAAGTACATGACAATAAAGTGGCACGAATTCGAGCTGCCGCCTCATGCAATTCCGCGTAATAATTGCGTTTGTGCAGCAGTGTGAATCCAATAATTAAAATTACAATTTTATGGAGGAGCACATAAAATTGAATGCCGGAATTATATTATTCTAAATGTGAGGAAATGCGAAAAATACACGTTCATTAAAACAACATTTACATAGTATTAATTTCGTATAAATTTACATGTTGTTATCTTTATTTGCATGGGTTCGCAATTTTATGAATTTCATGAAAATTCATTAGTGTTTACACAGCTCTCTTCAAGTGCGCCGACGAATAGATTTCCCATTAATCACAAATTAATATATAATTTGTGCAATTGCATATTTGCATTTCGCAGATCCTCATTTATGCACGTCTGCAGAGGAGCTGCAGGACTTTCAATTAACGAAAGAACTAAAGTGGTTCTGATAAATCGGGTGATAGAAGAGGTAGATTTTTTGTATTTTCAGTAGCCTTGGGAAATAGTCTAGAACTGATTTAGTACATGTGTTTCAAAATTCATGTTTGACTCAAAATATATACCTAAAAATAGATAATAAAAATTCAGACAGCCTGCACTATCTGAAATGCGGTGTAAAATTTACTCCAAACATGGTATATACACCAATTTGGTGTGAAATTACCACCGCAATAATGTGGTAGAATGTGGTTACCACTCACTGGTGTAAATGTTTCCCTAGATATTTCCTGCCTATTTTCGCCCAACCGCAAAATAATGCTAGCGCCGCTACTGACTATAAAGTACCTTAAATCTTTCCCAACAGTATATATTTATTATTATTTATTGTATATACATTTTTTGGAAACATTTCTAATGTAATATTAGAAATGAAAAAAATCGAAGATCGTTTAAAAATTATTTTATATTATATTCTAAAGCATATATAGGGCACTCTATTAGAGTCAAAATAGAGGGTGGTCTAACCATAATGCACGATGTTAATTGTGAGTCACACCTTAACGTCAAGTTTTTTGCCCAACTTAATTTGACATTTCTTTGCTTCAGTGTTTGACAAATGCAACCATGGAGAGGTACACAATTGAGCAGCGCGTTAAGATTGTTAAAGCCTTTTACGAAAATGGGCGTTCAAATCAAAATGCATTTCGTGACTTTTTTGGTCAGCATAATCGACCAAATGTGTCCACAATCGGGAGAATTGTGCGCAAATTTCAGCAAACCGGGTCTGTAGGAAATGTGAAAACACCTGTGCATGCTCGCCCAGTTCGTTCTGCGGAAAACATTGCTGTTGTTCGCGGTAGTGTAGCAGAAGAGCCGTCAACCTCGACTCGTCGTCGTGCCCAACAATTGAACATCTCACGAACATCAGAAAGTAGCCAGAAATTGAGGATATGGACCTGGACGATATGTGGTTCCAACAGGATGGTGCCACTTGCCACACAGCCAACGAAACAATGGCACTTTTGCGCGAGAAATTCAATGGCCGTGTTATCTCACGTCGTGGCGATGTTAATTGGCCGCCACGATCATGTGATTTGACACTGTTGGACTTCTTTCTTTGGGGATATTTAAAAGAAAAAGTGTACGTCAGTAAGCCAAGAACAATTCAAGAGCTAAAGGATGAGATAATTCGGCACATTAACGACATTGAACCTCAATTATATCTCAGAGTCATTGAAAATATGGACCATCGGATAGAGGTATGCCACCGAAGCCGTGGCGAGCATTTGGCTGATATTTTGTTTCACGCATAATTGTCATGGATCCTTCTATCATAGCAAAAAATATTAAGATAATTCTCTGAAAACTTTTTGTTTTATTTACAATTAACATCGTGCGTTTTGGTTGGACCACCTTTTATATTAACAGTCCTTGTATATACACAAACATACTTTACCTGTGTACACATTTATGTTTGTGTATATCTTGTGTATAAACAAACAGCCATTAAAAAATTACATTGCTTGCCGGTGCCACCTTTTGTATATTAAAATTCTTTATTAAATATGAGCATTTTGATATTACACCACCTGTATAAAATTTCTTTTTGACTTGCATGACGAATTTTATATTATCATAGAACTACGTTCTCCTCTTCCAATGTTAAACATTGTACTTCGGAGAATTACACATCTAGTTTCCTATTAAAAATTGTGCAAGAGACACAAACGGACTAGAGTCTGATAACAGGGTTACCGACTAAATGATAAAATTGAATTTGCGTCCACACTATCCAATTAGGCGAACTTTACTGGCGTAAAACATTTGCACAGACAACAATCGGAACAGAACGGACATTGTTTCGTATTTTCCTCATCTCGGCTCCAAGTGATATTCAGGATAATGACGTAATCGTGTTAACTGATGCGAGATACTTGTAGTGGCGCCACCTATCCAGTTTTAAGCTAATTACAAGTCGTCATTCATTACCATAACTTCGCTGTCGGGTTAATTCCATTATAGCAGTTAGCGTCGCAGCCTGCGTTCAAAGGGGATTTTCTTCTTGATTAATTTCCTCGGCCGTAAATTTAAAAAAAAAGTGGTGGAAAAACTCCAGTGGAAATATCAGGGGAAATCCTTAAGCTGTACGTTTTCTTTCGCAAACTGGTCACGTGACGTCGATAAAAAGAAAAGGGTTTGCAGAGGGACACAACGCAGCATATAGTATTCAGAGCTATGTCAGGACAAATTTATTTAAGAATAAAAATGTAGAAACTGGAACGGGGATGCAACTGTGAGTATCAACTTATCCGGACTAGAGATACCACTTAGGTGAAAATTTACTTGCCTATAGGACACTAATATAATAGACCTATTAATAGAGGTGCTATAACCTTTCTGGATCTATTTATCAGCTTTTTTTATATCAAGCGTAACAATATGGTATCCTCAATTCTTTAGTAGTTATGTTAAAATGACTTGGCATGTCTTAAAGTAAATTTTACTGCCAGTCCAAAGATGACAAATACGACTAATATTTTGAAATAGTCCTACCAAGACATCTCCATAGTCAAGAAAGAGATAGTAACATTTAGTAGTAATAAAGGTAGTAGCATAGTATAATAGACCCTTTATAATGTTGTATATTCGCTAAGTAATACCCTACACTAATGGATGAATATATATATATATATATATATATATATATATATATATATATATATATATATATATATATATATATATATATATATATAAGAGGAATCAAGTATATGATATTGAAAATCCATTGATATAACAGTGTAATTGATAAATTCATTTACATCCTTATCTACTTTCTACCAAATTTGAATTGAAGATTCAAAGAAGAGAAGTGTTCCAATTTCGAGTACAAGCATGTGATCATAAGAGAATGGAAAATAATGGCCTTTGGTCGATACAACTAAGATACCGCAACCTTTTCTTCTCTTAGTAGATATAAGGTACTGCAACCTTTGGTCTGTTTATAGAAGAATTATTATTTGTTGAATCTTCTATAGTTGCTTTAGTTAGTTGTCTACAAATTAGCACAAATGTGGGATATAAAATTTGGTTTAATCTCTTCTGCCACCAAAAAGTACTCCTGTAGATGTATGTTATAGTGGCCGATGAAGAGAACTGAACACTGACACCTCGCGAGGCCGCCTTATTTCCTGCGCTAGTTACAACCTGGTCGCTGATTGGCTAACAAGTAAAACCAATCAGAGACCGCGACATGAACTTCATCATCTCCATTCAATCTGGAAGAACAGGATCACTTATTTCGGTATCGTCGAGTTTGGATATGGTATATTATTCCCATGATAATGCACAGTTGGATTATTGCATACATAGTATTGTACTCAGTATTCCAGTAATTGTGCCCAATCCACCCGATGGTGGACAAAAACACTATGCGCTTTCAACTTTTTAATCCTTTTTCATCTCGTTAATCTTCTTGCCATTCTTGAACAACCGGTAGTGTCTTGTGAAGTTGGGGGGTGTTAGATTGGCGTTGTAAGTTCTGTTGATCACGTATCGAAAGAAACGGAATTCACAGTCACCACAGGTATCAAATTCAACATGGTTAAAATCTAAAAGAGACATTGATTCTTTGGCAGTTTCCAGCAATTCTGTTCTGAAAGTATTCTCCAGTGATCTGAGTAGTTAACTGTGAGTTTCCGCTATCGTCATCTTAATTGAATTTATCAGTTATTATTTTACTGGACTAGTAGTTTCTTCAAGTGTTTATCTGATACTCGTCGTTGCGCAGATCCTCCACTTATTAGAGAATATTAATTTTTCATCATTACTGTTCTCTATTTTAGATTCTCCCCCATATTCTGATTAGTCGCACTGAAGGAGGAAGTCTGGTCTCTCCAAAGGTATTTGTAATATTTGCTGCTTATTTTCATATGTCATAGTTAAAAAATGCACATTTCCTTGATAAATTCTACTACAGTTTGCAAGTCTTAGAAATACAGCTCTCAGCTGGATGTTCATCGTCAACTATCGAGTACCCATTATTCGAAATTTTACAGAATGTCTTGACAGAAGTTACCAGTATCCACTGTATATCTATATGGAAATCACTGACCAAAAACGTTTGTGTTCCGAAAGAGGAATCATGTGTCCAATCGCATACAATTGGTTTTTCAGAAAAAGAAAAGTTCATGAACATTTCATAATTATGATTTTAGTGTAATGTCTTTGGGTATTTATCAAGTAAAGGCTATGCTTAATGTTGAAATCAATTTGGAAACACTTCATTCAAAGGGCAGTAAATAAGCAACGTCAAACCTACAATTCTTCCAAAAGTTATACGAAAGAACATATCTTTAGATGTTTCTGTAATTATAGTAAGTAATAATGTTTCAAATACTGTTTTATCTTCAAATTCCTACTGATGATTTTATATTATCCGCGTTTTATCTATTCTTTTTCAGGTTATTACCACGCGAGAGGGATAAACGCTTAAAATAATTAATTAAGCTTATAATATTGTTATCGTTGTTTACAGAGATACAAAGAGGGTTTCCTGAATGCACCAGGGGGATTAAACCCTCTACTGGACTTCACGCGGGGACCGAAATGGACTGAAATATACCTTGGCGATCTAATTATAAAGTTTCCATAGACACTGCTGTTGGGGCTTTAAAATGTTAATTGGGTATTATGGAAATTCCCTTTTTGAGTTAATATATCTGACTAAGTTTGAAGGCGGTCGATTTTGAATAGGTTGATGAACGAGGGGTTTGTTTTCAAATGTTTCCATTAATTCATTGCAATGGAATATGATGGGGTGCTCGCGTTGCTTTATAACGTGCTCGGTCTAGATGAGACATTTACCAAAATGTTTTACGAAGGTAGTAAATAAATATTTCTTTATTTATTGTTATTTTCACGTTGATATTTCAGTACGTTTAATTCAATGAGTCATTAGCAAGCGGTTATATTGCGGACTTCTCATCTAATGTGACTTCTATAATCTGACTTCTAATTACGATTATATCGAATTATTTAAATTAAAATAACATATATACAAAGAAGATGAATAAAATGGGAAATTTTTCGTTGGCTATTAATATACAATAGCAATCCGATTGATAGTAACCCATCAGGGATGTATCTATCGAGAAGTAACTGTTGTGTCTGCGATTTAATTGAGTTTAGTGTTTTTCTAAGTAATTTATGCAATTTGAACCTTCTGTGAAATTGACATTTCTGCCAGTACACAGTTAGTAGTTTATTGGTCTCTATTCGAAACACTATCTGAGTTATTATTTAATTTAGGCTACTCAACATTACTGTACTGCTTGTGTTATTGCCTCACATCCTAGGTGAAGGAGCAGATTATTCAAAGAGAAAGGAAAATTGGTTTTGCGGCTATAAATATTTTCAGTATTTTCCTTCTTTGGACCAAGATTTATTATGTCCTGCAATAACTCTTTAGCTGAAGAATGCCCTTATTCCTTTACTTCTGGCGTCAGTAAACTTAAAGTGGAGCATTTAGCTAATTGTAGCTAAGAGAAACAACGCGAGACATTAGACATGGAAACTATTCTCCCTTTATCGCATGAAAGTGCATTAAATCTGTATATAATAATTGGTATATACACAGATGATCCAGTGTATTTGGATATGTTACATACATACAAAAAATAATAAGTAAAAATAATAATAAAATTTCAATAAATAATAAAGATAAGGTTTTTTTTTGAAACCTTATCTGATCGTGCAGAAACACGAGAAAGGGATCGAGGATCGCTTCTGGGTATAATTCAATGCCTGGCGGGGCTTCAGCCCGAGGAGTAGTTGTTTCCTAGAGCGATTATGTAATAGCTTTGCTATTCGGGAACTACTTTGATAACCGCTTGGCGGCTTGGTGGTTCCTTTCTCGATTTCCGACTTATAAGTTACTAACAGAGATCGTATCGATAAAGATGTATAGGCCATAAAGTTCATTCGGCATTTGTCCTCAATCGCCGTACCGTATGCGGCACTGATGAGAACTAACAAGTTCGAAACAGCTGTATGTCGTTCGGTTCCGATCCGGGACAAATGTCGAATCCTACCTGTGGCGGGTTTTATTTTTTGAAATTTATCTGAGTAGTTAAAAAATATATAATAATCAAACACAATATTTTGTAATAGATGAAATATATTGGCTATATTACTGGTTTATTACTTTTTCACTATACATAGATATTAATCGTTTATATATCCTGAGATAGAAATTAATTAGAATATAATTAAGTGCATTTAAGAAGTGACATTTTATTCTAGTTAAGTATCCTTGCCAGACTAGGGACCAGGGAAAACCTCTATGGACCAGAACCTGCAGTGAGTATAAGTCGGAATCTGATCAGAGACCGCATCAATGGCTGGGCAACAGACCAGCACAATAAAAGATGGAGAGGAGTAACGGGTTGTTGAATAAACAAACTCTTCATCCAATACTCAGAGATTGAGAAATGGGCCCAAGAATTCATTAAATTGAACAGGCACAAAGCCAGAACCCTGGTGGGAATTATAACGGGCTACCGTAGTAGCCTGAATTCATATAAGCACAAGCTGAGGCTGACTGATAGCCCGGTCTGCAGATACTGTAAAGAAGACGAGGAAACCTCGGTTCATCTCCTTTACACCTTCCCGCACTGGAGGAGAAAAGATCTTTTATATTAGGGACCCCTATTATTCTAGAGCAGGCGAGGCTTAAGGCGGGGGCATGCCTAAATTGCTCCTTTTATGGGATAGCATTTTTGGATAATGACCCGGATAAGAGGGGATCGCCAAGGGACTACCCATGCGATCAGTGGCTGATGAGGCCCAAACCTATATAATATAATAATAAGTATCCTATATAACAGAACAGGAACCCATTCATAAGCAGTTACAATCTACAGCAATTTGTGGATTGCCATCTCAAATCTTTTGAGGGTAGTTTCGTTTATGTCCCAATATTTAAATTTAAAGTTTATTACTTGCTCTCCCCTAAAGGGTAATACTTGTTCATCTACTTTCATTTAATAATAGTTTATGAATTGTGGTGGTATAGATATAGACATAAAAGAGAAACAGTGGTTTGTATTTTCTGTAACGCATATACATAATTAATCATAATTCTGGAGAATTTCTGCTATAGCTAATTTTAATACGTTCAAGCAAACCTGACATTATAGTTTTCTCTACAAATTATCCTATCTAATGAACTCTTCTTGTTAATGTCAATTCTTCTTCAGGGAAGAACTCACCAATCAGTGGTTGGTAGATATTCACCCGATACAATGCCAATTGATGCTTAAGTAAGTACCTCAAGGAACAATATTTTAACAATGTGCTACTGTCGTGGTCTATTAATTGTTGTTGAGGGGACTATGTAGAGTGATCTCTCGCAGCATAAACATGTAACTAACGTAGTAAAATCAGCTTTCCAGTAGCTAGAACGTTTATCTAGATTTAGAGATATAGGAAATGTTTAGAGATTTAGAGATATAGGTAATGCTACTTAGAAATTTAAATTACTGTATAAAAAAGTCTCCGTACTTGTCGGGGTAAGTTGAAGTATTGTAATTTAGCAATCGAGTAGCGAATAACTCTTCTCTATATACTTGCCATTATTGAGACGCATACGCTGCTGCTGCTGAGCTTGTTCATGGTACCCTATATCCCCATTCGGAGCCAGCATATTGTCTGTACAGCTGTTGCAAGAAGTGGCACTACTGCTTGAAGTCATACCGCCTACCCTGTGTCTATTCCTCCCTGACCGACCGAGGGTGCTGTTCGATAGATTTTTCTTATTGCTGGCATATATTATTTCTCCTGAAAGAAAAGTAAGTAAGAATAAGAAATATCACCGAGATGAAGAAGAAATACAATAAATCGATTTAATTGTCTAATATATCTACTATCGAAGAAAGTGTGAGGAATATCTGTCATTGTACAGGGACATATAATACCATTGGTGATGATTTACTTAATTAAGCAGTGATTTACAATCGTAAACTAACGAATAAAGTCGAGTTGATAGATATAGAGTTTATGAAAAACGCTTCTATGATAATAGGATTATTAAATTATCAGATACATATAGAAGGAATTACATCCCTCCTGAATGTTATCTGACGAACTGGAATAGAGTGAATTATCTTCCTTGTCGTCTGAACCTAACTCCTAGGATAATCTCAGGAGTAGGTGGATGTTTTCCAGCAATTTTAATGAAAAAGTGCTTCTTAAGTACATAATGATAATGGTAATGGTAGAGCTTATTTATTTATCTTTAATAAATAAGTCAAAAAATAAGATAGTTTTCAATGTGGATAAAAAACCAGTCTCGCGTAATATAGGCATTTTTCAACCTATTGATAATTGAAGTTGATAATTAAAATTGGATTATAAAACAAGTAAAAAATGAATGCAACACTGATCAGTAACCTAACAAATATAACAAAATTAAATTATATCTACCTACTATTTACCATTTTACATACATTTTCTCTCATATAAAAAATAATTCAGACATACCTATGAGCCAGTCTTACATATGTATTATTATTATTACTATGACCACCAAGTAAATGGGCAATTAAGTGAAATTATAATCTTTTTTCTTTAGTAAAAAATATAAAACTCTAAAACTTTAAAATTTTAAGTTTGAGTTACTTTATGATGACGTGGAATTATAAGTCTAGAATTTCTTATAGAAAACTTTCTTTCAGTTCTTATATAAAAAAGATATTTCTTATAGAAATATCTTTAAATCTCATCAGTTTTGAAGCTTCCTGCAAATCAAAACTAACAGGTAAAGTGACTAAGTCATGCAACATTAAACTATCGTTTTCACATAATTCATTAGAGTTCCAAATTTTTCTTTGGAATTTATTGCCATCAGGTGATGAAGAGGAAGGTTCAGATGGGCAATATGAAAGTTTTGATACAATTAGCGATTCACAAAGTTATAATTATTATAGATAAAACCTCACACAGGAGCTCATTATATTCGTGTTATAGGAATATTGTCATACCTAATTCATTGGCATGACAAATCTTAAATTATAATTTTGAGTAGTGATTTTCTTGAATATATTTATGACATATAAATCTCTTAAATGTTACAGGATCGCCTATAGGTTTTAGTTACCATGGCAATAAATGTTATCTTCTATATACTTTATAATATAGAGTTCCAAATATTGGGCACCATTCTAAATACTTTACTGACTTGAGTTTTGTACAGTAACATAGTCATTTAATTTCTACTACCCCTATAATTGTATCCCTGATCATAATAAAGAAACTACGTTTCATCCTACCGTTGTTCCCTCTCAGTCTCTCCTGCGGAGTCTGATAGTGCATTCTCCTCGAGTTAGTGTTCTCTAATGGAAAAGGTGAGGCCTGTCGATGGAGCGGTATCGGTGATCTCGGCGACACTAACGTCGGCGGCGGTGTGGGAAAGGGGGTGGTTGGATTATCTGTTGTCACGGCATCTTCTGTATCGTCTGACCTGTAGGACCGATCCATACCTGTAAAGGACATAGAAATGAAGTCGAGCACGGGTCATATTGGCGGAAATTGAAGGCGCATTGAAAGGGAAGGATGTAGGGCGCGCGGGGTTTTTGTGGAGCGCGATCCAGCAGATTTGAATGGGCGTCCCCTCCCGAGGCACTTTTTTAATACACGAATAAAATGAAAAGCTGAATTCAATACATTGATATTTAAATCATGAATAACTATATCGACATATGTACAGCTTGTCAAGTATAGGAACGAGTGTCAAAACTGTGATATCGGACCACCCACGACGTGTGTAGTTAATAACTATTTATTTATTCTGTAAACTTTGGTTTTACAGAGTGAATATTGATGAATATATATTGTGAACGTGATGATGAATGTGAACACAGGGTTCGATCTTGCCGCGCGGAAAGTGCATCCTTTTCCCTCCGAATGCCTCACTCTTTCTTCTATGCATAACTAGAGAATCTAACACTTTTTCCTATTCTTGACAAGCGGTATGTTAAGGTATTATAAAATTAATTTACTTTCATGTATTTTCTTTTGCTTTTGTTTCGTTTTTACTACTATTCCTTCATCTAACCCACCAACATTCACACAAACAAACGCAGCTGACTTATTTGGGAATCGAACCCACACCCAGATTACTGTGGCAATCTAGGTCAGCTTGAATCGATTGGCATCATTACCCTAGATGAATTCCCAGGGAATCTGAAGACCATCTGCGAGGCCTCTATATTGTTTTCAATCGGTACAATTCCTTGGACAACCCAGTCGATGTCTATGATCTCCTACAGCTTGACCTCTGACATTCATCTTAGTCGTTATCTTGAGTTTCGCATTAGAACCGTCGCTTAAAGAGGGTAATGTGGAATATTACTTCAAATAACATTCCACTATAACAAAATAACTCTTCAGGTCAATGTAAATAGTGTTTCTGTGTTTTTTATTATACAGTAGGTAATTTATGTTTATATTCTATTCTTATGTCTTATGGACTATATATTTCATATAAATTTATTGAATAGTATCTTCTACAGGATGTCTCATTTGAAACTATAGGATTTGAATTGCGTGCCACTTGTGTTCTGTCAAAGATAGGGCATCAATATATAACGACTGTCATCTACAAAGCATACGAACTCAACATGTCACGATTAACAATTCAACAAAGAATAGTTTGTGTACAACTGTTTCATGAAAACTGTGAGCGATCATTTACAGTTACACTAACGAAAAAAATTCGCACAAAACTAGGACAAAATGAAGCTCCTACAGAGTTAACAACAGAGTTAACAGTCCGTAACATAATTAAGAAATTCGAAGAGACGGGTTCTTCTGTTGATAAGAGTAAGTAAGAGAAATTGTACGAGAGTATCCAAACGCATCAATTCGACGTGGTGCACTGGCTGTCAAGAACCACCACGTATCGGATTTTAAAGAAAGATCTGCATCTGTCAGCATACAAAATTCAGTTAACACAACAATTAAAAGTTCAACACGATTTGGAGCATATTTTGGAGTAGTGGGGTAATTGAATAATATTTATTTGAAAATGAAGCTGAAAATGAAGTTCCAAATGAAACAGCTAGGCATGTTGACGTCATATGGTTTATAAATGTAGTTGTTAAGTATTAACGCCCTACCTTAGAAAGAACACAAATGGCACTCCATTCAAATCCTACAGCTCTCACTAAGACAGCCTATAGTAATATAAATATACAGAAAAATGTATTATAAAACTACAGTGGTTCTTGTATTTCTGGTGTAAATAATTGTATACATAGCATTATATCGAGTTTTAAGTTTTTATCAAGCTGTTTATTATCGTACAAATAATGCCCATGTCTATACATAAGAGCCTGCGAAGCAAACTTGCATTACTCCGTCTTCACTTTATATACAATGAGCAATTAATTGGGCTGAATTGCATCCTCGCCGATTGTTCGCTCATTTCATAAAAACTCAGTTAATTATCGCCATCGTTGCATAAAATTGCTAATTGGAAATCCTTCGTAAACATTTGCGACTGAAGTGGAAAATAAATTGGGCGATAAGCTAGTTTGTCGATAATTACATTTAAAACCAGCTAAGCTGACGTTGTAAAGGTTGAGAAGAGTAAGTAAAGGAGCAGCTACAAATACAATTTCTCAACGTCGAGCACTGAAGCATCATCCCCTATGAAATTACCTGATTAAATTTTCATATTCAATCTTGAGTTGTTTGCCCGAGGGAGAAGGCCAGACTCAGTTCAACTTGTGCGATTTTCTCCTACTCGTCTAGCAGTAATGATTGTAACTTGAATCCGCTAACGGTACGTTGCCGTACGGTGCGGCAGGGCGTTGTTATCCTGGCCCGTTCATTGGAACATACATTTTTAAAGCTGACTGAATAAAGGTCTGTCAAGCGAGAAATTAAAAAGTAAAAATATGGTACAATGTAACATATGCATTGGCATTGCGTACGCGCCGCGAATATATTTTGATTATTTCTGAGCATTTTTAAAAAGAATAACTTGACTTTAATAATGCACGCGAGGGTGGATCTATAGAGATGCTATAATGAAGCAGCTTTTAATACATATTGTGCAACAAAATATAGGAATATTGAATGCCACACAAAAACGAATAAACTTTTATCAATAACGTCGATGTGCACAATTTTGTCCAGTTCTATGATCAAATATTTTTTTGCGTATGACGCTATGATTTTTTAAACGGCAACTTTAAATTTTTCATCAGGAATCCATGAAACATCATTATTTCTGTACACTATCGTTGTCGTACATGAAATGACAAATACCCCATAATTGTGAAATTAGTTTTAGTTTTGTTGGCTAAAATATACACTAGGTGGCATATGTTGCATATCAAATCCATTACGTTTCTTTATAATCTAGAGGTCAATGACTATAATATGAAGTCATGACAGTGACTTATCGTGTAGTAATCAGACAAATCATATACTCACTCCATCCCAAATTAGTTGTCACATTTGGTGTCCAAATTTTGTCCCAAATTAGTCTTCACATTTCGAAAAAATTACTAATAAAAAAAATTAGGCACACAAAAGCAGGTAAATAGAAACTGGAATTGTTATTTTTTAACTAATTTCACAAAAATATTTATTGTGATGGTCGTAATTATGGATAATAGTTCTTATACTCCTATATGAAGGCAATTCTAAGGTTTTTAAGTTTTTCATTTTCACAACGTTGAAGCAAAAACTGAAGAACTGCATCTCGGGTAATGTTGTCCATTTCTCTATTTTTAATTAATCTTCTTGACAAATCACTTATTTTTGGCACTTTTCACAACGAATTAAAGCGACAACGAGTGCACTTTCAAAACTTTGTTATTTGCCAATCTGTCACCGGCCTACTTGTAATTACAACCTTCAAACACATTTTATGAATGATGTCATTTTAAACTTCTCTTTTGAGTATTTAATTTTTTAGTATATCACTTCCTGCATTAAATTGTATTTGACAATAATCAGCAGAAAAATAGTCAAATGTGACAACTAATCTGGGACAGAGGGAGTAGTAATTTTCTTCAAATCCAAGAATATGTACCTCCATATATCCCAGCATGCACCCAAGAGAAATAATGTTCATCGATCCAGCCACAACGCAAATGGAATTCAGATAACTTTCCAGACTCTTGTTTACCTGCAAAAAACTTCAATTTTCCTTAAAGTGCTGCAGAAAACAACACCACAGTAAAAAAACATCCCCCAAGAGCTTATAGTTCCGACGGAATTAAAAAACCCAACAACTTGCAGAAACTTCAGAAAGAAAATTCCTGAACCATATCAGTAAAATCATTGCAACGCAACAGAATGTTCCAATAGCATGGCAAGAAGTATAGTGTCTCATTTGAAACTATAGGATTTGAATTGCGCCCCATCTATGTTCTGTCGAAAATAGGGCCTTAATATTTAACGTCTATAATCTACAAACTATACGACGTTAATGTCCTTTGATAAATAATTCAACAACGAATAGTTTATGTACAACTGTTTTATGAAGTGAGCGATCATTTGCAGCTTCATTAAGAAAAACTCGTACAAAATTGGAATAAAGTGAAGCACCTACAGAATTAACACTTCGTAACTTAATCAAGAAATTTGAAGAGACGGGTTCTGTTATTCATAAGGCAACGCCAATATGTCCTCGTCGTGGTCGATTAGATTAAAATATTGCTGTGGTGAAAGAACGCATATGGGAGTATCCAAATAAATCCATTTGACTCGTGCACAACAATATCGCACAAGATATTGCATTCTAAAGAAAGGTCTGCATCTGTCAGCAAACAGAATTCAGTTGACACAACAATTAAAGGTTAGAGACCATATACAACGTAGTATATTTGTTAATTAGGTGTTAGAAAAGAAAGAAGGTGATACTGAGTTTTACAACAAAACTTTATTCAGCGATGATACATTTTTATCTTAACGCATGAGGTAGCAAACAAAATTGCAGAATTTAAGTTGCGGAAAATCCACATGCTCTTCACGAAAAAGAAATGCATCCACAGATATGCACAGTTTGGTGCGCATTTTGGAGTGTTAGAGTAATTAGATCATGCTTCTTTGAAAATGAAGGTGGTAATGCTATTACAGTAAATGGGTTACGGTTGGCTACATTAAAAGGCATGTTGATATCGAATGGCTTGTAGATCATAGTTGTTAAATATTGATGCTCTATCTTTGACATAACATAAATGGAACGCAATTCAAATACTAAAGTTCAAAGTGAGATCCTCTATATAAATACGGACGAGCCGATTACAGATATTAAATTTAAACTTTTTTCAGTTAAGTACTCGTAGCAATCAGTCTTTAAAAGCTTTTCAATAAAGCCAATAGTCAGTCAAATATATCAAGCCAGTGAGTGCTCCAAATCATCTCCGAAGCACTGTAGTGATCAGTGTGGATGCCAATGTAGAGTGGAGGAAGTAACACTCAAGACGCAGTGTCTCGCAGTCACGAAAATTGAGAGGACAGGGAGAGATAGAGATCTTGTCCCAGAAAGATTTTGTCGCCACCGCGAGTACTAGTAACATTACCAGGTCGCAGAACAAACACAGACTATCTGCATATCCGCGAATTCTTCCAAAAGGACCGGATCAACCACGCCTTCCACGACGCTCACATACATTCATCAAATCCTTCATAAAGAATTAACCATGTCTTTCCAGTGCAATGTAGCAACGCTCCAGCATCGAACACACTCCTTACATCCTTCTTAAGAGATCAACCACGTCTTCTGCGCGATTCTTCAGTATTGAAAAAATTTCTACACTCATCAAATCCTTCATAAAGAATCAAGCGTGTGCTCTTCTGCGAAGCATCGAACACACTTTACACACTTCTCAAATAATTCATAGAGTATTAACCGCGTCCTACGCGGAGCTCCAGAATCAAACAAGCTTCCATATTCATCAAATCCTTCATAAAGGATTAACCGTATTACTTCAGTTGGAAGTTTAAACAAAGAAATAAATATATAATTGTATGTAATTCTATGTAGTTTTATGAAATTGTACGTAATTTTATAAAACTTTGTGTAACTTTTAAGTTTAATATACCCCTGGACATACATATTTGAAAATTATTCCACTACTATCAGCTAAAGTTAAAGTGCCAACTAACTTCGTTGCCAGTAAAGTTGATAACAATAATGTATGCCAATTCATTAGCATATATATAGCTATTACTTATTAACATATGTGAATGCAATGTAAATCAAGTTTAAATTTGTATTATGTTCTTAGATTATGCACTTACTTGTATACTTAAAATAGCTATATTTATTGGCCATCATGTGGCTAAATTAAAAAAACATACTCTAAAGCTATAAATAAAAAATGGAAGATAACCTACATTCTGCGTAACATTATAACAGTTATTCATGCACCAAGGTCATAAAGAGGCGTTTATGACCACTGGTGTGAGAACTAGAGCCTAAGGGGTTAGCTCAGGACTCTAACACGATAAGGGCTAATAAACGCTGGTTGTACTTGTGCATATAAAATTTTATGAAACGCCGTTCTTAATTAATACATGGTACGTAAGGTATTATTTAAGTCAGAATCAGTGAAAACTGGCAAATGTTTATTGTAATTAAAAATCCCTTATTTTACAGTATAAATACCTATTTTTATCATCTTCAACATATTATGCTGAAAACTGTTTTTAAATGTAATCGCTGTTGATATCCAATCTTTTTTTTAATATGAACAACGAATGTCGAAATTTCCTCTTTGAATTATTCCGTGTTTGGAAAGTCAGCTGATGATGGCTCTATGAGCACTTATTGACAGTCCTTTACCCTTTTAGAAATACGTTTAGGAATATATAGATACATTTAAATAATTTCAGGAAGAGGTGAAGACATAGATACCGTTCGAATTAAGCAGCAGGGATATTGATCTCATTACCTTCTATGGAAAACTTTTACAGCTTTAGTATTTTTGTATTTTCTGAATCATGAACAGACGTGAATTATCGATTGTGTAGAGGATTGCAATATATTAAAGTTTCTCAGCACAATATCTCGGATTCTCAATGCGTTCCAATACCATATGAACGTGTACGAGAATGCGCGAGAAATAGGCGCATTCTTTTGTGTTTTGACTTCTATTGCCAATATTCTCTTACCCACCTTAGTATCCATAGAAACGTTCCAGCGTATTTTCTATAATATTGTGCATAAGTTTTTGTAATATCAGATGTATACACAAGAAATAGTTATAGTCCGAGGATTGATCCTTGGGGAATTTTAGAAGGTATTATTTCCGATTAACGTACTGAGGACGTCAGTTTAAGTAATTGAAAAAAATATATATGATTCGAGAGCATCTAGTCCATTCGGGAGCATCTAGTCCGTAGTACCGTACCTTTGCAGCTTTAGTAGAATCATGCTATGATTAATACAATCAAACTCTTTATAAAAAAATCAAGTGAAGTCAAAAATGAGAGTTTTGAATGGAAAAAGCACTTGAATGGATGACTTGTGGTGAAGCGTAACTACAGTATTAGAAGTAATTGAAGTTATGGTATATATTAATGTACTTAGAGTTACTTCAAGCAGTAGAACTATTACTTTAACTTTACTAACAGAAGAGGAAAACAAATATATAAAAAATGGCCTATTTTTTATAATTAAAGAGAGGAAACGCATGAGAACGTTTACACGGGTCTCTCCTAATAGCAGCAGAACATATTTATCTTTTCTCTTCTTCCAATTTCCTGGCAGACGCAAGATTTTTTAAAACAACATGATACGGAGCCCGGTCCCCGTTCCACCGGCGTTTTCATCATCGGGGCTGAGTGGCATCGTGATGGATGGAGTCGACACCAGTCTGCGGTATAGAGTCCACGTGCCTAACGTGTCACGTTCGCGATTTGTGTTAAAGGAAACCACTGGGCCGATTGAAGTGCACCCCTGAGAACACGTTGCTGGATGTTATTACAGTTGTTTTGTTTCACGAGAACTACGAAGCCTTCCGTTCTATCCAGCGAGCTACGGAGGCGATACGATACAATTCCAGTTATCTAGGTTTATCACGTTTATTTATTATTTTTTAATGAAGGTTATTAAACATACAAGGAACATAAATCGGAATTTTATAAAACATTAGAGTATTATGAAATTTAACAACTATTTTATTACATGTTTATGGACTGGTCAATACTAACTAACGCTGTGGGCGAGCGCTGCATACCATTGGTGCTTCATGTGGATTCATGAATATTCTGCAACGAACGTTTCGTTTGTCACATCCATAAATCTTCGTTATTCTTAAGTTCATCAAATTTCATTATAAAATTACGTCATAACATTTCTACTAGACTGTAAACAATATATAATAATTCACCAAAATGTCTTTTAATTTCATATTTAATTATTAAGTAACAGCTTTAACGTAACGGTGTGATGATAATGCTGAAATGAGGTAAGTGGTCAACGACCGTAGTGGAAAGGGACCAGCAATGCACTTTCCATGGCCGTAGGGACGAAAATTTTGATTTATCGATCGATGTGTACGTACGGTCGCTGCCGTGTTAGTTGATACGTTTTAATTTTAACAGTAAAATATGTCTCACGTGCGAAAGCTCAAAAAGTTTGTGTGCTCACCATGTGAAAAAAGTTATTGATGAATTTGATGATTTATTCTACGATAGAACTAAAGTAATATGTAAAGTGTAAAGCATACGATAAACCATTAATGTGCTGGTCCAAATTCGACTGTACATGTCACGTGAATTCTGGACAACATGAACATAGAAAACAGGACGTTCCTTTGCAAACTCAATTTTGGATTGATTTATTGTTGATGTTGATAGTTTGTAATGTTTCGCTTCACATACTAGATAAAGAACCATTTCGAAAATGTTGGCAGTAATACAATACATAGTTCCAGTTACTAAGTCGCAGAAATTTCATAACACAACACAGCACAACACGTGAAACCTTACTTTATTAGACGCTCAAATGTTTTATTTCGCCTACTAATGTTTTCCAAATAAAAGTAATATAGTCTCGAATTCTTGTCTGAGATATTTAAAATGTGCTTTTTGTAATTAGCCTGCATAAGTGGGTAATCATATTTCTTAGATCTTAAATGTTTTGTATAAAATTGTGCTAACCCCAGAGGAAGAAATTCAATGGAGTAATATCTGACCATCTCTCAGGCTATTCTAGAGCGCCTCTTTTGCCAATCCATTTATCGGGATCCTTTGATTCCATTGGTTCCAGCCATCGTCGAACATTTAAATTTTGTTTATTCAAAATTGAGTTTTCTTCTTAATCAACTTGGTTCTGTAAGGACTGTATTATGAGGGATTGTTGACTTTATTATCCAATAAATTTAAGGACAATCCACCAATCAATCTTCAATGCAAGTAGGTCCTATTACCTTATTTGAATCAGAATTATTGTGACCTTTAAGGGAGTCACTACATATTTTGAGTCAAAAAATATATGTTTTTTTTTTCTTCGAGTCCTTCCTGTATCTTTTGGCATTTCATGAAAATCTGATGATTAGATGTGAAAGAAAGAACTTTTTGAAAATTGCGAAAAGTGGAAAACTTGCATCAAGTAGAATCACTTAGGGGAGCGGTATTTAGCGGCAAAAGGTATTTTTTTGAATAATCGTCTCTCCTAAAAAGTCATGTTTTCTCATAATAATGTTCCATTTTGCCAGAGTCTATCGAAAGAATCGTGATGATTGTTTTTTTTTAAAGATGTAGAATGAAATAAACAACAAACTGACTGAACGCATCTTTGAAAAAGCATTTTGTTTATATAAAGAAAATGGTGAAATATAAAAAAGGCGAGCGAAGAAGTGCTGATTTTGGCAAGCGAATAAAAAATTTCTTGGGTAATAGATGAAGTACTTCATTTAAAATGGTGATACCATACTCGGTTACGTGTGTACAAAATTTGAGTAGTATTGGTAAAGAGATTTCAGAGAAGAAGGAAGTTATGTGATGACAGTTTTCCCATATGGACAAAGACATGACCCCCATAATACGATGTATTACAAAGTAGGAGGTGCCATTTAACATACTTCAGCTTGGGTATAGCTGGGAGTAAGTGGGTGAAAACTAAACTGCAAGAATTTTAAACTTCTACTTCGATGTTTAAATTTAGGTGTTTTTTTCCTAGAGGTCGTATTCCTTGTTAAAGGAAATAATGAAGATGGGTAGTATTAAATGAAAACATTGTATATGACGTTATCTTTTCAAGCGTACTTTTAATCTACGTAGATGTCCTCGGTAGTATTTTTATATTTTAGGTAGCAGTAGCTTTATTTAGTATTGAAGATTATGTTTGATCCCTCTGTTGGTGTTACTTCCATGTATTTACCTCACGATAAACCACCTCGATGCATTTACTTTCCTCAGCCTCATTTCCACGTGCGCCTTTCGAATTGAAAATAGCAGTAAATAAGATAAAAATCTGAAAAGCTATTAGCCCCGCAACCCGACTAATCCAGCAATAAAGATACACTATAAAAATAAATAAATTCAAGTCTGTAAATGCACTTTTAACGTAGTTCACTTAAAATCGGACTGATAGTGACTTATATTAGACACGGAATAAAGTTCACAAACCCCCATATACCCTTCTGGCTTACTTAAAGGCGTTAGAGAACCAATTACTGTTTCCTTCCCGTTATATTTATGTATCAGATAGCGGATAATTCATGGTGATTCCACACGAACGGCAGAACATGTGGAGAAGTAAAGCATCCAGCACAGCCCCAAGCACAACTATGGCAACCCGTTACTATAAAATATTTCTCTATGTTCGTATTTTGTCTCGAGAAACCTCGCAAATAAGGTTAAAGAATAACTGTCAAACTAAGGCGAAACTGCTTTATGGAATTGTGTTTTTATATATATCGTATGTAAATGTTTTTTCATATATATTACAGATCAAGATACATGGGTTGTCTCTGTTATCGTTTTAAAGGAAAAGGTTTGGATATGTTAAGACGGTTTTATCATTTAAACATTGCTTTATTACATTAGTATAAAGTTTGTTGTTTTGAAGTATCTTAAATCCAAATAACTGGAGACAGGTCTAGAGCTTCTAATAACAAGAAATTAACCATTAATGGAAAACACGTTTCTTATAAACCTTAAGTACCTGTTTATTGTCATAACACTTAGTCTCTGTATTTGGATAGTATATATTATAGGAACAGAATGTTTATATTTTATTCTTAGTTGAATCATCGTTTGAAAATGACATAATTGTCGAAACTGCAGTCACGTTTCTATAGTGGTATAAAAGTCACGAAAATATAGCGGTGTAAAAACGTAGTAGTTTGAAAAAATATATAATTTAATGTGGATATGAGTTATACAGATGAGGTATTTAATACTTAATATATTATAGATGTAGATATTCAATACTTAAAAGATACAGAATTGTTTTATAATACAGTAATAGTATAGTAATAGTAAAAACACCCATTATAGCATATACTCCTCAACTAAACTCATTACTGTGTACGATCTAATGCTTCTATAAAAGGTATAAATATATTTTTGCCTCATTTCCATAAAATCAGAAATATTATGAATGGTTTATAATATTTTAAACTTACTTTTAATTAGTAATCGCTTGTTGAATTAAGGTATCTCGAAATTTCATACAAGGAAATCGTCTTCATCTTCATCATGAATATAGGTTCGTGTTATAATGATTTTTATAGTTCCACAAATACGCTTGTTGTCTATCAAATACTGAAAATATTCACCAAAAGTATTTTCCTCCTTATATAATCGATGGCAAATATATTAAATTCTATATTATATACACAGTTTATACAATGGTATACTATAATATTCCTACTAGGCCTGATTAAAGCATAATTTTCGAAATTCGCTTGCACTTTTGAATCGATTATTTTAAGTATAGGGTGTTACAAGGAGAGCGGAAGATTTAAATTACACGCCATTTGAGCTATGATCGTTCGATAGATCAACAATTATGACAGGTCGATAGGAGACAGATAAGAGCTAGCAAATATGGAGAGGTACATGATACAACAATGTGGCTTATTGTTAAATATTACTATTAAAAAAGTTTAATGTTTGTTCCACTGAATGGAGGTGTTCCACTCTGAAAAGAATAATCGAAAAATTTGAAAATTATAGTTCAGTTATCGATGTGAGAAACACGACACGAGCTCGCAGTGGTCATTCAAAACAAAACATCATGGCAATTCGCAAGAGTGTGGCCGAGAGTGGAGGGATCTCGATTCGTCATTGTGCACAATAATTGGACATTCTAACAGTCATTCTTCATCGTATTCTCATTAAAGATTTGCATTTTCATGCCTACAAAGTCAAACTGGCTAAAAAAAAATTTGCCAACAGACTATACACAGAGAAGAGAGTTCATAAAATAAGATCATTGAACAGCAAGAAGTTAATTTATAGATAAAATCATCTTCAGCGGAGTCATTTTCACCGGATGGTGAAATCTCATCAGCACGCAAAATTAATAGGCAAGATCCACGAATGATTCAGAAGAAACAAGCGCATCTCCAACGTGTCACTGTTTGGTGTGCACTGTGATCTGAAGAAATCATTGGATCATTTTTCTTTGAAAATGAGGCAAGTCAAGTGATCTAATAATGGTAAATGACGAACGTTATAATTACGTGATGACACAGTTCTTTGTGCCTTAATTGAAAGATATTGCTCTTGAAGACACGTGGTTTCAGTAGAACGGTGTCACTTTCCATACCACCCGTGAAACATTGACGGTATTGCATGAGTCTGGTCCTAGGCGTATCATCTCTCGTTTTGGTGATCAGAATTGGCCATCACAATCTTACAATTTAACACCTATGAATTGTTTATTGAGATTTTTTCTGAAGTATCAGGTTTACGCCCATAATCACACGACCATCCAAACATAAAAGGCCGAAATTGAACACTGTATTAAATAAATACCGCCACATTTATTAAAAACCGTTATTAAAAATTTGGTCAGAAGAGTACTCGTGTGTCACCAAAGCCGTGGTGGTCAATTAATCGGATGTGTTATTCTATACACAATTCCAAAATATTTACATTATAAATAAATATTTCAATACTTCGCTACAGAAAACGTCTTGTAACATATTTTACTTAATATTCCCATCTTGTGTTTTTATTGTAACACCTTTTACTTAAGTACTTAATTATAGTCGCATTTTTCTTGTCTGCGTTGAATGCTTTGGTAATTTTAGAATTTAGAATTAAATATATTACAATTTTGCGAATACCTATACAACCTGTCTACGCCAAAAATATGTTCATGCAGAAATGTTTTCTATATCAGTTTATACCAGAGATCTGTAATCTTTCCAAAAAACAATCATTTCCAATTTAACACTAAACAAAATAAACTAGAATGTTGCCTGATTCTGGTCCTAGATTTATTTGAAATGATTTATGTGGTGATTCGTTCTGAAATTCACTTTACAGGTGTTTATTTAGTAACTCTTATTCTCATATTATCATAGATATATAAGTTGATTCTCCAAGTGGAAGATAATAACATTAAGTGTTATCCCATTTTATAGATATTTCATGCAATATCCTGCATGAATATACCAAAATTTCATAATTACAATTGTTATAATCTACTGAATCTATCATCTTTCTTAAAATTTCTACTGAAACCTTTCAGTTTCAAACTCACAATTAGACTCGCTTTTAATTTTTCCTAATCTTTCTAAATTTGTTCTAGATTTGACAGTTCTATGCTCCATTATATTTTAGTAAGATTTCTGAGTTGCTGTTTTCCGCTGAAATCTCTGTGTCAAGTCTACGATTACCAGATTCGTTCTTAATTGTTGCTAATTCTTTGTTTGTTTTTTCTAGAGTTTAGAATTTTACACTTCATAATATTATCAGAGTTCGAGAGCTTTTGGAGTCTATCACTTCACTATATTTTCCTTCAATTTCTTTGTATTTTATTATCCCTGTATATCTTAACCTTTGATATGATTTCTCTTATCTGATTGGTTGATATTCGCTAGTAAAAATAAATAATTTTCATGTACATACTAGTAATGATTTATACGAAAATAAAATATACTCTGTTATTGTGATTAAATAAATAAACTCATTTTAATAGTATAAATAGTATAAATATACCATAATTTTTATTAAATTACAATTATGCATTTACAAATAAAGTATACTTACATACTAAATATACAATTGTACCTAAATTTGGCTCAGATAAACAAAATTCCACATACGACTATAAATTATACGTTCCACATTAGAGCCTGACATTGCAACCCCCCATCCACCCCTTTAATTTTGCTGCGAAGCTCGAACCAATAATAGTAAATGTTTAACAGCATCATTTCCCTTCCTCATTTCGCGTTTCTAGTACATTTGTTCATTTAATACAACAATTAAGGCGAAAGATCGCGCCGAATTTATAGCGTCTACCTAATATTACCGTTTCAATTACGCTTTGCTTTAGTAAATTGGTACGTTAGATTCCCAGTTATGGTCCCTAATAGCTACAGTTGGATGAAAATCGGGACAGCCTTGAAATATACAAATTACGACATCAGTTTGGAAGATACACACAGTTAATTATCATCGAAGTTCCAAACTAAATTACGAATAAATCAACATCAAGGGGTAACAACACTGTAATCAGCTAAAAAGATGGTTTTTGACAAATTTTTTTTTGGTGGAAGAAAAGGTAATAAGATAATAATGTTTAAGGAAGCTACTAGGCATATATTTAAGTATAATAAAAAAATATTATTAAAGAATATTCAAAAATGGTAGCACTGGTGCCATTCTTGCGAGACATGTCGAATTTAAGGCGCTCTGCGGCACTTAGTGTAACTGATGCAAATTTCAACCTGAAAAAAATCACTTAATCTACATATTTATAGCTAGTGAAATGTTGATACTCATACAAGAATATCGATTATTGTGTGATTAGCAAGTCTCTAAATAAAAAACGTTAAATTTTCGACAAAAAAGAGCAATAATTTGTTAACGAATAATGTTTAAATTAACTAATCGATTATTCCATATGTATCTCATTTAAAATATTATTTTTTAAGATATTGTTAAAAATTCGCATAAAAGAATGAAAATTGTTGTGGAGTTATGCTGCGTGTCGTTTTGAAAAATTATGTTTCAAGAAAAACGCGTATAAAATCTTGAAATGTGTCAGACACATGAAAAACACTGTTTAAAAATATTTACCATTAATCTGTCATCCCAGGACTATAAAGGTACCCTTCTATATTTAGAAATTCTTCTTCATTCTCTTTCGTCAAACATTTTATGTTAGAAAGTACCTCTTTCTCTGCATCCATCAAAGACTTCTCGGCGTGCTTGATCCGCTTAGCATCAGCTTCTAGGCAACAATTATATGACTTGACGCCAATATCCATCTCTAAAACTTTTGTAATTGGAAAAATATTAGATCATTAAAAGTGCACATTTGTAGCAATATCAGTCGCTATATTCAAGACTTTTTTGCCACTTGAATAAGATTTTGAAGCCAATTTCCAAACAGTAGCATTGATACTTTCATTGCTATTTTGCGTGTGGCTTCCCAAGTAATGGTTTAGCAACTCATCTGGGCTCAGGTCCTCAGGTAAATCTCTCTGATGGCTCTAAAACCGTCCTTAGGAAGCGGTGACTTATGATGGAAGATGTTCAAGGAATCCGCTGCTTGCCCTTTCTTCCAGTCACGCCAAGACTCTGAGCACTTCCCGTGCTGTGGATTTTCTTCCGTTGATAACTTATGAAATATGGTCGCCCAGATTTCGTTTTTCATATTATCCAAGGAGCGATAACTATTTTGAAGCCTAAGCTTCGAGGACTTCTTTCATAAAGCGTGATGTCTGAATCGCATGGCAAAACAAAAATGGCAGAACAATTTATAACTTTAATGCCGATTTCATAATTAATATCTAAACTTTCATAAGAAACTTTTAATCTCTTGGCAGAAGCACTGAATTCTTTCGAATCGCTTTCAGCCTGAAATCTATTCAACGATCGTCTCGATGACGTATTGCCCTGACGCCCCATTGGATACGTTTTTTTGTACCTTTCCTGCCCTGGTACACTTTTGCCTTACTCATTATAACTTATAAGCACTCTGAGATTACAAATAAACTGTTGAAAATCAGTACCACACACAAAAACCGTGATCTCAAGCGAGAAAATTGTCTTTTTTGTTTGTAAATGCTTCTGAGTAAGCGGACTAAACATAAACATCTTTTAGTGTCATCTGTTGTGTATTAGAGAAGTTAGAGATTATAATGTAAAACGTTATGCTGTACCCTTCTAGCAGGTATTTAATTGACGCAGATATAATTTCGGAGTAGTTCGAAACTTCTTATTCGCGCTTAGGAGACGGCGAGAAATTTCAAGAAAAAAATTTTTTTCAGGAAAAAAATTTTCTGAGCCATGTTCTTAAAGGTTCAAAGAATTCTTGAAGCTTATAAAATAAATGCATTTTTTGAAACATTTGCAGTGGTGTTACCCTTTGAAGTGAGTTACGCGAAGTAAGGTAAGCGACCTGAAAAGCAGCATTAATACAAAAGTATCTATGTATGTAGATATTCCTCTCCATCTTCTTCTCTTTATGCTTCCTCTTTCTCATCGTCTTCCTGTTGTTCATTCTGCTCCTATTCCTGTTCCTAGTCTTCACCATTCATTGTCTCCACTTTGTTTTCTCTCTTCCTGTTCATGCTTGACCTGCCTTTCTTGATCAGAAGATGAGAAGAAACATTTAGTCGTTAAATAACATGTTATTGCTATAATTATATATTTTTATATTTCTATTCCAGTAGATTGGCAAAATTACACTTACATAGTAGGGTAAGTACCATAGTTGTTGGACAGTCTGCTGTTAATGGACACTTGCATTAATGCTACCTATATTTAAGTCTCCCATGCACTATTTGTGGATACTGGTTAATAAATGGATACACCGGCACGTTTTCTTGATGTAGTTGTAGAAGAATCGCGCCTAAAAGTAGTTTGGTGTGTTTAAGTGTTCGTCAAATGTTTATGTGACGGCAAATTCTTAGTTAGTAAATTATTCCTTAAGGGACCAAAAAATTGCATTGACTTTATAGTTAATATATTTTGATTCATAATAGCATCCTTCTCCGTTCAAGGGTAAGTTCAGACGTTGATTATATGTGTTATTTATTGGTTAAGTGTGTATATGAACTGAAAAGTGGAATTTGTTCATGTCCAATACCTGTACAAAATATTAATCTGTTTTTAGTAATTGGACAGTGTGTCCAATTACTAGATTCTCAGTAAAAATAATCATGGACAATTTTTGGACGGTTGTTGTATGAGATCCTGAAGAATACGAATAAAATTGTTTTCAGAAATCTGAGGTATAGGATGCAAAAGCAAAAACGTGATCCAGAAAAAGTTGAATTGGCGCTTCAGGAGCTGCAAGACAAGAAATTGTCAGTGCGGGCAGTATCTACAAAATATGGCATTCCGAAGTCTACAATTCATTTTAAGTTTAAAAATCCTAACAGCAAGAATACTTTTGGACCTACACCGTATCTGTCTAAAGATGAAGAATAACGTTTAGTAAGTTGGATATCTAGTATGGGAAAAAGGAGCTTTCCCAGAAATGTAGAAGATCTCCTATCAAGTGTAAAAAACTTTCTAGACCATAATCCAAGACCGAATCCTTTTAACGATAATCATCCAGGCAAAGGCTAGCTTAAAATCTTTTTGAAAATAAATCCAACTATTACAAAAAAGGCAGAGTGAGGCTGTCTCTTCTGGCAGGGGCGTGTATTACTGAGTCCAATATACGCAAATGGTTTCAAGAGGTGAATGAGTATTTCACAGAGAAAGATTTGGGAACGGTTTTAAGTAATCCATCATGTATTTTTAATGGAGACGAAACTGGTTTTCAAATATGCCCATCTACAGGAAAAGTATTGGCCGAAAAAGGAACCAAAAACTTATATTCCCTAGAAAAAGATACTCAAAAGAAACATAACCATTATGTATGCCTTTTATGCCTCTGGCCATACTTGTCCACCAATGATAGTTTACCCCTATCAGAGGATCCCTGAAAAAATTGTGACATCTGTTCCATCCAATTGGTGTATTGCAAAAAGTGAGCGTGGTTGAATGAACGCAGACGTGTTTTATGAATACATAGCTAATGTATTTCATCCGAACTTAGTGATATAGATTTCTAGGAAAACTTTTGTTTCACTCCTTCAATTTCTACCACAAGAATTCATCCAACACCACCGAATATAATAGAGAAGGTTTATCCTAGCTGCTCGTCATCCAAACTTTCACCATTTTTAGCGTGGCCCAAATCTCTGAAAAGGAAAAATAAACGCGTTATAGAGAGGACGCCATATGCTCTAACCTCAGAGAAGTATCAAAAAAGTTTTGAAGCTAAGAGAGCTGTAAAATTCCAACAAGAGAAAGAAAAGGAGGAAAAGAGAAAGAAACGGGAGGAAAGAAAACAGGAACAAGTAAAAAAGAAGCGAAACACCGATTTCCTTTGCGGTATGTGTCCCAAGAAAATGACAAAAAACGATTAACATGCTCTAATTGCCAAAAACATTTCCATAGATCCTGTGTTCCTACTAAACATCGATATACCAGACGATGAAGAAGATGACTATTTGTGCCACTTTCGCTATAAAGAGGATACTGACGATAGTTGTAGTGACGATTTAAATAAGAGCGTAAACGATGACATTAATGACATCCATGATCTTTATTCTATGTACCTGTCAGCGCAGAAGGAGAATAACTGCTAATTGTTTTTGTTTGCATTGAATATGTTCATTAAGCTAGTCCTCTTGGGTTTGTGCGTTTCATTGTTAATAATTTGCATTTTTCGTTCCATTTAGCAGTGAACTGGTTTATAGAAATTGTGTCCAGTAACTATATTTTCTTTGTCCAATGACTGTAAAATGTGTCCATTAACTGTGCTTTTTTGGGTTTTATGTTAGAGACTACAGATTTTTATGTACTATTTTCTTAAATGTAAATAAAAAGGATTAAAGCCTGAAATTTGAGTATTCATTTGGTATGTGTTTTTGTAAATATATACAAACAATTTTTTTTTTCTAAATTTTTCAACTAAAATAATCCGTTAAATGTCCAATAACTATAGTGTTTACCCTATTAATTTTTATACAATAATGAAATTCTGTTCTTCAAACAGTATTGAAAAATGGAGAAACGTATAGAAGAACGTACGGAAAGAATGTAGTTAAAAATCATTGCCTTTGGCATAATATCAAAAGAAGTACAATTTATATTATATTCAATATATAAGATATAAAACAAATATAAGCTGTTAATAAAATTGCAGTATTATTTTCCAATGCCTTCATTGAGATAATTTTAGGCTATTCACTGTTTGCCTTTGCAATTTTACAAAATTATTAACACGTAAACTAAAAGCCCATAGACTTGACAACACTGCACTCGCGATAATTTTATTTGCAGTATCCCGTAAGAAGGGAAATTTTTAACGGCCTTTTTTATTTGAAAATACTGCATTTAATCATAATAAATAAATTAAAAACTTGTTCATTAATACAGCCTCCTCGTCGAAATCCAATTTTGGTAAGTTTGTAGGCGCTTCTGAATGGCGTCTCACCTTGTTTTATAATACTTCCTGCCGGTGATAAAGGAAAAAAGGAACGCTAGGGGAGAGTGCATTAAGTAGTAAAATGTGAGGTTATGTCAGATATAAATACAACGGCGGGGAACTAATGTAATTCCGGTAATACTCCTAACTGTGCAGCAGGATTTTTAGTGCCGCCTTGAACCATAAATAATAGTTAACGATTATTTGTTTTGCGGTTTTGAAATTTCGTGTACACTTCACTAAAACAACTTTTTATATAAAATATTGTACTCTATTAAAGGAAGGCGTGTGTATGTTATATATAAGATGTTAGACCTAAAGTGTTTTTTTTATTTAAAGTTGTGTTTTGAACGTTGGATGCCAGATGATAAATAATATTTCTGAAATTTAAATATTTCATTATAATTCATTGAGAAAGTAGTTAAGATTCAGTATTTCGGATTCTCTACTACGGAATAACTGCGAGAGTAGTCCCCGAGTTATCCTTCCGTCGGGCGCAGAATAAAACTAAAAATATTCGGGCGCAATGCATCTGAGAGATCCAATAATAAAATCTTACACAATTTAGATTTCAATGAGGTGAAGACTTAATTAGACTCTTATTTTAATTAATACAATACAATAGTAAATATTTCACACGAGTTTTTTATCGCAATAATTAAATATATTATTAATTTAAATAATAAAAGGAATCTAACAAAATTTAAAAGTGAAAATAATGACATAAGCAGGCGCAATGCATCTGACAGATCTAGGCGGCCCATACAAGACCAGGGAATGCATTAAAGAAATCAACACCATATCGAGAAGAGTGGATTGGACTAGGAAGCTATGAGGGAGTTCGAGTTAGTATTCGTAATACATACGAAAGGACAAATAAAAACCGACTACCGGATCTTACAGATCAGCTGCGCCCGACAGAAGGTTAATCTGTTGCTTACAGTTTTTTGAAAAAGACATACAGATGAAAAAAAAAGGTGAAATTATAAGGCTACAATAGTGAAAGTTTGCACTATTTGCAAAATTTTCAGTCTGTGTTTCTTTGGTTTTCTTTTGACTTAATTCCGAACGCTCTGATGTTTTTTCACTGGATACAGTATCATTATTTAATTCCAAATTTACAATATCTAAAGGTCTTATGGGACATGGCGAAGAAATTTGCGACGTAAGGTTTTGAAATATATCACATATCTCTGTCTTTTTCCATTTGGTTCGTCGTAGCAGATGTTGAAACGAAACTGTCAGCCAGTGTCTTATTAAGATTTATTGGTCGAAGATGTTGTAATTCAGTTGCGTTGGATATTTTCGCTAATTTTGAGTGATTTTACTGAGTGTTTCCAAACCAGTGGCATGACACCTAAAAATTCGAGGATCCCGCAACAACTGGACTGGTATTGAAGAACCTATCAGTGTATAATCCATGAAGTCCAATCACTAATAGGCCATATATTGTATATAGTTATGTTTTATCTATAAGTGTAACCGATCATGTCTGGAGAGATGTGGTAATGTAACTGCATAAAGCTAACTGTACTAAATGATATAGCAGACTGTGATGGAAGGCGTATTATCTGTGTACGATTCATCCATTCAAGAAATATTATCGACAGATGAACTGGCACGATCAAAATTCACGCCGAATTTCCCCCTATATTTCACGCGATATCAGTCCGTTACGCCACTCAACTTCCACAATTTGTCAGAATAGTGCGTGATTATACATCAACTTGCTCCGCTTCCTCGGCCATATTATATAATCTCAATCTCGAGTTAACTGAAAAACGACGAGGAATCACATGTACAATGATCAGACAGGCGTTGAAGTTCCTTATTCGGTTTATTCTGGTTCAGCTCTTTTCCAATTACTAAAGTGTTCCTCGCCGGTATTACCTTCAACCTTACGTCCATCCATTTCATATCAAAACAGTGTGACGGATGCACTTAGCTCGAAGTATAACATATCGAATATTAGCGAGGCAGGGAGGAGTGCGCATCGTTACATATCGAATTTTCAGTAGACTGCTTTTAACGTTATACCTGGGTGGGAAGAGTACAATTTCTGTAAGGAATAAGTCCTCAGTCACATATCTAGGAATTCTGATATTTCAAAAGTAGTTCGCAACTCGGGAACAGTAGCATTAAATAAGTTACCTTAAAGGGCGTATGTGAGATTTGACCTAACACTTACTGTTTTTAAATAAAACTGAAGCATACTCCACTACATGCGGAAAAGTTATGTAATCGTCTAAAAAGTCGCGTTTTTTTTCTAGGGTTTATTTTTCGTTTTTCGGCCTAAAAACAAAAAAAAAAGATTTTTAAACCATTTTGTGTACGTGTGTCGTTATCGTTGTCGTTGTCGTTGTCGTCGTCGTTGTCGTCGGCATTTATTCTTGTTAGCATGATAACTCAACTAAATCGTGTTGGATCCATCGGATTTTGACTGATTCTGATCGGGGACATCTCCCAAACGACAGCTATTGATTTTAATGTGGATAGGACACACCCCACCCTGTACATGGGTCATGAGAGAGCACGATGTTGGACTATTTGGGAAACTGTATTTGTTAGCACGATAACTCAACTAAATCCTGTCGGATCGACCGGGTTTTGACTGATTCTGATCGGAGATGTCTCCTAGATGATACCTATTGATTTTGAGGTGGATAGAATACACTCCACCATGTTCATGGGTCATGAAAGAGCAAAATGGTGGATTATTTGCGAAATTGTTTTTGTTAGCACAATCATTCAATTAAATCGTGTCGGATTGATAGGGTTTCCACTGATTCTGATTAGGGACGTCTACCAGACGACATCTATTGATTTTGAGGTAGATAGGACACACCCTACCCTGTCCATGGGTTATGAAAAAGTACGATGGTGGACTATTTGAAAGAAGTAAAACTGTCGCGCTTAAAACACATACTCTGCATTTATGTGTTGGTTTATTTTTTCTCGGTCACTCATTTTCGAGATAGAGATGTTCTACGTGCGGAAAAGTCCGTGTTAAGGTTTTAAAACTGTTTATTTTTACTTTAAACTGTTAAACTAGCCAATATAGTAGCTTAAGTAGTACTTAAATTAATATTTATTGACCGGAATCTTTTCCATGGACGGCACAAGAGATGCATGGATGTCATGGTATGCTCTTTGCAAATAGGAAATTTACATGATCCATAACGTTGCATAGTATAGGGTTTATTTTCTGATGGGGCAATACCTGCATCGCATTCTAGGTTGTTCATTTTGTGGCGCTGCGGCAATCATGTTTGGATTAACACCAGTCACGGCGGTTATTTTTCTTCAAAGCGGTAGGGTCCTCTATGTTGTCTAATTACAGGTACGGGTGCATTCAAGTCAACAATGGGGATTGCATCACCCTTCAAGCTAGTTTGATCTGTTTCTGTTGTATGGGAATTCCCCCATACAACAGATACCCATACATGAAGAAAATTCACTGTGCTCAGAACGAACGTCACTGTTTTGATGTTCACTATCAGTAGTTTCTATCTCGTCGTCGGATTTTAACTCTTCATACCATTTTAGTAGTTGTTGTTGTTGCGTGGGATCCATTTTGGACAGTACATTTTGCATTATCTTTATAAACAGTTAGAGAAACACACCTTGTTGAACAACTGTGCATAATAAAAGGACATACTCAAATGGTCGCGTCGTTAGCACAAATAAACGTGAATCCTTCCTCGTCCACCTACACTAGTACTTGACGGGGGCAGCTACCTAAGGCCTTCCTAGGCTGCAGCCGAAATCGAGCGACTAATTAATATTTTATAGGCAAACCCTAAAAGGTGTTAGGTGAAATCTAGCAACGCAACCGTTTCGGGATTAAATAATGACTATATTCGGCATTATCTACTTTCAATGAAAGTGGAGTGAATTATTTGAAATTTGGCACAAAACTGTGTTTTCTTTGTTTGATTGATACGTTACATATTCAATTCTATTTAATTTAATCGTTTATTCAATTTAAAATTCTATAAATAAGCTTACATGAAGGGGTTAGGTCCAAATATATAATTTTTCTTTGTGAAAATTAGCATTTGGTCTTTTCTTTCATAAAATGTATAGTTGATATAAAATACGTGTCGAATACCATACTTATATTCATCATATTATGCTTTATCACTTCAAGAAAGGATGGAAAGCAGCACAGTCATTTTGCGATCTAAACGAATTTTTTGGCGAAGGAACAATCAGCAACAGTCGATTCGAGAATGGCTTTCTCGCTTCAAATCAGATGATACCAGCTTGGAAGATAAGCCAGGAAGAGGTCGACCGTCATATTTTGACAACCAGGCACTTCCGGATACATGATATCAGAATCAGTCAAGTTCGAACAATAAATTCAATAATGTTGTTGAAGTATTGAAAATTCCAAAACAAAACTTCAAGTAATCGCTACTTCGTAGATTGCGATACGCTTTTTGTTATATTTAAACCAGTATCGCGTGTTCAGAAATCATCTTCCTTCTTAGACCTTCTAGAAATGCTCGGATTAACTTCGAGAGAATTCTGAGCTGTCAATTGACATATATAATTATTCAGTGTTGTGCTCCGTTCTTTTTTGCAAGTGAATAGCTCTATTCGTAAATTTTGAAGATTTTTTTAACTGATTAGGAATTAATTTAGCTTTTATATTAACTTGAATAAGTTAAATCGTCTTCGACTTGGGTTACTGAGAACTCCCAATTTTGATATTCGAACTATATTAGCGTCAGCATCAGGTTGATAGTTGTCAACATGTTTTTTTTATTTCGGCCAAATCACTTGTATAATTATTCACTTGGCACAATCCGGATATAATTACATTATTCTTTTCTTCGACTCTATTCGATATTTATGCATAAAATTGTTTAGCACTAATAAACCTTTAAACTCGAATTTTCGTCTGTTAGTTTAGTTGTCTTTTATTAATTTATTCCACGTTGGTATTAATAGTGAAGACAATAGACAACATGCTCGATAACTGAGACATAATTGCGTTAATATTTAACACGTAAATACATAATGCATAAAAGCATTAAATGCATAAAATTTAACATATTGGTAAAACGTAACTGCCACTTGCACCAGTACTGCGCATTTATAATTTGGGCAGGTGAAACTTAAGACATGGGCACGTGAGTTTATGACGCTCTGTAACAAGTGAACTAAATAGCAATGTCATCCACACTCATGAAAACATTTACAAGTTGGCGGAGATATCACCAAGTGTGTGGAATTAACTTGTCCGTAAAGTATTTGCTACCAGATTTCTTTCTATCAGTGTTTGAATATTCAGTTCAGTATATGTATAACTATATATATATATATATATATATATATATATATATATATATATATATATAATATATATATATATATATATATATATATATATATATATATATATATATATATATATATATATATATATATATATATATATAACCATAGAGATCAAGATAATGACTTGATTAGTCAAAAATAGTCGTTTATGCATGCATTCAGAGAAGTAAATATATTAGAATATTAAAATATACTTGCATCAAGCCAATAAATGGTCGTTTTATATAGTATAAGCAAGCAACGTACTTATATGCAAATTTCATTCTTAAAACCACATGTACAGTTCACTATTTTAACATTAATCAAACACAAATAATAGAACGTCGTTCACAGGTTAACAGCCAAATTTAAACTGTGCATTAGATAGTTCCTATTTGGATGTCTGAACAAGAATCTGACGTCAATGTTCAGTTGAACAAGCAGTTCATGAACATCTTCCAGAGTTTCTTCTGACAGAACTCTCTTTATTTCAGATGATTTACTCTTTAAAAACTACCAGTTCTTTGAAGTCTTGTCACCGAAGGTCATATGCAAATATTTCGTAGTCGATTTATCCACAATTTAGAAATTCTTCTCTGCATACGAAGTACTAATGAATGGAGTATCTCCAAATTGTCTCATTTCGTTAATCACTTTAAAAGTATAAATTTATCATATTTATGAAAGAAAAGAACATTTTATAAACCTAATTTAATTACAACATACATATACAATACGTTTCTTTATTAACTTACCACACAATTGACCGTCAATTTACATTTGGTGAAACACAGTGCTTTAGTTTAAAAAACAGAGTTTAATTATAGTGAATAAAATTCAGAGTACAAGCCTATAAATACTTGCAACTGATATCGATTTAACTGACATGGACAGTGTTAGCACTAACAAAAAAAGATGATATTTGAATATACTTCACCTTTAGCAAACTTTAAATACCTTCATATTGATGCAATTAAAAGAATGTGGTAAGTTCGAACTAGAACATGGACATGGCAAGGCAAGGGAAGGTGTCCCAATTTCCAATTTGTTCCCTACGTTAATATAGTTCCTCCCTAATTTAATTCCGAGCATAAATTACGTCCTCTGGAACAATTAATCATAAAATAAAAGTGGTAAATACGAATGTCGGCTTCGAGGGCGCAATTATGTGGAATGTTTTACCTGTGTTTAACAAAGTTAGTAAACGTGAAAGGTATTCGGTGTAAGTGGATGTAAACAGAATTAATTCATAATGGAGGCGGGCGCCACTCCACCGTTGGTTTATGTTTGCGTTGGTTGTAATATATAGACGAGGCAGGGTGAAACGCAGGCACTTTGATTGATAGGCGCACCCTCTAATAAAACCAATCAACCCCTCTCGCCCCCTCTGTCCGTCTTTAATCACTCGCCGGGTCTTTGTAGCAGTGGCGGTCGGAGACGCCCTTCGAGGTACTGGCAAGGTAACCGATGGGGCTTTTGTTAAACGTCAAGTAGAAAAAGATACGCGTGAGAAATGTTACGTAAATTGCCGAAACTCGATTTATAATTATGATATGTAAGAGGTATATGTACAGGTAATAAGGTGTTTAGTTTGTTACGTCGGTTGTGGTTAACGTTTGAGATATACCGATTAGGTCGATTCATAATCATCAGGCGTTTCTAAATAATATTTATTATGAAAAATAAACAAAAAAATCAACGGAAAGATGTTTCAATGAGTATTCTGGAGCATATTTACCCTCAACTTCAATAACTGCTTCCCAGTTGCTTGGAAGACGGTCGATTTCATGGGCAAAGAAGTCGCGGTTCTTAGAGCTAATCCACGTTTTGACGTTGTCTACCAACTCATCCAAATCGTTGTAGACTTTCTTTGCCTGCTAGTTTTTCAACAAGCGATTGACGTGGTAGGCTATGGGAACTTAGGTTGGTGAGTATGGCGATGGAATCAACGACACGACGCTCAACATGAGGACGTGCGTTGTTATGGTGGAAGGCGATTCTGTTCTTTTTCCGCAGTATTTTCCTCACGATTGCGGAAGGTTCGTGAGGGATCCATCCAGCCAATTTCCATACCTTTCCGAACTTTTTGAGATGACGGACGATGATGGATTGGCTTACATTGAAGTATTTGGCCAGCATTCGAGTTGTCATGCTTTCGTCCTCTTACGCAGCTGCCAAAAGAGTCTGATTGTCGAAATCCGATGGTCGATCTTTTCTTGACTTATCCTCCAAGTTGATATCACCTGATTTGAAGCGAGAAAATCATTCCCGACATCGACTTTCGCTGATTGTTCCTTCGCCAAACAGTTCGTTGGCATCGCAAAATGATTGTGCTGCCTTCCATCTTTTCTCGATGTGGTAAAGCATAATATAACGAATATGAGTATGGTTTTTGATATATATTTTCATCAACTATATAGAGAAGAATATTTTCATAAAAAAATAAACAATATACCAATTTTCACAAAGAAAAAATGCGTCAATATAAATGCGTGATAATTATGAATTACTATTTCATTCAAAAACAGTGTTTACCAATCATGTGTTAAGTAAATGTAGTTTCTTGGGTATGTCTTTACATAATTTATCAGTCGATCGGATATCACTATATAGTGTGACTCACTTTAGTGCTGCATCCTATTTCGGGTATTATCAGAAATAGAAAGACGGTCAAATGGGGATGGTTAAAAGATCATAACGTCTGTAGAAACATATCAGGACGGTATAATGTTTAGTGTGGCTTAGTAGAGATTCCTACATATTTCATAATGATGGTCTGTAGTGAATATTGAGGTTACATAGGTTTCATATTGGGAATGTACTGATTTTTTTTATTTTGCCCCAAAATATCTTATCCTTCGTTCATTAAAAAGCCGTAGAGTCAGTAAAAATAATACTAGAACCATTTTGTGTTTAGGGAGAACTAGCAGTTAGTACAGTGGTTGTCCGTGGGGAATATATAAGTTTCAGAGACCATATGAAGGGGTGTGATGAGTATTTCTTCTCTTTAGAAATCTCTTTAGAAATAGTACTTTCATGAAGGACATCATAGCGTCTGCAGAAAATATTAGGGTAGTCTTATTTCTAGAGTGACTTAGTGGAGGGTATAAGGGTAGTCTATAGTAAATATCGATATTCTAGATGGAGATTGTGGCGAGGGTGGTGATGTGGTAATTTCGTCCATATATTCGTACAGGAGTAGGTTGGAACCTACACTCGACGCGCGTTTCGTCAGCAAAGTTGGACTCATCATGATTAACTCGATTAGTTTTAATCATCTCCATATGATGCTATATGTACTAGTGGATACTAATTCATTATTCTGATAACTTTGAAATAGTAGGCAGTGACAACAGGCAATATATAACTGAATAAAACGATGTTAACTATAATGTTGCTTATGTAATAACGGGTGGTCCAACCATAATGCACGATGTTAATTGTGAGTCACACCTTAACGTCAAGTTTTCTGCCCAACTTAATTTGACATTTCTTTGTTTCAGTGTTTGACAAATTCAACCATGGAGAGGTACACAATTGAGCAGCGCGTTAACATTGTTGAAGCCTTTTACGAAAATGGGCGTTCAAATCAAAATGCATTTCGTGCACTTCATGACTTTTTTGGTCAGCATAATCGACCAAATGTGTCCACAATCGGGAGAATTGTGCGCAAATTTCAGCAAATCGGGTCTGTAGGAAATGTGAAAACACCTGTGCATGCTCGTCCAGTTCGTTCTGCGAAAAACATTGCTGTTCTTCGCGATAGTGTAGCAGAAGAGCCGTCAACCTCGACTCGTCGTCGTGCCCAACAATTGAACATCCCACGAACATGACTGATGCGAATTTTGAATAAAGATTTGAATTTACACGCTTACAAGGTTCAACTAACTCAAGAGCTGAAGCCTACTGACCATTTCAAGCGTCGTCAATATGCCGAATGGTTGGTTGAACAGACAGAAGTGAATGGTGACCTTACAAAGAAAATCATCTTCAGCGACGAGGCACACTTTCACCTCAGTGGATTCGTTAACAAGCAGAATTTCCGCATTTGGGCAAATGAGAATTCACGAGTGATTGTTGAAAAGCCGATGCATCCACAAAGAGTGACTGTTTGTTGCGGTTTATGGGCTGGCGGCGTCATCGGGCCGTACTTCTTCGAAAATGAGGTCGGCCAAGCAGTTACCGTGAATGGTGTTCGCTATCGCGATATGATAACGGACTTCTTGTGACCAGAAATTGAGGATATGGACCTGGACGATATGTGGTTCCAACAAGATGGTGCCACTTGCCACACAGCCAACGAAACAATGGCACTTTTGCGCGAGAAATTCAATGGCCGTGTTATCTCACGTCGTGGCGATGTTAATTGACCGCCACGATCATGTGATTTGACACCGTTGGACTTCTTTCTTTGGGGATATTTAAAAGAAAAAGTGTTCGTCAATAAGCCAACAACAATTCAAGAGCTAAAGGATGAGATAATTCGGCACATTAACGACATTGAACCTCAATTATGTCTCAGAGTCATTGAAAATATGGACCATCGGATAGAGGTATGCCACCGAAGCCGTGGCGAGCATTTGGCCGATATTTTGTTTCACACATAATTGATATAGATTCTTCTATCATAATAAAAGATATTAAGATAATTCTCTGAAAACTTTTTGTTTTATTTACAATTAACATCGTGCGTTTTGGTTGGATCACCTTTTATAAAGTACGTAATAAGTATTCGCTGGTAATTCTGACCTTAGTTCCAGTAAGTTAGCAGTGTGTGCATTTTCCGCGAATCCACTATCATACAAACCGCGAAATGTTATAAGTAATCGGATTCTTCACACATCCAAGTGACATGTAGTATATGTCACTTATGGTATATAGTATATGTAGTATATATGGCCGTAGCTTGACATTAAAATCGATGAAAAACTGTGCCAATGAAAAGTGCGCATTTCGATACTGCGCTCAATATCAATAGGCTATTATTATGTACATAGTAATGCAGGAAAAGTTAATTGGAAGTCATTAATTGGCTGACGCCATAATTCTCCTCTGATATAGAACAAATCCTAGTCATAATTCATTCAGGCTATATTCCTTTGTAATAATTGGTTTATCGGTTACTTATTGATAAGAGTATTATAATCTACAATATTTTTTATATTATCTATAGAATGATATATTTTCGAATACACAAATAACAGTCCTGTAAAATAAATATTTCACGAAACACGCAATGCCTTCTATTTGCGAAAGATCTAGAGAACGATAATTGCTGAGTAAATAACGATTACTAGTGACGAGCGAATGTCAATTTGTTCTGTACGATCGTTAAAAAATATTCACTGATTTCATCGCCGTTAAAAATACTTATCTCGATAATATCTTATATTACAAGTTGTATTTAGGTATACTAAAATATGCAAATGGATATATAATGTTTGAGGACGGCTTTATGTAGCGACCGATAAAGCTTTGGAGAGCTTTGTTAAAGTTTATGAAAATATTAGGCATATTTGGATAATACATATACGTGTTTTAAAAGAAGTGAATGGCGTTAAATTGCCTAACCTATCACGTAACGTATGGTATCAGTTTGAATATAATTAAGAAGTGATCGAACAGCTCTCTACATGTTGAAATAAATTAATTGTGACGTTAAAATTTTAAAAAACAACAAATTTTAAAATTAAACTAAAAAATGTTTATTTTAATAATACTTTTCTTTAAAATACTTCTGATTTTTAACGATTTAAAATTTATAAAATTAAATTTAAATTAATGAATGAATCATTAAAGCACAAGAATTTTTATTAGAAAGCCATTGATAGATTTTGCCACATTGAAGAAGTGCCATTGATAAAAGTAAACACTGTTATCGATGAACGCACATTTAAAGAAAACAATATTAATTATACAGGGTCCGGTAGACAAGTATAACATTTTTGAAATGAGTATATCAGTTCAGAAGAGGTCACCACATAGTTGACGTTATTTTTTGCTACTAATTATTGTTTTTTAATATTCTTTACATCATAACAAAATGCCGTCTTGCAGCGAATATTTTGACAAAATAAGAAATTATTTTAATTGAAGAATATCAAAGTTATTAATTTTTGAAGATTGTCATACATCTTTGTCGGACCCTATACTCGTATTTTAAAGTTTGTTTAATAATTCCTTATGTATAGAGACTATCATTCTCATATATACAAGGTACATTATTGTCTTAGGAGACTACAAATTATGTGAAACTAGACATAATACGATGGAAATAGTGTGATTTTAGTTGTAATGGAATTGACATCAATTTTTTTATTTTAAAAGGCACACCATATTTCTTATGCTATATCAGAAAAGGGCTAAAACCATAAAGTTATGAGTTATTTCAACTTGACGAAACTAATGAAATCTTATACGAAAATTAATCCCTAGATAAATATTAATAACAATACGTTTGTCATATATTTATAAAATATGGAGCTCGCGTACGTATGAATTATAAACACAAACTTTATAATTTATATAGATATATAATATAATTTGTGTAGATCATCCACTGAAATCCTCTACAAATGCCTTGTTCTGTTAGTTATAGAACTTACTTGTTTTGTAGCGTTAGACAGATTTCATGTACTAAAGGAGTTAAAGAAATAAATAAAAAAATATCATATGCAGCACAGTACACGTGATAGAAGTGAATATTTCTTTAGAATAGAGAATGAGAGAAATTAAGAGTGAGAGATTGAAAGAGAGGGAGAGAGAGAGAGAGAGAAAGGGAGAGGGATAGTTTTAAAAGAAATATAACAATATAAAATTTGTGTAAACATATTCGGTTTATTCATTATCTACACTATCATCGGCTGGTGGTTCAATTGGTAATACTGATATGATTGGTTTGTGATAACTAAAATATGAAATATATGTTCGTGGTTCGATATTTTCTAGATAACGTGTAAAAATTGCATCTATTGTTGTTCCGAATTTTGTTGTTGATTCTTTGGGATTGTTATTTATAAGCAGACCAAATGTTTCTCGAAGAAAGATAATCAACGTCAAAGAATCATTGGATCCGAAATTTACATTGAAATCTCCCTCGAGAATCAAAGGGATTTTGTCTTCGCCTCTTCCAAATGCATTTCACCTGTGTTGCTGTAAACCAGTAGGGAGCGGTGAATGAAATATATTATGTCTTCTAGATTTTGGTTCGGTGAGATATAGATGGCTGCGATGACGATATTTTTTCATCGCTTCGTACTGAGTTTATATCGTTCTCTCTTGCTCCACTCCCGTGTGGCGTCAGAGTTGTAAGCACTCGCGCGCATGTGCGTCATACTATATTTTCTTCTATTGCCTAGTATTCAATGAATACGTGGCTCTCTCTCTTGCTCGTACGATGCTTCCTAAACTATTCCCCCTTCAATCAACTTAGACCTTGGACTTAGCGTATAAGTGGGCGTTAAAGACGAAGGACCGCACAAAAGGGAGACGTGGATAGCCTAAACTGGTATATATGATGTATAGCTCTCTTTCTCTTTCCCTCTGTGTTATATATCTGTGTACTCTGTCTTGTAACGAAGCCTGTGCTTTAGGTATATCAAATGTATATCTCTCTTTCTCCTTCCCTCTACGTTATATCTTTTTCTTCTCTCGTGTAACGAAATCTTGAAACGTTACATTTTTTCCAATTCACTATCCATTCTCGGCAAATATCAGAACGCCGCCAAATAAGTATTCACTTCAATAAAGGCATAAGTGTACAGGGTCATAAGAAAAACAGATCCAGAATATTTTATCTTAATTAAATCGTTTACTTCAAATATTCATACTGTATTTCATTATTCTGTTCTTCGTTTTTTGACCACAGCAATGGAAAATAAGTATTATCTACAGCTACAAATATGATCTCCAAGTTACTTGCAGTTATTAAGAAAAATAGTTAAGATCAATATTGAGTATAGTGTGTGATGAAGAAAAAAAAATTCTCTCGGAAATTGTTACTGTGTATTTGAATATTATAATAGACACATTAGAGTGAAGAACAAAATGCTTTTAAAATAATGTTAAAGCATATAATGAGCAATTCCAACATAATAAGGTTAAATGGGAATTAAAAAGACATGCTTTCGTAAAGAAAGTCAAGTATGAAGTGTGCGATTTGTCTTTTAATTTTAAACAGGTACCTAGGAATTAAGAACATTGTTTTAGATATCGTCATAATGGTTCGTTAGTAGTCATGAATCATATTTTCAATAAACCATAATATATTTTTTTATATTTTACAGGAATCCTTCAGTACATGTATATATTTGTATTATTTAGAGATGATCGCAATAGTTCTTTAAGAGTATCATATTTTCAATGAACCATAACATATTTTCTTATATTTAATAAGAATTTTTCAATATTATAAAAAAATATTCCTTTGTCAAATCATCGCTGCAAATAAAATATCGCAAGAACATATAACCACAATATCAATAAAATCTAATGACACATGGTTATAAATTATTTTCTGAAGTATAGTAAAAAAACTGTAAATAAACAAAGTCTAGACTTGTTTCATTTCCAAGTAAATATGGGAAAAATGTTTTAGGATAATACATATATGAATGAGAAAAATATTTATAAATACATTTTAATATTCTTAAGGACAACTAAAGAACATTAATTTAGTGCTTAAACATCCAACTTTACTTTATATCAGGCATTCAGAACACTAAAGTAATCACTGTATATGCTACGCCACTGGACGCTCACAGCTTGCCATGTCGCTAGCTTTATTTAATATAGCCATCTCCCTTTAATTATCGATATTTGATAACTAAAAATGACAAGCCGATTCCGGGCTCTCTATTATATTTAAAAGTACATTGAGTGGTAATGTATTAATAAATTTGTTATATCCTAAATGTTTATTATTTAATGTAAACACTTCATTTTACGCTCTAGATAAAATACAGTATATTATTCGGTTATTGATTGTGAAACGTTCAACAATCAGGATAATTTGTTGTTTTGTTTAGTTAACGTTTTCCTGGAGTAGGTTGAAACCTTTAGTGTGAAGATAACACTAACTTAGTCTTCCACAAAACACCAAAATACTATACACTACACTCGACGCGCGTTTCGCCAACAAAGTTGGCATCATCTGGAGATGATTAAAGCTCTGTTTAAATGCCAACTCTGTTGGCGAAATACGCGTCGAATGTAGTGTATAGTGGTTTGGCGTTTTGTGGAAAACTAAGTTAGTGTTAGTTAACGTTGTGTTCTATTTTAAATATATATATATATATATATATATATATATATATATATATATATATATATATATATATATATATGTATATCAAGTGTCAAGAACTTAACATCATTACAATTTATCTCGGAATGATATTTAAAATTTTCATACAGTGTTTGCTAACTAGTTATGTATACTCTATATCTAAGCACCCTATCCTAATAGTTGTATCTTATGATGCCTTCCGATATAATTTATTTGATACAAAACTTGTTCCTAATATGGAACGACTGAAGAAATATATATATATATATATATATATATATATATATATATATATATATATATATATATATATATATATATATATATATCTATATATATATATATATATATATATATATATATATATATATATATATATATATATATATATATATATATATATATATATATAGCCTGAAGCTCAATACGATTCACACTGAGCGTATGTATATTTGGCTACAGTAATATATATTTTAAAATTAACAAGGATAGCAATGAATATTCTCTGTCGTATGTGAGATAACAGTAATGGACAACAGTAATGGAAGCAATAGGATGAGCTAGCTATATTTCGACATATACTTTCGATAGATGAATATAATATAATGCTATAGTCATTCATCGTCATTCGTCTTAATTCATCTTAAGTGGACAACTGTGATGCTTTGGTATAAATGTATAAATGTCAACCAAGCAAATAGGTTATCGATAGACCGGCCTATATCTTCTGACGGTCTATATGTTAATGAACTCGCAGAAGCTACGTAGATTTCGATGAGGTTTATGTAGAGGACACACCATTCCTCGGATAGGATGTAAAATTATGGGTTCCTTGTCTATTAAATACTAGGTAAATGAAAGGTCCCTGCTCCACTACAACAATGGGGGTTTGTTAAGATTTATAAGTAGCCAGAATATATCGTCATAATATAACGGTATAAAAAATAAAGTTGACATTAATTACACTTATTTTCACATATTGCTTTATTGAAATCTTCGTAAAAATACTATATCAGCAATTAAAGTACCAATAGCACAGATCGAGTCCATATTATTTATAAAACTTAAATCGAGATATTTGATAGAAGAACTGCATCACACGTGAAGGTGTGTTTCCATAAACAAACCAACACTGTAATCTTCGCTAATATTTTCACTAATATTTTCACTTTTATATGTCATTGTTTTATAACGAAAAATAAAATGTGTTTTGTTCCTCACGTTCATCGTTATTAATTTTGTTATTTCCTTTTCAGAGTAATCACAATGTTTCCAGTTACGCAAGGCTACAAGGACTCCCAATAGAAAGAATGCTATTTCCCGGACGGAAGTCATTCATATATGATTAGAAAGGACGTGATTTATTTTTCATGGTGCTCCAGGGGGTTTGTGAATCTGACGCCCGAGGTGAAGTTAGCCCGCAACTTGGGAGGAAAAACTGCTATGCGTATAAAAAGGTAACGCACGCCTGTAGAGACGCGCTCTATTAAATTACATTTTTTATAAATGATACCTTAAATAAAAAGGGAAAAATAAAAAAGACGATAATTTAATTTCGTCGGGATTCCAAGATCTCCGCGAGGGCGTCTGTAAAAGTAGGATACTTTTACGTCCGGAATAATATGCCCCTTCGCTTTCTGATACGGCTTAATAAGAGCTGTTAAAGTCAATAGAGCGAATTTGAATAGAATTCCCATGAATAGATTTAAATTAATGGATTAACAATTGAACGTTTACCTAGCTATAAATATTTAGGAAAGAAACTCATAGAAAATAACTATATTATCGAATTAATTAGCATATAGTGTTTTTTTTTTATATTGATCCACCTAACAATTTGTAATGAAATGGTGAATTTGCCACAATGTTTTCAAATCCGTGTTCTATTTTGTTTTGAATACATTTTTGCTATTTTTCTTTATAACCATTCGTTTTAAAGCTTTTATTGACTATTTGTATAGAAGTCATTTTGTAACATGTAAGGACCATTTGTAATATATACACTCTTCGGTATTACTCGTATTCATATGCCTACGCATATATACGGGGAAATCTCGGCTTCTACTGGTCACCATCGTATTTAATGTTTACGGCTCTTGGGTTGGAAAGATAAATTGTTAGCTATGATGGAGATAATACAATGGTATCGATATTAAGCCTACGTGCATGTGGACTCCGTCTCCCTCACTCCTTATAGAATCCTAAATCTATTATAATTGTTCATTATCATTAGGTCATCAGTCCTAAGACTGGTTGGACGCTAACCTCCAGCTTCTCCTATCTTGTGCTAACCTACGCATTTCGCTAATTGTGCTACAACCTACATCCCTTACTATTTGCGAGCAGTAGTCTAATCTCGGCCTCTGCCTTTCTTCACTCCTATTTCTGCCTCTAAAATATCGCGGACTATTCCCCTATGTCTCAGCAAGTGGCCTACCATTCTATCTCTTCTCTTCTTTAAGTTTTTCCACATACTTCTTTTCTCGCCGACTTTCTCCAATACTTCTTCGTTTCTAACCCTATCAGTCCATGGTATTTTCATCATTCTTTGGTAACACCACATCTCAAAAGCTTCTAATTTCTTCCTACTTGCTTCCCCTACCGTCCAGGTTTCGCAGCCGTATAGTGCCGTGCTCCATACATATGTTTTCAAAAATCTCTTCCTTGTTTCTAAGTTTATTACCCCCGAGCATAAAAGTGCTTTCTTTTTGTTAAAAGCTACTCGACCCTGCGCTATTCTTTGTTTTATGTCTTTATCGCTTCTTCCATCCCAATTTATTTTACTTCCTAAATAAGTGAACTCTTTAACTTCCTCCAACCTTTCATTATTAATTTGTACTTTCGTTTTTGTTCTGCTCTCGCGCCCTCTGCACACTAACACTTGAGTTTTGTTTTTATTCACCCTCATTCCGTATTCCTCTGTCAACACTGCCTCCATTTCGTTCAATGCTGATTGTAATTCCTCCTTACTAGATGCTAATACTGCTATATCATCCGCGAATCTCAGCATTTTTAGTTTCTGTCCCTGTACTTTAATCCCGAAATCCACTCTATCTTTTACCACATTAATCGCCTCTTCGATGTACAGATTAAAAATTAGTGGTGATAGCGTACATCCTTGTCTTACTCCTTTCCTAATACCTACTTCCCTTTTTTCCCCTTCTACTTATATAACAGCAGTTTGCTCTTTGTATAGATTGTGTACTACTCTCCTATCTCTATACTTCATTCCCGCGCTCTTTAGTATCTCGAACATTTTTTCCCATCTTACGTTATCAAAAGCTTTTTCTAAATCTACAAATCCTATATAAGCGTTCTTTCCTTTTTCTATTGTTTTCTCTAATATTACTCTTAGCGCCAGAATAGCTTCGCGAGTTCCCCTATTTCGCCTAAAGCCGAATTGGTCTTCTCCTAGTATTTCCTCCGCTCTATTTTCCATCCTCTTCTGCACTATTCTAGTTAAGAGTTTTGACGCATGGGAAGTTAGGCTAATCGTTCTAAAGTTCTCGCATTTGTCGGCTCCTCTCTTTTTCGGTATAGTAACGATAATGTTCCTCTTATAATCCTCCGGCATCTCGCCCGTTTCATATATGTATTTTACCAGTTCAAACATCCTATTTACTACTTTCTGTCCCGCACATTTCAAAATATCCGCCTGTATTTTATCTACACTCGGCGCTCTATTATTCTTTAGCCCCCTTAGTGCTATTTCAAATTCCTCTCTCAATATAGGTTTTCCTACATCTTCCCTATCGATGCTAGATTCTTCCTCTAATATCTCTCCTAATTCCTGACCCTCGTATAAATTTCCTAAGTACTGCTTCCATCTATCCGCTTTCTCCTTTCTTCCGATCAGTATGTCCCCCGATTGACTCCTAACGTTTCTATTTATTGTTCCTATATGCCTGAAGTTCCTCTTAATTATTTTGTAAGCCTCATCGGTCTTACCTACTTGCAACTTATCTTCTACTTCTTTGCATTTATCCTCTATCCATTGTTCTTTCGCTTTTCTACATTTTCTAATGATTTCCCACTTTATTGACTTATAAGTTTTCAGTCCTTTTTCGTCTCGTCTGTTTTTGTAGCCTCGTCTCTTTTGCATTAAGTTTAAGATTTCGTCCGTTATCCAGGGCTTCCTAGCTTCCCTTTTATCGTGTCCTAAAACGTCCGTAGCCGCGGAAGCTAGACTATTCTTGATACCCTCCCACTCAGTTTCTGCGTTCTTGATTTCATCCTTACTCGTTTTATTTATTAATTGATCTGTTTTATCCTGGAACTTATCTTTCATATTCTGATCCCTCAATATGTCTACATTTATACGTTTCTTATCCTTCCGGGTTTTCAGATTTTTGAACTTTAATCTAGCTTTCATTACTACCAAGTTGTGGTCGCTGTCTACATCTGCTCCTGGATAACTCTTACAGTCTTTTACTTGATTTCTAAATCTCTTCCTAACCAGAATGTAGTCTATCTGATACCTGTCTATCCCTCCTGGCATTTTCCATGTGTACCGCCTCCTAACGTGATTCTTGAACAATGTGTTCGCGACTACCATCTTGTGCTTCTCACAGAATTCTATCAGTCTACTATCTCTCTCGTTTCTGTTTCCTAATCCATAAGGACCTACAAATTCTCCTTCTTTCCCCTCACCTACGACTGCGTTAAAATCTCCTACTATTATTAAATTTTCATGACCCTTCACAAATCCTATTACCTGCTCTATGTCCGAATAAACGGCTTCTAACTCTTCCTCACTATGGCTAGAAGTAATCATGTATACTTGCACTATTACTGTTTCCACTGGCTTCGAATCTAACCTAACCATCATTACTCTCTCGCTGTATTGTAGGTAGCTATATATAGCTTGTATAGGTAGGTAGCTATATTATAGCTTGTATAATTGTTATAGAAAATAAAATGTAATTTGGGGTTGCATTGGCACCTTCGCCATTTCTTTAAAAACTAATAACGGAAAATAAAAAATATTTTGCTAGCTTATAACCACATTCACTGCTACCAAATACATTATCGCCAGAAATAATAATGTCTCCTTAGAGAGTTTTCTCAGTGTTTTTCTCAGTGTTACACTAAAATGTAATAGTTTTTTGTTTTCTTCTGTATATTTTTCCTTCTCTATTTTCTCCTCTGTATTTACTAATTATTGTAGTTATGTATTATGTATTATCTTAATATTCAGTACACGTATCTATTTTCAATCTATCACAGCTGTCAGATATGATAGCTATAAATAAACTATTTAACTTGTACATTGATATTGGTAACAGAATCATACTATAGACTTTTAACTTGAATATAATGAAGCATTACTATGTTATGATGTATCGATGACAAGCTTCCTAATAAAAAATATTAAGATTTGCTGCTCAGAATAGATCGGCTGCTACATCAAAACTGCGTTAACTATAACAGCTTTAATTCTGGCAGGCATTGTATCTACTAGCTTAACGCTCTCTTCAGGAAGAGAGCTGTTCCCAGATTTCTTGCAATTTGGTACGTAGATCGTTAACTGAAGGGGCTGGGTGTTTGCGCAACTGTTTTTCTATTCCACGCCACAATGTTTCTATTGGCGAGAGGTCTGGACTACTAGAGGGACATTCTATAATAGGGACATTATGTTCTGTAAGTCAAGCATTAATAGCTTTTTGCTGTGTGACATACAGCATCATCCTGCTGGAGAATGTACTGCGAGTCGGTGCCTTGACATATTGGTATTGACGACAATAAACTATGTGTCAAAATTTGTTTATATTTTTCTGATGCCACAGTACCATCTACGAAATAAGAGACGCATAGAACTTCACTTTCCTAACCAAACAGTCAGTATGATAAGTTTTCTCTGGGATTCATAGTACACGTTTTCTGGTATCACTCAAACTGGATTTCAAATTTGGATTCGTCACTTTAAATTACCTGGTGCCATTGTTGTAAAGTCTGGTGCCTATATTCTTTCGCCCACCGTAACCGAATATTCTCATAAGCATCCTATTGGTAATAAAAACTAGTGGTATTAATTACATGATGTTAAAAATGGTGGCAAAAATGATATTAGGACAGTACAAACAGTATACAACAATTGAATAACCAAAACGTTTTGAAAAAGTATTTTCGATATATAAGTTATCGAATAAGTGTAATAATTAATGAGTTGAATCTTAGAAACTGTACAGTACTGGATACAAGGTCTTATATCAGTTACAAACACCACTGATACCGTTCCAGCAATACAACTTAATTGACTCAATTTTTCCAGTGTATATTCAAGGGCCTACGATCCCCGTGTCCCTCATCGGTTTTCCCTCGCTTCTCCTGACTATTTCCGCCGATTCCCCAAAGGTGCACGCAATAAATAACAACGAAAACCGAGTAGGCCATTGCGAGAGGCCGCTGCGAACGCTACCGACGCGGCGCGTTGACCAAAATGACACCTCGTAAACTGAAATGATACATTGTCGTAACGCGATACCCAATTCATTAGCGGCGACTAACGGCGCACCGACGTGCAATCTGCACAACATAACTAAATGGCCATTCTCCGATATCACCGTCCCGGTAAATGTCAATTATAACGTAGCGGAGACCACCTAATTACCAGCGACGTTCCTACGTAGAGCCCTACTGTGGAGTCTCATTTGGCATGCGGCCTAATTAGGGGACCGAACGGCGCGCCTACTAATGCATCCACAGCGGCGACAATTACAGGAGGGATGAAACATTAGCGGAGAGTGACGGTTTGTGTAAAACGGCGTGAATTTAAATTCACACGTGGAATCAATTATGGAGACGGCTAAACAACGCCGATGGAACTGGACACTGTCTACAGAAATCGGGGCTATCGCGAACGTGACGGTCGTGTAGTCGCCTGGGTGTAAGCAACGTTTTCAGCGATTATTCTGATGAGAATAATGGACCCAGGTTCGCGCTTATGTTGTAACACTGACTCACGGAAGCGTACGGCAAATGGATGGTAAAAAAATGATCGATTTCAATCAAGCTTTGCGTGAAAAACGACCAGAATATCAAAAAAGGCAACACAAAGTGATTTTGTTTCATGACAATGCGCCACCACACACAGCAAAACGGATCGAGGAAAATATTCAGACGTTTAGTTGGGAAATACTGTCACATGCGGCTTACTGTCCAGACTTGGCTCCGTCCGATTACTACTTACTTACGTCGATGGAATACGCACTTGTTGAGCATGGCTTCACTTCTCACGAAAATGTACGAAAATGGCTCAATGACTGATTTGAATCAAAAGAGCAATAATTTTTTTGGCATGAAATTCCCCAATTATCAGATAGATGAGAAAAGTGTATAGCTTAGCAATGGACAATACTTCGAATAAATTTCGTTTTATTATTTTCATACAATAAACATGTATTTTCTATACAATAAGTTCCTGTTTCATATTTACATATCTCGTAAATGTTTCAGTACTGATTACCTTCAATATCGTCACAAGATGTATCCAAGTAACTAGACGGCAGATGAACTTAAAATTATGGATTATAGATTACGTTGAGTGAAATGTGCTATATCTTAAAAATGTTGGTATTTTGATAGTAGCTCATTATAAAAACCCATCAATTTTAAGGTATTTTCATAAAAATAAGTTTAGTTTCAAGGGCCAAAAAAGTTGGAACTGAAAATCTCTTCTATGACTCTATCGATCATTTAGGAAATATTTTTTAATAATTGTCTGCATTTACTATTAATGTGGAACATCTTTATTTTTCATTTTAAATTAGTTAAACTAGTATAAACGGAATTTCCGATAGAGCAGAGCGAAAGTGGTTTACAAAGTTTTGTTCTGTAGATTTATTATGCAAAGGTGAAATGACAACCACTATCAGAATAATAAATCTATTATCTTGTAATTATTTCTAGCAATTATAATAAGATTGTTTGTTGTGGAGATGTCTATAGGGTGTCTTAGTTTTAAAAACCTTAGAATTTTAATTGCGTACCATTTGTGTTCTCTCAAGGATAAGGCGTCAATATTTAACAACTGTCATCTACACACCGTACGACGTTAATGTGTCCTGACTAACAGTTCAACAACGAATAATTTATGTACAACTGTTTTATGAAAGTGGGCAGTCATTTACAGTTACATTAAGAAAAATTCGCACAAAATTAGGACAAAATGAAGCGCCTACAGAGTAAATAATTCGTAACTTAATCAATACATTTTAAGAAACAAGTTCTGCCGCTGTTCAGGAAAAGAAATGCATCCACAGAGATGCATAGTTTGGTGCGCATTTTGGAGTGGTAGAGTAATTGGACCATACTTCTTTGAAAATGAAGATGGTACTGCTATCATAGTAAATGGGGAACACTATCGTGACATATTAAACAAATTATTTTTCCACCAACTTGATGATTTGGATTTGAACAACATGTGGTTTCAGCAAGACGGTGCAACTTATTATACAGCACGTGAAACTATAACTCTGTTGCATACTTGATATTATTATGTGGTTTAACACCCCGGTACATTTTTCTTTGGGGTTATGTCAAGGAAAAACGTACGTCACTCGGTCAGCAACAATCAGTGACCTCAACGCAAATATTCAACTTGTTATTGGGCAAATAGAACCAGTTTCATGTGCCCGTGTTATGGACAATTTTACTGGATGAATGATATATAGCCAGATGAGTCGAGGCGGCTATATGACGATATTCTGTTCCATTTGTAGCCGTATAACACATCCTATAGTTCCACCTTATTCATAGAAGACATCCATATAGTTCCAAATGAGATATTTCCATTTATTTGAAGAAGCATCATTGAGCCAGCATTTTTTCAATACTCTACATCAATATGTTAGCTATGATTTTTTTTTCATAATGGCGCATTTGAGTTTCATGTACTTTCATGAGTCGATGTGACTCAAATTTCTGTCAATTTAAGTTTGCATCCCTTACTGTTTTAAGCAAAAATGTTGATTCAACTAAAGCAGCGTCTGCCTCATTTAAATCGTCTGCGTCTATTTCCAACTAATAGCCCTACGATGGGCTTTTTTTGTGTATCTCTCTCAAAGCCACTTCGCCGACTAGCCACGGTAAAAGAATATATTTAAGTGTATTATTCATGCGAGCTCTGCTTCTCTTTGAGGCTATCCACCTGATCTATTTACTGCGGCGCTGGCGGCAGCTTAAAACAATAACAGTCTGCGGAGGTAAAGCGAGTGTGTGGTGCAATTTCCATTTATTGCAGGCCGCAAGAGACCCAAAGAAAATTAAACGCCGGAATCGGGAAGGGTGTAATAAAAGGCGCGCGGGACAAAGTCAAAGGTGAACTACGATATCCGGTGGAACACCTGCGGATGCCGCCTCCTGTAGCGGGGCGTCCGTCGCAAGAGCATCACGACGCTCTTGCACACATAATTTCGGTAATGAAAACTAGAGCTGTTGGAATGAGCCAAACATCGCTACTACCTATAATTAGGGCAGATGACTTGAACTATAAAGGATTTACAAGTGCAATTGACTTATTGTTTTCGAATAATTGTGAATAAGTACTTTCTTTGTAAATAAATCAGTAACAATATATTCTAAATAGATCGTTGTATTTGAACAACTCTATAAGAAAGTTCAAGCATTGTCAAGTTGGAAAAGCTAGATTCACTGCGTCTACAAATCCATACAATGGAAAACATTTAGGTAATTATTTACTTTAGAGTAAAACCCTCAAACCCTGACCAAATATTGATAACTTCTTATATTCGGGGATACTGGAAATGAATCTGGCTTCAATTTTTTCCGCTCGGATACAGTTTTTGAGAAAACAAATTTTCAACTTTTCGCACGTACCTACTTTTTCTGATCAAATAACTTATTAATCATTATACAAGAAGAACTACAAATCGAATTTTTTTGCTAAAGAAGAAGAGATTTTCAAAGAAAAATAGAAATTAAAGACTCAAAACTGTTTGTGTTTTTGCTTTTCACAATATTTTTAATGTTCATTAAATATAATGTTTATTAAAATGTAATTTTTCCCTTAGTATTTAATGTATTCTGATTATCCAGTTGATCAAGAACCTTACGTAAGGAGTAAAAATGGAGGGTAGATATAAAATCAGGGTAAGTAACTCACTTATAATCACTTATCAAACCCAAATCAACTTTCAAAATGTCAAAATTTGTAGGTCTGTGTAACAAACTAACCTACTGTATATAAATTATTTATCCAGCTTTTTACGCGGTCGCATTTAGTTCGCATTCAATAGATACAGTATATAGAGTGTATAACGAATATTGATAGAGTCAACAATCGTTTTGATGGCATCTGAGTGCATTACAGATCTTCTTCGGGCATTAAGAGAGACGTCACAGAAATTTTATTTCTCTTTCATGTCTCTGAATTTCGTTTATAATAAATAACATTATTTCGCATTTAGAAATGCTCCCGCTAACGTTTTCATCTCTTTCGGGCCTAAGCGCCTATTAGGTTCATTTGACATTAACGGCAAGTATCACATCACGTTTTTCCGAGCTCCCAAGCAATTCATCATTCATGTAGATTACTAAATAAATTTCGCAGACAAATTATCGGTTTTCCTGCGAAGGCATGTATCGGCGTAAGTACCTTTTGCGCTTTTTTCCGCGGCGACGTTCACGGGGGGGCATAATTTTCCGCCGGATAGGCGTCGCTGCTCGCCCGGCGGGGCGTCGGGGGTGTCACGGCAACAAGTGACGTGATTAGGCACAACAACAGAGTCAAATTGCGAGACCCGGCCGACATTTAGACATGCATTTCCCACATTCGACGTGTTCGGCATTTGCATGCATACTAATAATCCCCGGTCGGACATTTGTAGCCGGTATGGCAGTTATGATCGCTGACGTATCAGTTACGAACACATACAGGGTGTTCCATTTTAAATGACAATGAAGAACTTTTGGACAATTAATAGAGAAAGCTTAAAAAACTACCGCTGTTTTCAATTTCGAAATAGCTTTTATTAATTTTTTAGGTTTTTATGGAATCAGATAGATTTTCATACGTTTTTATATATTTTTATAGATGTTTATAGACTCTTATATATTATCGTAGATTTTTACAAATTTTGGTTAATTTTTATGGATTTTTCAAATTTTTGTAGATTTATATAGATATTTTAATTTTATAGTATGTATGTAGATTTATTTTAGAGTGTGTATGCAGAGTTATAGTATGTATGTATGTATGTATATGTAGATTTATATAGATTTATAGGATTTTATAGGTGTTATAGGTTTTATAGGTTTCTATAGGACTGTTTAACTTGTTTGAAAACAAAAAAAATTAACCATCGTTGTCGACAGCATATTTCTTATGACATTTATTATATATCACTGTAATATGTACTCGACTTTCGTTCCTATTGTTAGTTTAAATGCCAAATTTGGCATATGGACATGTCACCTTTATGCAGAAAATGAAGATATTACTGGAAAGAAACTCTAACAAAAATTGTATTTCATATGTTTTAACTCTGTATTACAAAAAAAAGTAAAATAATGATATTTATTTATCGTCATAATCCTTATCTTCAGTTGGCAAAGCAGTAATTTCTTGCCAAAATTCTGAATCAGGTATGAATTTTACAGTTTACGTTACATGAGCCATTTTCTTTTTATTTATGGGTATCTTCTCCAGATAAGCTTTTCTTGTAGGAAGGATTAATTGTTGTGAGGCATTTCCAAGTCGAAACGTATCTGTTACCAGGCAATTTATAAATTCTCGGTAGATAACTTCTTCAGCAGAAGAAATAGTTAGATGATGGTATGACGAAATAGAAAATGACATTTTGTGACTCCGTGGGAAGCTTTTCCATAGGATTCGTTACTTAGACAATTTCTTTTATAAGATGAAGACCACCAGCTCTTATAATCATACACTAATTCCTTGGAAACCGTCACAATTTGGAATTTTTCTGCATTCTTTGATGCTTTGAAAAAAAATTCGCTATATTCTCGAAGACTCGGCAGAGTCTTTCTCATTTGTTAATTGCTCTCTTGATCAGACAAATATCACGATCCCATGGCATGAAGGAATGCCCTTTCATAGTAAAATATACTTGTATTTCTTCAAATCTTTTAAATTCTATCAAGCTCATTAGAAATCAAATCATTGTGTTATTCTTATTTTGACCACAACAATCGTTACAGAAAATGTGATTTTTTTATTTTTTGTTCAACGGCGTGATGTAATGTCTAATGTCTAATAAAAGAACATACATCATTTGCCCCTTTTCCGGCTTCCCCTTCGTGGTATACGTAACAAATCATCTGTTTTGATTTTAAATTATGTATTCCGAATGTGCACCGTGTAAGCTATAGGTCCTGTACAGGTATTTGAGGTAATGAAAGATTAGCCATGTAATCAATACAAATTGCTAAAGTGTTATTGTTTTCCTCACATAGTTGTTTTATTGAGTTCAAAATTGCGTAGAATTGTTTACTACTAGGCTTATGGATGAGAAGTTGAGTAACATCAACCCATTTCGCATTTTCATTTAACGTTTCGCTATTATTTTTAGCATTTAGCTCCTCGCTGATGCTGCAGCTATCTTTTGCAGGACGGCCAAACTGACACACTTAGCTGGCACAACCCTTCCAGAATAATTGGTATGTTGTTCACCACGCAGTTTAGCACTTTTTATTATGATTAATAAAATTACTACATCTTTTTCCTTTTTTGTTGATGTTCAACCTCACTTTCGGAGCTGGAACTCATTTTAGAGAATGCCAGTATGCTATTTATGCGAATAATAGAATCAAAGTGTTTATAAAAGTATATTGTATGACGTAATGCGTGTTTACTGCAGAAAGGCGATATCTCCTGGACATATCCCGTTTCTATAGTAAACTGAAACTTAACGTTCGCGTAGAATTCGGTTGAATCACGGGCCATGTCTCATTTTTGCAGCAAACATGCATATAGGCGAGTAAAATAGGAATATGCAAAACTGTCATTTTGATATAAACTTGGACATGTAACCTTTCTGCAATTAGCGATTCATATATATATATATATATATATATATATATATATATATATATATATATATATATATATATATATATATATATACATTTATAGATTTTTATAGTTTTTTATAGATTATATAGATTTCTACAGCTTATAAAGCTCTAAAGATTTTTATAGACTTATAGAGATTATTATATTATACATAATTTTTTATAGATATTTATAGATTTTTATAAAATTTTATAGATTCTTATACATTTATATAGATTCTTGTATATTATTATAGATTGGTATAAGTTCTTATAGATTCTTATAGATTCTTATAGAGCGTTATAGATTCTTATAGGTTCTTATAGATTATCATAGATTCTTATAGATTTTTATATATTTTTATATATTTTTATATATTTTTAAAACTTCTTATAGATTCTTATAAACTCTTATAAATTCTTATAGATTCTTCTAGGTTCTTATAGACTCGTATGGTTTCTTACAGATTCTTATGGGCTTTTATAGATTCTTATAAATTCTTATAGATTATTATAGATTATTATAGATTCCTATAGACTCTTATAGATTCTTATAGGATCTTATGGATTTTTACAGATTCTTACAGGTTATTACAGATTTCGATAGATTTTTGTAGTCTTATACTTTTTTATAAACAATGATATATTTTTAAAGATATATGTACATTCCATTGAGATCGGTGTAATTCCAGGCATAACAACACCCTATATTGATGTATGTTGCCTATTTTGATTCATGTTATATTCCACGACTTTGTCCTTTTCTATACCGATATATACTTTCTAACTAGTAAAATTTTGGACACCTTGGTATAGCAAAAAGTAATACAGACTGTTATAATTCACGCACAATATATTCCATCATGTATCCTTCTCCCCTCAATTTATTTTCAAAATAGTGAATTTCTATGCTTATTTTCTGATTTTTGTTCTTCCTTAGAAGAATAAGTACCCATTTTGCTACGCAATGTTTAAAATCACTATTTTTGTAATGAATTGACATTAAACAATTCTGAAAGTAATTCAATATACTGAAAGTACCACATGACATAAATTATTCCATAATATTTCTTAAACCGAGATCCTTAGTTCTCCAAATAATATATTTCTTAATGTATATATTTCTTTTATTTCTAGATATTATTGTTATAAAAAGAAATATTCTACGCCTCGTTTCCATCATCCTTAAAAGAAAAGTTGTTCTCATTAAGTATTAATTTATCATGCTTCCCATAAATAAACCAGAACCCTAATTACGGTAGTTTTAAAAGTATTCCAGCCACTAGTTTTTCCCCTCGCGATTGTAAATATTCACAGTATAATTATCATCGACATGACACTGCGAACGCAGTAAACGAGAACTGGTAATTTAGATAAAAAATGCAGGGAAGATAACTAAATAAATAACATGTTATCATCCCTTGCCTCTTGGGTTATTGCTTGGTGGTCATATGATCGTAGTGTATGGACATACAAATTTAACGTAGTGGATAAAGCCAGTTGCCTCTCCGTAATCATTGTTTTATCATAGCACAATATTGCGTATAATAATAATATTACTACTTTAGTATGGAGTTGGTTTGAACTTTGTGTATTAATTAGTTAGGAATTTTATATATTATAAATAACAATAACTATATTGTATACTATTGGGCTATTGGGATTCAATTAGAGTATAAATAATAGATAAAGGCATGTAAAATGGATGTTAGGCAGAAGAAAACCTGCATTATTAATTTGTCATAGAATAGAATAGAATTTATTGATCACTTACATAGAATAAGTATATTTGTTGTTACATATTTGGTAGTTATAAAAATATAAAATAATTAATTAAACGCATGTAAAAAATACATAGAAAATATATTATCAAAGGACAATAGTCAAAAGATAACATTACAAAGAACATATATTAGATAAACGTTCATCAATATTGTAAATGCATTTAACTAGTAAGAAATTTTACTAGTCAAGTAGGTACTCGTGAAAAACTTTCATTTTTGATACACTGATCACATTTATTATAGATTCGAGTACTTCTAGGCTGATTTGTTGCGTAATATATAATCTTGATAGCGGTGCTATTAAATATTTACATGTCTTGTATTATGCTGGTGTACGTTGGCGTTTGTTTATAGTGAGTGTGCAAATGTTTCGAAACTGCAGAAGACTTCAGTAGGAACATGCTAGATGAACATGCTAGAACAGATGGCCGCAGTTGTCTCATAACAAATATCTGTGTGGTTAATTTAAAACAGAGATAAGTATACTAATTTAACCTAGGATCAAGTATGAGGCCTAATAGCTTCGTAATTTCTGACTTTAGCCCAATTTTCTTAGATTTAAATGTTATATTTTTTGTTTTGTCCATGTTAAGTTTTATTATATTAACTGAGAACGAGGTCAGTAACATATAAGTCGGAAATCGAAAAAGGAACTACCCAACCGCCAAACGATTATCAAAGTAAAGGGTGGTCCAACCATAATGCACGATGATAATTGTAAGTCACACCTTAACGTCAAGTTTTTTGCACAACTTAATTTGACATTTCTTTGTTTCAGTGTTTGACAAATTCAACCATGGAGAGGTACATAATTGAGCAGCGCGTTAAGATTGTTGAAGCCTTCTACGAAAATGGGCGTCCAAATCAAAATGCATTTCGTGCACTTCGTGACTTTTTTGGTCAGCATAATCGACCAAATGTGCCCACAATCAGGAGAATTGTGCGCAAATTTCAGCAAACCGGGTCTGTAGGAAATGTGAAAACGCCTGTGCATGCTCGCCCAGTTCGTTCTGCGGAAAACATTGCTGTTGTTCGCGATAGTGTAGCAGAAGAGCCGTCAACCTCGATTCGTCGTCGTGCCCAACAATTGAACATCTCACGAACATCACTGATGCGAATATTGAATAAAGATTTGAATTTACACGCTTACAAGGTTCAATTGACTGAAGAGCTGAAGACTACTAACCATTTCAAGCGTCGTCAATACGCCGAATGGTTGGTTGAAGAGACAAAAGTGAATGGTGACTTTACAAAGAAAATCATCTTCAGCGACGAGGCACACTTTCACCTCAGTGGATTCGTTAACAAGCAGAATTACCACATTTGGGCAAATGAGAATCCACGAGTGATTGTTGAAAAGCCGATGCATCCACAAAGAGTGACTGTTTGGTGCGGTTTATGGGCTGACGGCGTCATCGGGCCGTACTTCTTCGAAAATGAGGTCGGCGAAGCAGTTACCGTGAATGGTGTTCGCTATCGCGAGATGATAACGGATTTCTTGTGGCCAGAAGTTGAGGATATGGACCTGAACTATATGTGGTTCCAACAGGATGGTGCCACTTGCCACACAGCCAACGAAACAATGGCACTTTTGCACGAGAAATTCAATGGCCGTGTTATCTCACGTCGTGGCGATGTTAATTGGCCGCCATGATCATGTGATTTGACACCGTTGGACTTCTTTCTTTGGGGATATTTAAAAGAAAAAGTGTACGTCAATAAGCCAAGAACAATTCAAGAGCTAAAGGATGAGATAATTCGGCACATTAACGACATTGAACCTAAATTATGTCTCAGAGTCATTGAAAATATGGACCATTGGATAGAGGTATGCCACCGAAGCTGTGACGAGAATTTGGCCGATATTTTGTTTCACACATAATTGTCATAGATCCTTCTATCATAATAAAAAATATTAAGATAATTCTCTGAAAACTTTTTGTTTTATTTACAGTTAACATCGTGCGTTTTAGTTGGACCACCTTTTAGTTCCCGAATAGCAAGGCTATTACATAATCGCTATAGGAAACAACTACTCCTCGGGCTAAAGCCCCGCCCGGCATTGAATTATATCCAAAAGCGATCCTCGACCCTTTTCTCGTGTTTCTGTACAATCAGATAAGATTTCAAAAAATAAAACCCAGCACAGGTAAGATTCGACATTTGTACCGGATTGGAACCAAACGACATACAGCTGTTTCGAACTTATTAGTTCTCATCAGTGCCGTACACGGTATGCGGATCCAGGACAATTTCCGAATGAAATTTGTGGGGTATACATCTTTAGGTATAATTCTTTTTATATATATAGCTTTTAGGTATAATTCAATGCCTGGCGGGGCTTTAACCCGAGGAGTAGTTGTTTCCTATAGCGATTATGTAATAGCCTTGCTAATCGGAAACCACTTTGATAACCGCTTGGCGGTTTGGTAGTTCCTTTCTCGATTTCCGATTTATATGCTACTGACATAGATCGTATCGATAAAGATGTATACCCCCACAAATTGCATTCGACATTTGTCCTGGATCGGCTTACCGTGTACGACACTGATGAGAACTAATAAGTTCGAAACAGCTGTATGTCGTTCGGTTCCAATCCGGGAAAAATGTCGAATCCTACCTGCGGCGGGTTATATTTTTTGAAAGGAATGAGAACGAGGCATTTACAGCGGTCAAACTTTTTCTACTCGCCTCCTTAGTTCCTCGAGACAGCAAGGGGATATTATCGGCACAAGGTATACAGGAGCTATCCTCAATTACAATTGTTAAGTTATGTATATAAATAAGAAAGAGTACTGGGCCTAAAGCAGATCCTTGCGGTACACCTCCTTCCACAGGTGACAGAACAGAGTCGGAATTTTCAATACTGACATATTTTATTGTATTGGTGTAAAATTTCACAGAAACTTTACGACGGCTACATATAGGAATACACAAATTTGGTATAAAACCACGACATCAAGAGTATAGTAAAACGTTTCCACTAGTTACTCGAAACTAAGTTTTCAAGTAAAAGTAAAGTTAATAGTAAAAAAGAAGTAAAAGTAATAAAGTAGAAGTAAAATTAATGTTTGGTCCAAAATCATCAACCTTTATGGTATAAAAGACTGAATTTGACTATGTCAACCATGAAAAAATGTTAAATAAACATATTAAAATTGCTACTTGTTAAATAAAGTTATTTATTACATCGAAAACAATACGTTTTGCTGTTAAATAGGGATTATCACAATATTAATTATATTAATATTGTGATTAATTTACAGAGCAATCACTGTGAAAACATGCAAAAATAGATCGAAGGTGTTAATACGGCCACTCACGTTAATGAGCTCCGGGCGTTTGGTTCTCTCTACCAATTCGTTCGGTAAAAAATCCGGCCGAAACAAATTTCAGATAAGAACACTCGACGTAATAAAGAATGGCAGAACGAGATCGAATTTAGAATTCTTGCAGCGGACGGGAAACATTTCTCAAAGACACTTTTAATTAAGTACCGGAGGGTCAGGTAGAATTAGGAAGCCTTCCCACAATCAATCAGTGAAGCACCAGAAGGAGTTCGGCGCGGTCTGAAAGCTTACAGTCTGAATAGACAATCTCTTTCCGGCTCTTTGACCTTGCAGCTTACTCTGTCGCAGCGTCTTGGTCAATTGTCGCCATGGATACGCGGCATACGCCATTTGCAGTGGCGCACGGAAGGGGAAAAACTACGGGGAGGATACATTAATTTCTTCGGTACTGTAATCAAAGGAATCCTCAAAAAAATACACAATTGAATACGAATATTACATTATAAGTTCAAATTTTTAGAAATGCAGGGTGAGTCGGGAGGAACAGACCAAATTCCAGGAGTAATTAAAAATGTTTATCTAGTTTACCATGTTCGAGAATAATAATAACATAAATAAGAGTCCTCGTGTTGTATCGCTCATACTTTTTACAGATGAAGCAACATTTACCCATGACGGCCTTAATAATACTCACAACTATCATGTATGGTCAGATGAAAATTCCCACGCAACAGTCGAAGGTAACTATCAACATAAGTGTTCTGTAAACGTGTGGGGTGGTATGGTCGATGGTTATTTAATTTTCCCTTTCATTTTGGAGAATCGTCTCACAGGAGACAACTACTTAATTTTTTTTACAAAATGAATTACAGGGACTACTAAAGGGTGTTCCTTTAAACATCAGAATGCAAATGTACTACCAGCACGATGGAGCTCCTGCAATTTTCGCATGTCAGGTCAAGGAACATTTTGACGAGAGGTTTCTAGGGCATTGGATTGGTCGCGGTGGTCCTATTAGTTGGCCTCCAAGATCTCCAGACCTCCCAGCACTAGATTATTGTTTATGGGACTGGTTCATAGATTAAGTGTATAAAGTAAAAGTGGACACTCGGGATGCACTAATTCAACGTATTAGAAAGGCTGCAGCCGATCTTAAACAAAGACGCGACTCAATCAGGAGAGCTAGAGACGCCCTTCGTAGAAAAAGCAGAAAATATGTAGAGGTGAATGGTGGTATTTTTGAACATTTATAACGCTACGATGACCAAAACGTTTATGTATGAAATTTTGTTTATATTTAATTACGCTATGACTTGAAGAAAAATAAAAATCGGATAACAGCATTTGAGTTTTTTACATTATTTTTACGCGTACTTCTGTAGTTTGGTCCGTTCCTTCCGACTCGCCCTGTATATATACTTGAGGAATGTCAATTTCTGCGGTATGGTTTTAATAAATTTAAAAAATATGTATTCATAATATAATAAATTTAATCGTGTACTTAATGCGTAATTATTTTCTTTGTAGATTTACTACAATATTCGATAGCTAAAATAACAGAAATACTCTAGACAGAGAGAGAGAGAGAGAATTCAAATGAAGAAATACAGTCATACAACCAATCTCTGAGAAAGATGCCAATTGTCTTCATTGAAAGTTGAACTAAATCGTTATAATAACCATCATTAATTACTTACATAGTATTAACAATATCTTTCTGTCGCCGCCACATAGATATGACAATTCTTTTTATAAATATTTATTTAATAATGTAATACATATATTTTTATGTTTACTAAAAACTAACTCGATTAAAGTCTCCTCATCCCCTACCTCCTATTAAAGTTCACTGTGTTTCCCGTTCAGTAAGACATCCAAAACCTCATTATTATTTTTAATAATAATAATAATAATTAATTAAATGATCAATAAATTGAACGTGAATAACTGTTAAATCAAAAGATGCGCGCGGAATTTTTTTGTTATGCTGAACAGCACTTTGCCAACGTCTCTTCCAGTTTATGCATTCCCTGAAACATCCTTTAACCATCTCCTTTCTTAAATTTGAACTAGCAATATGGTACAGAAATTCAACCAGTTGAAGAACTGATTACCATCTAATAAACATCTTGCAGTATGGAAGGAGCTGTAGTTGTAGGAAGTTGATACGAGTATCTAGAAGATAGGCGTCTATTTCAAGTCAAAATATAGGTCTGTAACAAAACTATGACGTAATGAAGGATTCATTGAAGCCTGAGATTGTTATGTAGAGCCTTAAATTGTCATATTACTGGTGTTTTAATCTGTTCTGAAGCTCTACGCTGCGTCAATTTAAAAATGAAAAGAGCGACTGGCTTTAACACGTTGTTTCTCTCTCACAGTACAGGTTTAAATATACAACACCATCAAAATTTATCGCGTCGTCCACCATTTACACATGAAGAATTTGTGATGATCACTCTACGATCGCTAGCCAATATCAAGTTGGGTCTCATTCAAAGGGTCGATGTACACGCACTATATATTATGTATAGTTTATTTCATCGCTATTTGCCAAATAAAAATTTCAAAATATACCGTGGCTTGTTTTTATGGCTAGACTCAGGTAGACCGTTCCATTTATCGGCAAGATGAGAGAGTTTTCTATTTGGAAAATAGCGATGAAATGAATAGTACGTTCTCCAGAAGCTGGCAAACATTGTTAATGGAATGAATACACGTACGTAGTACGCCACTGGTGGAAAACATAAAGCCGCGTTTGATATCGCTATTACATGCACGTGCAGCATGTAGCGCATAAAAATTTAGATTCACGTCAATCCGACTGTACTGGATAGCAAATAACAAATATCACCTTCCTTACCTTTATCTCGCATCTGCTTTTTTGAAATCGCTTTATTTGAGTCATGAAAGTTTTCATTTGGTGGGTACTCAAGAACGTTTCGTTGTTTTTGTGGAATACGGACGTATTTTTGTTCTGAAGTAATTCTTACACATGTATTTATATTGTATATTGTTGTATATTCTTACATATGTATCTATATATGTATATTATCTTGGTATGATTTCGATACATTAAAATTCGTATCGTTCGTATTCGATTTAAAAATCGTTTTCATGAAAGAATGTATTAAAGTGTTATATATGTTATTAGAGGGGATAGTATGCACTTCGAATATTGTACAGAATCATATAGAAACGATGATTACTTGGCATAACAATTTGTTTAATCGATATATGATTTCTGTGTTTGAAAAGAAAAACATTTTGTTATTAAAGCACTTATTACTGTTCTATTTTATGGAAACCCCTAACCTTTAAAATATATCTTAAGCTTGGAAACAATTCCAGGAGGATTAAATTCCTTAAACATGGTATATACAATAAATGCAGAATGCTATTTATTAATTTTTTGCTACGCAACCACGGATATCTGAGTCACTCCATATCTGGTAATGAAGAATGCCCATCGCATAGTTTCTTTGAATTCCCTTTTGTTTCTGGATTATCATTTTCATTTCTAGTACTATTCAAAAAAAAAGAAGAGTTATTTCCACAATGATAGCAAATTGACTCAAACGCAGTTGTCATTTTAACATTGGAAACCATTTGGAAGAAACTCTTCTCATACTCAAATCATGTGGAAAAGTAAAAACATGTAAAAAAAACATGTTTATATGAAATATTGGAAACTTTTGCAATTCAGTTAATGCTAATTCAATGATCTTCTATTCTGGCATCATATCTATTATGGCATCAGTGTTATTTGAAATGGTCTTTCAACATATTATTCGTCAGAACGAAATTAAAAGAAGACGTAAACTCTTCTTTTAAATTCTGCATTTCAGTTCTTTATAGTATGCGTATGAAAGATTATGATATCCCAACTAGTTCCACATATTTGCACAAATTTGTTTTGTAAGTTTTAGGAATAAGTTTTTTGTCGCACTATAGATCCTAAGTGAATCCATTATTTACATGAAACAGTTTTTTATAAGGCAATATTTGTCCTAAATAGAACAGGATAATGTATGACCAAATTTAATATTTGATGAAAATAAATGTTTGATTTATATTTATAAATAAATTACAAGGTTATCTATGGGGATACTTAGGTTTCTTGTACAATTTTATAGTTCTGTGTTACGAAGGATGTTCCTTGATGATGATAATCCTTGTGAAACTGCCTGCCAAAGCGTGAACTGGTTTATTTAAAATCGAGGGCCTACTTTAACAGACCAAATAACATCAATTATTTAAAACAGGATAATGCATCAAACCACTCTGGAAGGGATATGAAATGTTTCGTTCGAAATGTAGCAGAATTTCAACAATGGTTTTATTATTGCGAAAAATGAACCGGCCCGCAATTTGAATATTTTATCTGGACTGTTTTATTTTCAAATGTTGTTTTTAAAATATAATTATACCAAAACATTTTTTTTGTTACTGCTCGTCGAGAAAAGAAAAAAGGGTGATATTCTCTAGGTATGCGTAGAAGAAAGAGTAGGCATTCCGAGGGAAAAGCGAGATAGAACTCTGTGTACATTCACATTCAATATATATTCATTGATATTCACTCTGGAAAGGTCTCCATGCGACTGACTAAAGACCAAGCTATTTACTGCGTACCTCGGAATAGAAGTGACACAAAGTTTTTAAATCAATAATTATAATATAATATCTGTTAACGACAATATGAAGAAACTTCTAAGGAATTTGAAAAATTGATAATCGTGAATATTTTGAAAACGGTGACACTTTTTCGATTTTAAATGAGCTTCTATAATACCCTTTTCAGTATTCCGTACTACTTGCCACCCTATATATCTTTCACAAAAAGCGATAAATTTAAAACATCTCATTTTTTATGAACATTTTATAAAAAACAGTATCAAATGAGGTATAATACATGATTCTATATAAATGAATATATATCATTCCAACAGAAAGCATGGATGAAATATAAAATTCTAAATTTAAAAATCTATTTAATTTGTTTTATTTTAAATGGCAGTTCGAAAATAATTCTGAATTCCATTAGATTAATATTGCTTATGTATTTGTTCTAAATTAACGTCCGTTTAAAATAAATCGAACAATTTATGTAATAAACAATTATAATTTAATAGAATATGTTTTTTATATATAACATTTTCCATATTAACTTTATTATTCAATAATGGCAACCAAATATATAATAAGTAATTTTTTTATCTGTGGCATAAATCATTGAATGAAATTTACCTATTTTTTTGTTTGTCAATAATTACTTAAAAAACTCATTCTTATTAAAAACAATTATAGCAATATATAAACAATGTGGGAGGAGTAAGTTTAGTACAAAATGAATACTCATTCGTATTGTGATCTTTCCAGGTAAATTTCTTATACATCTCTAGTGTTCACCTCGTCCACACTATAGTTGTTAGTGTTGTTAAAAATCGTACTTTCTTAAACTCGTACTGAAAAGTAATGTAATCGTGTAAAGAAAAAGTAAAAAAACAAAATTTCTTTTTGAGTTTATTTTTTGTTTTCGGCCTAAAAACAAAAAAAATGGGTTTTGAAAGAATTATTGCTGTGTGTGTGTGTGTCGTTGTCTTCGTCGTAGTTGTCGTTGTCGTCGGCATTTATTTTTTTAGTACGATAACTCAACTAAATCGTATCGGATCGATCGGGTTTTGATTAATTCTGATTGGGGACGTCTCCCAGACGACACATACTGATTTTGAGGTAGATAGAACACACTACCATATATATGGGTCATGAGAAAGTACAATAGTGGACTATTTGAGAATTTTTTTTTGTTAGCACGATCACTCAGTTAAATCATGTTGGATCGATAGGGTTTCAACTGACTCAGTAGTGACGTCTACCAGATGACATCTATTGATTTTAAGGTGAATAGGATACAGCCCACCCTGTCCATGAGTCATGAGAAAGCACGATGGTGGACTATTTGAAAAAAGTAAAACTGTCGCATAAAACACACATTCTGCATTTATGTATTCGCTTATTCTTTCTCGGTCACTCAATGTCGAGATAGAGATGTTTTACGTGCGGAAAAGTCCGTTTTAAGGTATTAAAACTGTTTATTTAGTTAAGTAAAGGTGTATTGCTGGCATTAATATTATATCCATTCTGTTGTAAAAATTATTTCTTTTAAATAATTCATTTTACTATTCATATCAGTATTAATTTATAATCGAATATGATTTTTTCATAAAACGACAACATTTATTAGATGTAATACACACGTACATGTCATAATCCTTGACACAATTTGAGACCACGTAAATTCTGTGAAATATTTCTCAACACCATTTATGCCGATCGTTAATTTTCAGTATACCTTCCCAACATTATTTAAATAAATATGTAGCAATAAAGCATGAATAAACGTATAAAAACTCAGATAAACCTTCTAATTTCCTATTTTATTATTCCTTTGCGCAATTTTTAGTCGACGTAATCGAATCCAATTCCAATTCCCGTAACAAAATGAAAATACCTCCCAGATTAGTTCCATATGAACATATCTAAACAGTCTGGTGTCCTATGTAAACAAGCTGAATATATTCCAGGGCGATTTTTCCGTGATTCCGACGCCACTATTTTATTTTCTCTCATCTCGCGCCACTAAAAATCACAGCACGTCTGTTCCTAATATCATTTTGATATTATTACCATATCAGAGTGTTACTTAGAATACAGATTATTAAATTATTCCTCGTGACATTATAATATCGAATTGAATTTTCAATGAGTCTTGTTTTATATTTCGCAAAAAGTTCTAACGGTTTGCAGGCGATATTGCCGCGTCATGAATTGACAGTAAAAACTAATGTGAATCAAATGCGCTAGTCTACGTAGAAGTATATTTGATAATTAATTCATATTATTATACAACACAGTATTTTATCTGTCTAAAATTTTCATGAATTCGCGTTTAGATGAATTGCATTTTGTAATGTTATAGATAATAGTGTTATAATCTTCAACTGCATTTTATTTAAATTCCTCAGTTTTCTCATAAATTGACATTTTTTTGTTCGCATTGCAACCAACCTAGGTTTGTTATACACTAAGACTAAATACTGATGTAATTGCTGTGATCAAAATTATAATACTTGCAGAGGTACCACTCTGTATTTGAAGTTTATAAAATGGATATGTACTCTAGAATAATGGAAAATCATATTATCGCATAATATGATTTTCTATTATAAAAGGTTAGTTAGGATAAAGGTTAGTTAGGATAATAATTATCCTGAAAAAATGAAAAATATTATATTTTGAAACTTAAGGTTTCTAGTTTTGAAATCTTCTAGCAAAAAAATTGAGTTGCCGTTATTGCGCAATAAGTTGAGCTAGTTGCAATTACATACGGTGTTCTGGGGGCTGACCAAAATCGCACCCAGGAGAAGGTATGTATCTGCTCGGATAGCAGGGCGGCGTTGGCAGCCCTGAATTCAGCAACGATAAAGTCGAAGCGGGTCTATAATTGCTATGAAGCATTGAACCACTTGACGGATAAGAGATCGCTGGAACTCTTATAGATACCTGGGTACAATGGCATTAAGGGAAATCTAATTGCAGATGACCTTGCTAGATTAGGGGCCAGGGGAAACCTTTATGAACCAGAACCTGCAGTGGGAATAAGTCGGAATCTGATCAGAGACAGCATCAATGGCTGGGCAAAAGACCAGCACAATAAAATATGAAGAAGAGTAACGGGCTGTCGAATAACCAAACTCTTCATCGAATACTCAGAGATTGAGAAATGGGCCTAAGAATTCATTAAATTAAACAGGCATAAAGCCACAACCCTGGTGGGAATCATAACGGGCCACCATAGTAGTCTGAATGCATATAAGCACAAGCTGAGGCTGACTGACAGCCCGGCCTGCAGATACTGTAAAGAAGACAAGGAAACCTCGATTCGTCTTCTTTACATCTGCCCCGCACTAAAGGAAAAAAGGTGCCTCATATTAGGAACCCCTGTTATCCTAGAGGGGGCGAGGCTTAAGGCGGGGGACGTGCCTAAATTGCTGCTTTTATGGGATAGCATTTTTGGATAATGACCCGGATAAGAGGGATCGCCAAGGGACTACCCATACGATCAGTGGCTGATCAGAGGCCCAAACCCATATAATATAATGTAATGTAATGTACTGCGCAATTCAAAAGAAATGCCGCGAGATGAAGATTTTCCAAATTTTTTTACGAGCGTCCTCGGCCTCAGAAAATTTTTTTTCAAGCTAAATAAATACAAAAACCGATTAGTTTGTCTACTCACCTTTCATTTAGTTTTTTAAAGGACTCTGTATCACCATTTGTTGCTAAAATAACGTTGATTAAATGAAAAATTACGCTTTTCCGATCGATATATCAGGAACTAATGATCGTACAACGAATAGAAGAACGGTTTTGAAAACTTAAATAGAACCTCTATAAATGACGAATGTTTTTGACGAATTTGAAGATAGTACAAAAATTACTTTTTAAAAAATCTACCGCCATTTTGCAAATATTGAGAAAAATTCTAATATTGCTAGGTTTTTTCAGTATCATACCCTCAATAGCCCTATAAATTTTCAAATTGATCCATCGAACAACTTTTTTCCGAATAATCATAGTTTTGAAAAAAATTACAGGAACAAAATAATTGCTTTGAAACACCATTTAATGATTAGCAAGATGGAACTGTAGATCAGAAGATCTAAAAACTAGAAACTTCAAACTTCAAAATGGTTTTTTTCAGCTCGATACGACCGATTTTTATAAAGTTACAGCCTTTCAAAAATCACAGAAATTCTTGGGCATTTTTTCTTTAATTTTTTGAGTAGTGTAGCTAGATAAACGTACTAAGTAGCGTTCTGCATGTTGCAAAATGCTATTAAGCTGTTAATTTTGAATATCCTAGAGGATTTCTGATGAATTTCGAGAAGAAAATAACTTTTCAACAGGATGCTTCCCTTCTACACTATTATCACATGGGGCAATAAACAATAAATAATGAATAATAAATATCCCAATAGGTGGACTGGATACTGTAGTACAATGGAATGGCCTGCTCGATCTCGAGATCTAGCGCCCTTAAATTTCATTTTATGGACTACTTAAAATCCGAGGTATAACATACTTAACCTCTCCTACTCTGAGGTTTTGAGGCCAATAATTACTGAATGTAGGTTATTTCCCTACAGAATAATTTAACTGGTGGGAAAAGGGTTTTATAACAGGAAGTTGCACTGTCTACAAGAGGGAGGTGAACATTTTGAGCATTTAGCGTAAAATTGTTTAAAGATATCTGCTGTTACTTTTTACTTTTATCATTTTATTTGTAAATTAAGTTTATTGCTTTCCATTAAACCAAAATTTATTTTTAATATACATAAAATAAAATTCGAATATGTAAAAACGTCTATGTGACTTTCTGTCTAATTTCTGTAAGAGAAAAGCCTAATTTTTATAAGCAAACTGTTAAGCGCTACCTTAACAGTTTGATGATATGTCAATATTGCAATTAATCACCTTTTTCAAAAATCGAAACACGATGTCGAAATAAAAAACAGAGTTTCAATAGATGGTTGAAGCAGCCTTCAAACTAAAAGGTCTCTCAGTTTCAAACTTAAGGGTTGGGGGGGGGGGCAGGAATTTTAAATACACACAGTGTAAACATTTTATAAAATATAATTAATCCGTTACAATTGAATATAATAAAACCTATCCAGTACGACTTCTAAAATATTATATATATATATATATATATATATATATATATATATATATATATATATATATATATATATATATATATATATATATATATTCTTTTATTTTTCAGCGTCATGGACCTAAGTACATCTAAATACGGTACGGTAATAAATACATCTAAATATCAAATTTTATTTTTTAATAAAATTACTCAGTGTTGGATTGATCTTGCGAGTTATTATAAATTACTATTAAATATAAGCCTAAAAAATACACTGAATTCGAATGAACACATATATTGGCGTATGTAGAAATATATAGGGTGTACCATTTAAAATTAAATTTAGTTCCTATTAAATTTCATGCTACCCTATATACTGAGAGCCATTAGTTTTAATTGAAAATTTTCATAAACTTACACAAATTCATTTTTATGTTAGAGGAGGTAACATTTTAAGTGACTCACGTTGTAAAAATTTAATTTTTTTAATTTAAACTTAATCTGTAGTTAATTAATATGTGAAACATATTATATAAATTGTAAATTCTTAAATACTTATTCTGCAGAAATATGTGTATTGTCTCGATTCATTTTTTATCGTTTGGGTAGACTAAAATTTAATATTTTTAAAATCCAAACCATGTATCAAAGCATATTTCGATAAACAAAATATTGTCGTGGGAAATTTGTAACTGAAAACGTATCCCGTCACCTTTTTCACTTAAAAGCGATATCCGAGAAGTTTTTTCAAACAAAGCGGACCCATGTTTCATACTTTATTCTTATCGTCTCCCGCCGCCTGGATATTTTTAACCTACAATTGGAACGCCCTTAGATAACGCACTTTTGCGTTTGAGTGTACAGCCACACTCTCTGACAGGTTTTTATTTAAATGAGTCCTTTAATAACTGGAAAGTGGCATAAACAATCCTTATCTGGATTTAAAATCGTGAGCTCACAGAAAATATATTCATTAACACTAGTAGATAAGGGATATTTATGGATATTTCTACGGAAAAGTAATACTCCTATGTAGTTGTAAAAAGTAATGTGCTTCTATATGACTGGATATAGCCTAGTAATCTATGGTGCAAGGATTGTTTTTCATTGAACATCTGTCAATTGACATAAATTGTCAAATAAATCGCATTTTTAATATTATAAAAAGTGTTCCTGGTGCCTATAGTCTTAATTTTCCTCAAATATATCATAAATATTTTTTATTGTCAAAAATTAGGTCACACTATTTTCAAAATGCCTTCGAAAATTAGTATTTCTGTTAGTAAACCAAAAACACAAACAAAAGAGCTGATAATGTGAGAAGCAAGGTAGATATAGGATTCCAACCAACCTGGAAAAGTCAGGTAATTTCGTTATTTAGAAAATGTCAGAGGAATATTAAGAAAATATAAACACCAAAGGTATTATTTCACAAGGGTATTTTGATTATAGTCTTCTGACTATATCATATCCAACTTTTGTAAGGTATTCTAATTATGCATAATGGAAACGCTTTAAGTCACCATGTTGAGAGAAAGAAGAAGTAGAATTTTTATTTTATAATCTATGGTTCAATCTATTTCTATGAACTTAGTAGAATTCGCTTTGTTTCATTTATTATTAATTACAAATTCTATTTTATTCCTACCTTTTTATTCGCCTATTCTCATTATTTATCTATCTGTATTTTGGGTTTAGAATGAAATATCTAAACCCAAAGTTTCTTACTAATATTCGTACGATCGTACATCATGTTCCAAATACCTATAATATAGAACTAAAATTATAGAAATTATTCTTGTATCGCTCATGTTTTCATAAGGAATTTGTTACAATGAAATAGTATTTATATAATGTTAAAGCTATGTCGAGATACAAACGAAAATCAATATGTAACAAAAAGTAAACTTGCGTTAGTAAGGAAACTCAGGGAGTTTGTGAGATTTTAATCCATGAAAAAATGAAAAAATCCTGGAATGATTATCAAATTTTAATGGAAACCTGAAGATATTTTTCTTATATTACACCAACGTCTGGAATTGAGTCGATTTCTGAATATAAACCGCAAAACTGAGTAAATTTTGTTTTAAATTTGCCAAATATACTAAGACGAATACAATATAAGTTATACCTATAGTCAAGAAATCGAAAAATATATTTATTATAAGAGCTTCTTCACGATATAAAAACGACATTTTCCTCCAAAAATCAGGAACTTCTAATCTAATCATAGTTGCCAAAAGTCTATAGTTCCTTTGGATTATAATTATCACATTTTTTGTTTACAAATACTATTAGAACGTTAAATATTTACTGATAATAGTTTGGCTAATCAAGTTAATGACAAATAGAATAGTAACTCTAGAAAGAAAACAATATTATACATTTAAATATCTCAGGAAGGTATGTCTGAAAAATCTCTCGAGTGTATTGATATGATCAAACGTTTTTACGTCTACACCACCTTATAACTTCTTCATAGGATTCTTCTAGAAACGTATCTTCTAAATATGGTGGAAAAATTTTCCGGTGTTGGTTCATCTGTTAACGCATAGCCAGTTATCTTGGCAAATCGATTCCTCTACTTGGGAGAAATTAGTGTTCATCGTGCAATCCAAGGAATAATTATATTATTTTACAATTTTCTCCTAAACAAATTGAAATTCAGATATAGCACCAATGATATGAAATTGTTGATAACATTTTTACATTGATAAGGTATGTAAGTTGACAACAACTCAATGTACATAAACCTCACAATAATTTATTTACGACCTTGATACATAAATAACTACAGAATACATTAGGAGTCTAAACTGTTTCCTTAGATTATGGTGTTTTTTTTAATTACCAAAGCAACAGAGGAGTTACGTAGCTTCTGAAGCTCAAATAATAGAAAATATTCGCCGAATAGCGTTAACAACAGTAAATGTTTTCAAGTTAATATAGCAAAAACTCTATAAATTTCCACTTTTCGTAATAAATTTCTAATAAAACGTCTTGCTTTATAATAATTTTATAGCTCTAGGAAACACATTATAAAGGCATTCTTTTTACTGTATTGTACAAATATTTTAAACCTGTCGGGTGTGAATTTAAGTTATTAGATATTCATAAATAAGCTTCCTAAAATCTAATATAATAGAACAAATTATACATCCTACATGTATAATGCCGCCTTATGGTATATTTAGATACATTCGTGTAATACCCACATGAATGGCATTAGTTTCCGTGAAACGGGCTAGTATTTCATCGATCTGATATTCGCAGAATTTCTGTAACAGCAATTTACAGAACAGTGCAGGCTTCAATATCGTTTGCACAACACTCTTATAATTATTATAAAGGTAGGTATTGTTATCACTATTATATGAATTGGTTTGTAAAAAACGTTCTTTAATTTTTTTAATTACTAATTACAATACAAAGTAATTAGTAATTATTACTAATTACAGTATAAAGTAATTAGTAATTTACAATCGAGAAAGGGATATTGTGGATATTATGGTGAAATATCAATGGATGATAAACGGTAATGTTTTCAGTACAATGTCGAATCTTTTTAAAGGGGTTAATAACCAATATCCTTAGAAGTATGCAAAGTGATTTAAAGTAGAGGACATGTTCGCTTACTATGAATAATATATCATACTGCTGGCATCAAATTATCCACCAGTAATGTGTCTATTAATAAACAGACCCATTACATAATAATTGACATTCATAATGTATTATTTTACTCAAATATTTACATAAACCTAACTTTTTATTTGCTCCATGTAACTAATTTGTAGTTGCTAGGCATATTTTTAAAACTCATAACGATTTAGGACCTGACAGCTTCAATTAAATATCTTTCAAACTAGTTGAATATTGATTATAAATTGATATTAATCACAGATTACTATTCATCTGTGATGTGGTACAATTAAAGTAATATTAAATTATTGATTAATATTACAGTTAATGAAAATCAAAAATAAACAGTAGGTATTAAAAATAAACCAGAATAAATGTCATAATCAGAAGGTTATCTTGGGCTCCTCAGGAAGGAATGAATTTGAATGAATTAATATTTTAGTTTTATTTTCATGCATACATATTATGTGATTCTATAGACAATAAGTCAAGTGGAATAAGATTAGGAGATTCTCTAGGCCTCTAGGCTATTTATACAGACTTAAATATTTATCGTGCAATTATAAAATATGCTGATGTGCGCCATCTTATGGTAACTACAAGTAATTACTGAGAAGATTTACATTAGGTCTATCATGATTAAAATGAACCAAAGACGAGATAAGATAGTTTTGTAAGAATTGTAGATATAATTCTTTACTTTGGCGTTTGGTACGTTCTACTGCGTTGGAACGTAGCAACGTCTACTAGATGTGAGCTTTATCTGTAGAAGGTATACTCGTTTACACTGCACTGACGAGACCCAAGATAGAAAGGTCGAAACCAGTCTGCAGTTAACGATATCCTGAGATAGGTGACACTTTGCATCTTTCTTGGTGGTTTTGGAACAGTCTCTGTATTTTTTGTGCTAACTTTGTTAGACAAAGATACGACAAATTTTGTCATGTAATTCAGCACTCGGCGTTTGGCATGTAGCTAGGAGAATAGCTGTTTTGACCTAATTTGTTTAGTTCTTATTATATAAGGCATTTGCAGATGGGTTGGAGTATTTCTAACAGTATTTCTATTTACCAAACATTTATATTCTGTGAATACTAAGTGTAATATTCCTATCATCGGCGTGGATACTTTCTCACCCAGTACCTCTAGCTTTAAAAATAAGCCATTAAATAGAAAAGTTAAGTAGTGAGAAAATTTTATAGTTATTTAATATGTTAGCTGTGTTATGGCATGTGTATGTTGTCAGCCTTCAGACAATGTGAACTTTGACATAAGTGAAGTTAGTACAGTACTTTTGTATTCAGTTATTAGCAGTTACAGGAAAGTGGATTCAATTAATTAATGACTGGTGTACGTTAGAAGAGTAAAAAACATTCATAATAAGAATTCAGGATTGACTTGAAGTAACTTCTATTCATTATCATACCGACTTATTCAGAAAATGCTTATCCTCTGAATAAGTTGTTCGATATTTGTTTGTTTAAGTTAACTGTAGAATATTTGTTAATGGTGTGTCTATAAAAAATCTTAGTCGTAACTTAATACTAACTGAATATTAACTTAGTCTTAATAAGTTAAATACAACAGTATCTCTAAGTAAGTTCGATAAGACTTAACTTAAAACTTAGGATTGTATTAAAAGGTTACATTGAAAGTACACAACTTTTAACTTTTTTTAAAGATTACCACTAAAATTTATTAAACCACTAAAACACATGAAACGTTCATGAGCCATTTCTAGTTCTCTCAATCATAGATTGGCATTTTTAGACAGAGCTTGAGCTAATAATGAAGAGAATTTTCATTCATCATTTCTTAAGGCGTTACAACTGAGTTAGATATTAAGGTTAAAGGAAGATCAAGTTCTTTTTCATAAACTCACTGTAATAAAGGATTTAAATGTGATCTTCCAAGACAAAATAGTGGTCTTACTAAACAGGTTATATTCTTTAAAGAAGCACTGACATATTTGTCAAAAAATATATATACAGGGTGTCTGTGGAAAGTTGGGAAATCTCGAAACTGAAGATACTAATGATCAAAGTATCTCGATTAAGATAAATATGCCTTGTGCAAATTCAGTGATACAGATTCAATGTTAGGATTTTATTTTGAAATTTTTCAGTGATTTTAAAAGTATGAACATGAAATGTGGAAGCTCTATGTTTCTTGTCATGACAAATAAGAATGTTCAACTAGTTTTAAAGTTGCTTATAGAGAGCGCTAGTTATACCCTATTAATTTGGTAATCGGAACAATTGTTTTAATAGTCACTAATATATTAAATTTTGAGATTTTCCAACATTTTGTTGGCACCCTGTATAGTTCAGATATTTCTGTTGAAAAATTTTTGAACTCAAATTATTTAAAACTATCTGTGAACATAAAAATTAATGAACCTGGTAATTTCTAAAACACGTATAAACAATAAAGTATGTATTATGTACCAACAAAATAATAGATATGTTTTAATAAGCGAAATATGTCATTGCGTAAACAAATTGATGGGAAATTATGGCGCGTAAACAAGCCCTAACTTGAAATAACATGCCACCGCTTTTACACAATGTATTTTTTTTGGATATAGCGTAATATTCATAAAGTAGAAAAGATGTATTTTTAGTTAAATTATTTAGCCTAAAGCGATGGCGATATATTACATTGTGCGTTATAACTGGGTCATAACACAACAGTGCTGCTCGTTATAATTATATGGCACCAATATTAATCACAATTTATTGGAGTTGGTTAATTCACTACAAGCATATATATATTTAAAGTAGTGTCGTTAAAATTACGCAAAATCCAATAACTATCTGCTGTTAATAATACAGTGGTTATAGCTACAGCGTTATCCGTTTATATTTTGAAATAAGACGAAAATGAATTTGATATTATAGAGGTTCAGTTTTATATAGATAATAATTTTTTATCATGAACATTAAGTCAAAAATATCATTAATACCTCTTTTCGACATATTATATGGACGTTTTAAATCATTATTTTTTGTCTTTGACTGTTCATTAATTTGGATTTTGGGCTTGAATTTTTTTTTTGAAACTTGAATATGCAGTTTTTATTAAAAAATATTGCTATGGTCTTAAGCTTCTATAAGATATGCCATCCTTCATTGTTCTATCTATCTTCTATCTTATCATTGCTATCATTCTTTATCCTTGACCCTCTGTTATTTTAGATTTTCGGTTTATGTTATTGAATTTTCTTTCGGATGTTATTGAATTTTCTTTTTAAACTTGAATATGCAGTTTTTTATTAAGAAAAATTGCTGTAGTTTTAACTTCTACAAGATATGTCGTCCTTCATTCTATCTATCTTCTGTATTATCCTTGCTATCATTGTTTGTTCTTGACTGTTTATGAGTTTGAATTTTTTTTGTGTTGAAGATTGAATATGCAGTCTTCTATTTAAAAAGAAATACTGTGGTCTTAAGCTTCTATAAAATATGCCGTCCTTCATTCTTCTATCTATCTTCTATCTTACCATTGCTATGATTATTTGTCCTTGACCCATTGTTATTTTGGATTTTGGGTTTGAATTTGTTTGTGTGGAAACTTGAATATGCTGTTTATATTAAAGAAAATACTATGGTCTTAAGCTTCTATAAGATATGACGTCCTTTATTCTTCTATCTACCTTATCCTTGCTATCATTCCATGTCCTTTACTGTCTATTATTTTTGTTTTTGTGTTTGATTTTTTTTTGTGTTGAAACTTGGATATGCAGTCTTCTATTAAAAAAAATACTGTGGTATTAATCTTCTATAAAATATGCCGTCCTTCATTCTTCTATCTATCTTTTATCTTACCCTGGCTATCATTCTTTGTCCTTGATCCTTTGTTATTTTGGATTTGAATTTTTTGTGTTGATACTTGAATATGCAGTTTACTTAAGAAAATACTGTGGTCTTAAGTTTCTATAAGATATGACGTCCTTCATTCCTTTATCTATCTTATCCTTGTTATCATTCCTTGTCCTTATCTGTCTATTATTTTTGTTTTTGGGTTTGATTTTTCTTGTGTTGAAACTTGAATATGCAGTCTTCTATTAAAAAAGAAATACTGTAGTATTAAGCTTCTACAGAATATGCCGTCCTTCATTCTTCTATCTATCTTTTATCTTACCTTTGCTATCATTCTTTGTCCTTGACCCTTTGTTATTTTGGATTTTGGATTTGAATTTTTTTGTGTTAATACTTGAATATGCAGTCTTCTATTAAAGGAAATACTGTAGTCTTAAGCTTCTATAGGATATGACGTCCTTCATTCCTCTATCTACCTTATCCTTGCTATCATTCTTTGTTCTTAACTGTCTATTATTTTTGTTTTTCGGTTTGATTTTTTTAAGCTGAAACTTGAATATGCAGTCTTCTATTAAAAAAAATTGCTGTGGTATTAAATTTTTACAAGATATACCGTCCTTCATTCTTCCATCTATCTTTCATCTTATCCTTGCTATCATTCTTTGTCCTTGATCCTTTGTATTTTGGGTTTGAATTTTTTTGTGTTGAAACATGAATATGCAGTCTTCTATTAAAGAAGATACTGTGATCTTAAGTTTCTATAAGATATGACGTCCTTCATTCTTCTATCCATCTTCTATCTTATCACTGCTATCATTTTTTGTCCTTGACCTTTTGTTATTTTGGATTTTGGGTTTCAATTTTTTTTTATGTTGAAACTTGAATATCCAGTTTTCTCTCAAAAAATATATGACGATATCTTCTATGAGATATGACGTCCTTGAGTCTTCTATCTATCTTCTTTCTTATCCTTGCTATCATTCTTTGTCCTTGACTGTTTATTATTTTGGATTTTGGGTTTGAATTCTTTTTGTCTTGAATAATGCAGTCTTTTATTAAAAAAAATTACTGCGATCTTAAGCTTCTATAAAATATACCATCCTTCATTCTTTTATCGACATTCTTGGTCGCGTTTGGAAGCTTTTGGTTCGAATGTGATTTGTTAGATTCAATGATGGTTAACTTCGATGTATCTCGAAGCAATAAACTGAATTGACTTTGCTGTATTTATTTGGGTATAATTTCATTCGGTGCTCATCTTGATCCAGGTTTAGTTCTTGGTTAAAATCGGCCACAATTAAAGCTAGTTTTTAATAATTAATTAAAACAAGTTTTTCATTGTTTTGATTAGTTTCAAATTTATATATACCAGAACTCGTATAAACTAAAGTTCTCATCTTATTATTAATCAACCTACTGTAACTAACAAGTAGTGGCAGGTTTGATGACAGTAGTTCTGAGAAAAATTAGTGAATAAATTAAAATTTATTCACTAATAATTATGTATATTATATTACTTAATATTGTACGTTTAATAAAGTGTTATACATTTTTACATGCTACATAAAAGAAGAAGAATAAACTTTAAATAAATACATATATTTTAAGAAAGCAAACCATATTTTTTTAATGAAATGTTTTTATCCACCTACATCCCTAAAATTTACCACTGTGGGTCCGCTGTTCAAACTGCTATTCCCAGTCTGGGTGTCTCGAAAAAGGAAACAATATAATAAACGCACACTTAGCGTGCTTCTGAATGGTTCCCTGTCAAACGGGCTTACTTACTAGAGTATTCCTGTTGTGCCTGGGCCAGGAGAGAGGCGAACACATGACTGTCTACGGGTCTCGCGGGAATTTCTTCTTCGCTGGAGCTGTAGCCGCGCTCCCGCCACTCGAGACTGCGCTGCCTCCTCATGCCTGCCATTTCTTTGGGGCCCCTGCGACTCCACGAATCGCTGGAGTTGTTCATCACCCTGATGAGTTGATCTGAAACAATAATTGTTTATTTAGACCGGTAAGTTTTCTGAGAAAATATTATCTTGTCTGCGAAAACTGCAGGATCTTATACTAATAATTATTCTGGGAACTTTACAAGAATTGAAATTAAGTGAATGCTTTTTGCATTGTAAAATACTATACATTGTAGTTTGTGGACTTCTTTTCTAATTATATAGTATCATAAATATGACAATACTAAAAATATCCTTTGGCTTTACATGTAATCAATTGTTATTCGATATTAGTAAACCAAGCTCTATTAATTTCAAAAATAAGACAGTAACTTCAAAAGAAGATTACAAAATTAAAAATTTTCAAGAAGTCCTATTGATGCTAGAAGTTTTTATTGCTGTATTTAGAATTTTTTGTTTAAATATAATATACACTGGGCACAAAAATTAAGGAATGTAAACAAATCCAATTTTTTTAGGTGATTTTCAAAGGGATGTATCTTATGACTACTCAAAAACTGCCGATGGCAAAGAAATTTTAACTCAAGGTCTGAAAACTAGAAACTTTGAGCATCGATTTGCTTTTTTTTTTTAATTGCTCTGTGATTATTTTTCTCCATGTTACGGCCCTTTGAAAATCATCCAAAAATTTTATTTTCTTTACATCCCTTAATGTTTATGCTTAGTGTACACAACTTAGGAAAACTAAGAACGTAGATAATTTAGGGTACTTAAATGATTTATTGGATCAAGAGTGTAGAGAATCTAAGGCGTTAGTGTAAAAAATTGGGAGCTTCAAGAGAATATAGAACCTGCCAAGAATCTAGGGGATATTTAGAATAATTTAGAGCACCTAAATAATATAAGGAATCTAGCGGATTTAGAAACTACAGGAGGTCTAGAAAATTCTGGTAATCTGGAGCATCTAGAAGTTCTGGAGGATTTTAATGATCTCGAAAAACTGGAGCATCTAGAAAACCTAAAAGATCTCGAGGATCTAGAGGATATAGAGGGTCTAGATAATCTAGATGATTTAGATGATCTAGAAGAGCTATAGTATATGGATGGCCTAGATGATTTAAACAAGCTTAAGCATATTAGAAGAACTATACATTTTCATGAACTTGGGTAATATAGAGAAAATAGAAATTTAAATATCCGACAAGACCTGGAATATTCTTAGATCTCTAGATTTTGACGATCTAGGAGTCCCAACGAATCTAGATGACTTAAGGAACACAGATAACGAATGTATTATGTGGAAGATAGAGAACTGATAAGATTTAAAAAACTCAGAAATTCTAGAAAATCGAAAGCAATTCGAAAATCTAGATAAACCAGAGAACTGAGACTTGAAACAAATTAAATCAAAGACCGAGATTTGAAACAAATAACTTAACACAATATGTTAACACTCTTTATAACTGTTATTGTTATATGACGGTATTTCAAGTAGAAAAATTGACTGCTACTTAACTTAAATACTTATGGACTCGAAATAGAGCAAATAGTATAGGGCAGATGGAGCACAAAAAGCTTAATTAAATTAATGCCTGCAAATAAATGGGTATTCATCACGAGTAATAAAGAAAATAATAGAAGTAAAGAAAAGAGAAGAGACGAAAGACGTAAATAAAAGTAACTAATCCAAAATTCTTATAAACTGCATGCAAAACAAATCCACGGTACTTTTAGAGACTAAGAAGAGGTATTTAAGCTATTTGGGTGATACAACGATAATGTCTCTTCCCCCATATATACAACGGCGTTTAAATGAAGCATAACAGCAACTATAAGCTATATTGTTAATATTACCAATCGTCAATCTTTCTTTATCCTTATGAAGGTATATTTTAGTAAACTATAACTACCATTTAATTGCTTTCAAAGAGAGTACGACGAACTATACACATGAATGTTGCATCGATGCATGAAAAAACTTATGACGTAATGTAATTCCGTGTAATGTGATATGCATCCAAGCAGAATTTAAAGGCAGTCGCTCGAATATTGCATTAGATGTTATCAATCTATTTCTTCGCTCCAGTTAAAAGAACATTAATTGCTTCAACTCCGAGGTGGGGATGATAAAACATCAAGTTTCTGTCATACAGGAAGGCAATAATTGGAAGAAACTCCAGACTCACTTGTGATAAAGGAAGGAGCAAATTTCCGGAACGACAACTTCCAGCGCATATACACCTTTTACGCCTCGGCGAATAGGTAGAGGGAAGTTGAAAAATAAATTACACAAACTAGGAGTCGTCGAGAGAGGTATTCCATTGAAAAACGACCTCAGTAGGAGACCTTTCTTCCAGTTTACGCCGCTGGGATATTTATTAAATATCAGAGAAGTCCGAACAAAGAGAAATTCTTATAATAAACACTTCAGCCGGACGTTCTTTAAAGCGATACAAGCTTAATAAGGAGATCGTACGAAAAGGACAAAGTAACTTAACAATGTCACAGGAAACCGCTAAATAAAAATGGCGATTCAATGATTTTTTTTTGTTTCGGTTTTTTATTTAGTATAATAATTGCTTTTAGTTTAAATTTTTAACAGATCTTTTTTCTTTTTTTCTTTTAAACGTAGTATGGGGTATTTCAATAAGGACGCTCGATTTTCATATGTAAATAAAGCAAGTTGTCTATGAGACATCTACTCAGTTTTTCTTTATTTGAAAGAATATTTTATGGCATCAAGTATGAAATATAACGTCGTTCAAATGTCCGCCGCGGCTTTGCCTGTTAGCATATATTCGGGAAGTCTAATTTTCGATGACTGGCTCGATATATAATATGGTCGCAGAAATCTGGCTGAATTTGCTGGATGGCGTTCGTTATATTGACTTTGAGGGCATCAATTGTTTGCGGTTTATTCGCATAGACCTGCGATTTAAGATAGTCCCAAGGGAAGAAATCTAAAGGCAATAAATCTCACGATCTCGGTGGCCACTTCACCTCATTAGTGAAGCGAGATAACAATGCCCTCAAATCGTTCGTGCAGAATGTCCATCGTGGTATGCGCTGTGTGGTACGTAGCGCCGTCCTGTTGAAATCACATGTCGTTGATATCTATATCATCCAGTTTAGACTACAGAAAGTTTCCTATAGTCGATTTGTAGCGCTCACCGTTGACGGTTATGACAATGTTAGTATCGTTTTGGTAGAAGTACGGACCGATGATTCCGCCAGACCAAAATCTGCACCAAATGGTGACTTTCTCGGAATGCATTTGATGCTGGTGTATCTCGTGGGATTGGTATCGTCCAAAATACGACAATTTTGTTTGTCCACATATCCATTCATCCAAAAATGAGCCTCGTCGATAATGATTATTTTTTTGGCGAAATTTGGGTCAACTTCCAGCTGCTTCAGAGTCCAATCAGCGAACACAGGGCGTTATCCTATGGTCGTTTACCTTAAGTTCCTGGTTAAACTGGGTTTTACACAGGTACAGGCCCAAGTCCCGACACGAAATTCGCCAAGTTGAAGTCACAGAAAGGCCAAGTTCTTGTGAACGACGAGAAATTGACTCCCTTGGATTTTCCCGTATACTCTCACGCACAGCAGCGATGTTTTCAGCAGGCCTTGCATTTTGGTTACGTACGGACCTTGGCTGATTATTTATCAAACCGGTATACTCGAGTATGGCCACCAAACGTCGAATAGTCACCTCGGCGGAACGGTTGTGGCGAGGATAAATATCATGTAATTCGCAGAACGATTCTCAAGTAGAGCACTAATTTTACGAATAATATTTGGTAATTTGTACACATTACTGAACACTATAATCTTCCACAGTGATTTGCAATACACTACTGAACAATTCGCAATAAACTTCACTTATATCGCTTTAACAGCGTGGCCGCTATAGCCTAACAAATTTTGACCGTCCTTATTGAAAGATACTGTACTTAGTGTTTATGCTATTTATTAAACTCAAACAGTGGCTTTTTGAGAAGCTGTATGAAAGATTATGTCTATTATTATTATTTTCGAAAATGTTAGATTTTGTCCAACGTTAAGGTGGATATATTAAATAACTCAGTATTAGTCGACGTACATCGGCCGTCCCCGACTAGGGATGCACGGCTTGACTTGACTCAAGCTACTTGACTTGACTTGACTTGAAATCAAGTCAAATTCAAGTCAAGTAATTATATTTCAAGTACTTGAAAAATCAAGTAGTTTTTGAGGATTACTTGATATTTTCAAGACTACTTGGTCTCTCATTAATCATTTAATATTTTTCAAGAAATACGAATAAAGGAAACTTTGCAACAAAACCTTTTATTTTCAAAACTAGTAATTTATAAAAATATCAAGTTACTTGACTTGATGAATCTGTATCCCCGACCAATAATTCTCAATATAGCTCCTCGTTTTATTGAGAGTGCAGTCAGCACTTTAACATGCATTTTGCAGTCTCATCTCTAAAATTGAATCTTTTATATATAGGATTATCAGTACAGCTGATATGGTGAATATGCTTATATTTATCCTGTAATGTCAGCAGTTGATGGTCTGCATCTGCTGATTTTGAACAAATCTGTCTTTATGATGCTTTATAGTACTATATATTTACATTGAATATTTAACTAAATATGCCATTAATTTAATAAACCAGTTGTTTCTGCAGAAATCTGATAAATGGTCAAAAGCAGTGTAAGGTTCCTTCTTTATATATTAATTAAATATATTAATATATTATTCATATATTAATTTATTTTATTTTTATTATGTTACTAGGGAGCTCAATCAAATAGTTCATTTCCAAGTAATGATGCTTCGATTTACTATTCAAATACTGCCTGCAAATTCCCTTCATGCATTCTGGATAACGATGCCAATCGCTTGGAGCTGATTTATATTTCTGGCTCGGCGTAATTCGGGTATGGGTTCGATTCCCACATAAGTTGACTAGGTGTGTCTGTAAATGTCCATGTGAATGTTGGAAGTTAGGTGGAATAACATGAAGCTAAACCTTGCCCCATAGAGACAAGGGCAGAGAAAACTATATATTTTCTTATTATTTCATGATTTAGAAACGTACATATAAGCCTCTGACGGTATTCTAAATAACGCGAGATACCACAAAATGTAATTAACGTATCTTGCAGCAGCCTACGATCTATGGAAACAACAGAAGCAGTGTTTGCCTTAAGAAATCGACAAAAACTTTCTTTCCTATTAGAAATTCATATACCTTGCTGTTTATTCATGAAATCTTAAAACTATTTATATTTTCGTTTATATCGTTATAAATTACAATATTCTTTAGTTGTCTTTACGCAACTGTATTGTACATGAAATAGCAAATAGCTTTCAGAATGCTTGGAAGCAATTTGTATAACGCTTCCAATTGTTTGAGATTAATCTCTACGTACAAATTAATCTACTTTAGATGACTCAAGGGAAGACAGTAATAAAGAATAACAATAATAATAAAAGATTTGCACACCACAAAAAATTGCATGCCATTGAATCGTCTAGTACCGTCAGTAAATTTGTAAATTAAAATAAAAAACTTTTCTAAATACTCTTGGTTACTTTTAGTGGGTTCAGGTTGAAAAATGGCTAATAATTTTATATGAATCATTTGAATTCTATTTGGACAATCAGTCGGCGCAAGTATTGTTTGTCCTTTTAAAGAAATCGTGCATTAGATTTACAAGTTAAAGAGGAGTTTCCTATAATTGCTCCTCCTGAGTATACCAAAACTGACTTGTTAAAACTATATTTAAATACTTATCTGATTGTTTGATAATGATTTGACTTTTAAGTTTCTATTTTGCATCTCGTATGTTTGCGTAAACCGAAATTATATTTAATGTAATACACACCAAATTAGTTTATATAGGCCTGCAAAAATTAATTAATTCTCAAAAGAGAACGATTTAAATGGTTCTTATAAAATAGATTGGTAAACGTATCTATCAAGCGCATACATTTTTTCCCTAATTTATTTTAATTGATTACAGTCTTGCAAAATATTATTTTCTATACTAACTTCACACAGAGAAACTCGACAACAAACCACAGTTATATCAAATGCAGTATTAAATTTGAAGATATATTGTGTTGGAAGAAGTATTATATAATTAATTCGATGATAATGGGTACATCTAACGTTGAAGGGAAGTAACCAGGATCATCTCTATGAACTTCGTAATATATGAATTTTCATTTATAGCTTAGAATTATCATACATTTATTTAATGGTTACAGTATAATTGGCAATAAGAACTGACAAGAAAAAAAATAAATTATTTTTGTTAACAAACTGTTTTTAACACCCGTTGGGGACCTTTAGTTTTGTTCTTCCATGTAGTAGTAAAAAAATACAAATGAATAACATATGAACTAACTCATGGCTATACATATATCTAAATATTTTAAATGCGTTTCTTCAAACATTGTCTTGATTTCATTTATAATTCATCAGTTTATCATAAATTGTCGTGTAAAGAGGAACTAATTATATTTGGCCTCTAAGACAAGTATTCCTCTGTATATTCTCAGCGTTGCTGCAACATCAAGCTTCCAGAAGAAACAATCGTCTGGTATTTCTAAATTTAACATTTTAAAAACAATTTATTTTTGAAGCCACATTCTACCCCTTATAATTCCGTGAAAATCACTAGTATGAATAATAAATAATACAAAGTGGTTACATAATTTAATAAAACTCCAATTTAAGAAGCTCGATGCGGAGAAGCCATTAGAATAATTAAAAAAAGGGAAGTTAATTATAGAGTTAACGGAAAAATAAATAATATCTTTTTTCCATAAAAAAAGCTTTAATAGAATCGTAGGAAATTTTAATATTGCCACAAGCAACGTAGTTTATAAAAGAGATAAAGGAAATTAAACGTAATTCCAGTTGATGAAAGATAATTTACTTACAATTAGTAATAAGATTTTATTATTAGCCTTTACAACACAGTGGGCTCATAATGTGTATAAATTCTATTAAAACCTTGCTGAGCGAGTTAAGGAACAAAAATAATGTACTTTAAAATGGAGTTGCTCTTCTACAGTGTTTATTTACTCTTACAGATATGTTATATAAAATATTTAATTGTATACATTTTAGACTTAGAATACTTAGAATAATTTCAGTTAGGTACAATTTACATTGTATCATATCTCAAGTAACACAATCTTTGCTTTTTCTTATCAGTTGTTTCTCATAGTTACTTGATACTATTCGTGACTTATCTTATTCTCAAAAACAAAGACTTGCTTATGGTCAGCAACTCACGCCTAACTTCTAAGAATACTCATGGCTAAAGCCATTCCCATGCAGAGTCAGCAAATGACAGTTTATATAGGCGAAAGCGTGCGACCAGAAGTCAGTATCCGGCAGAGCGGCATAGTATCCGGCAGACCGGCATAGTATCCGGCAAACTAGCATAACTCATTTCAAACCTCCGGTACTCACTTAATATTATTGTAATTTTAAATCCTTTATAACAAAACGTTCAATTGTGTATTTCAAAAATAAATTGTTTTTAAAAATTGATTTTTATCGACCACGATATAAAAATCTGGCGCAGCCGGTAGGATTTTCACACGTCGTTAGAACACGGACTTTCCTCACTATCGTCGTGGAATTCCAATTCCTTAGTGACTACAAAGAACCTCAAGAAAGAAAACAATTTTACGAAGAACGCAAGAAAACCCCAAGAAGGAATTCGTTCCAGAACACGGAATCGCCTAACTGGTCCGAACCTCTTGAAGCCCGGAAAAATCAGCTGTTTCCAGGTGACCCAGTTAAAACACGGAAATTGCCTCATTAACTGCGATATCCAGGCCAGCGTCCGGATGAATTTGATTTGGTAAGTGCATTCATATAGAATTGTCACGCCTTATCTCAAAGTGTATATTACATTATACGATTATACTGTTAATCGTCACATTTTAATTACGCGATTATACCGCTAATCGCATTACTTACATTTTATCTACATCTAAAAATAAATTGGTATAGTCCAGTCGCTATTGCTCCTATATTTACTTTACTCCCTAATTTTACATTTAACGTGAAAAAATATATAAACCTATTTTTTATTATTTTATTTAAATTTTTCTAACCGATTTATTAAAAATGGCAACTGCCAACGTAAATAATCAAATTGAAGAACAGGTAGAAGCTTATAAACTTTCAGAAGTATTTTCTATTGTACCCGAATATGATGGAAATCAGATCTTCTTACAAACATTTTTAAACGCTGTTCGTTGTGCCTTCCAAATGGCTGTAGGCAACCAAAAAACATTATTGACCCTCCATGTCAAAAATAAGCTTAAAGGTAAAGCTGCTGAATTAATTAATTCTCGCAACCCTGCAACATGGGACGAGATTAAAATATTATTAGAAACTCATTTCGGAGATTCTAGGGATCTCACATCCCTCATTCAAGACCTTCAACGCATTTCACAAAATCAGAATGAATCCGCTTTAAATTTTATTTCGAGACTTCAGTCACATAATGCGAAAATGCACGCTTGTGTTCAGAAACAACCATTGACACCAGAGCAAAAATTAGCACAATCTACTTTAATAGAGACGATAACATTAAATACTCTTTTAACAGGGCTAGATCCTAAACTTGGCTCAATAATTCGTGCTGGCAATCCTTGTAATATGCTAGAAGCAATATCCAGAATTAAAAGAGAGCTACAGCTTTCGTATTTTGAAAACCAAAAATTTTCTCGTTCAGTAAATACATCTCAAATTAAGAAGCCTCAAATTAATGTACAAAAAGTCTGCTCGTACTGCAAACGAAACGGACACACTATAAACGAATGTCGCACTAGACAAGCTACCCACCAATTTAATAATAATAATTCTACGAATTCTTCTAATAACACTTTTAGGCCAAATTTCTATCAACCAGGTCAACAAACTTTTCCAAGACCTACATTTACCCCAAATCAACCTAGGCCGATGTCTACAAATCAGCCAAATAATAATTTTCAACAAAACAAATTTATGCAAAATAGACCGCCAATTTTTAGACAAAACGCAAATTTTCAGAGACCCTCCGTGATAAGATCAAACTCAAATTTTAATCAACAACGTACGCATCATTTAAATGAAACTGTGGATGATACTGCTCATCCGTACTATGAAACATATTACACAAATGATACTGCTCATTTGTACGAAAATGAACAATACGGAATGACGAATAGTCCTGATTATTCAAATTCAACACAATATTTTCAGCCCAATTATCAAATTGATAATTACGAATATAATTATACTGCTCAAAATCAAGACTCATACGACGCTACTTTTAACGATAATACTCAAAATTTCGATACTACTCAATATCCTGAAAATTCAAATACCCAAAATTTTCAATTAGACCCCCAATCTTACGAAGACCCGCCGAATCAATCAACCGCCTTAGAACAAATTCAAGCTCAATTTCAAACGATGAACTTAAATCAAAATCAAGACAGCCAAGAACAGAAATTCATGTAAATAGGCCTTTACTCACCGTAAATCCTCACAACCTATATTATATAAAGGACATAACTAATACTTTTAAAATTTTAATAGATACAGGAGCAGGTATTTCAATTTTTAAGCCAAAAACATGTCAAAATTATAAAAAAAGGTCCCCTGAAAACGTTGTTATACAGGGTATAACCGATCAAAAACTTCTAATTACTGAATCAACATTAATTCCATTCGCTGACAACGATCCACATAAAGTATATATCTACAATCTCGATATTAGTTTCGATGGTTTACTAGGCTCTGACTTCCTAGAGCATTATAATTGTGTAATTGATTTTAATAATAGACAACTCGTAACGAACTTTAAAACAGTACCTCTATTTAAGGTCGAAGACCCTTCTCAAGATTTTGATTTGCCGCCCTCCATTCCACATCAGACTAAAGAAGTGACTCATCCTCTTCCAAAAATTTCTAAATTCGATCAAAAACTGACTACAGTTGAGAACAAAAATTTTATTTTTCCAAATTATAATCAGACATCTCCAAAAGTAATCCAAAAACCTTCCAAAATTCAAAATAAAATTTGTATAGGTCCTCGAACTGAACAAATTTTCAAATTTAAATGTAATCTTTTTAATACTGACGCAATAATATGTAATCAAGAAATAGAAAAAGTTCGTATACCGAACGCCCTTGTGAAAATTAATAACCAAGGCGAATTTTTAACAACAGTTATCAATGCTAACGCTATAGCAAAAACTATTGACTTTTCTAAATTTGAAATAGAACCTATTCAAAATTTTTCAGCATTTAATTTAAATGACCAAATTCAAAATTCAGGTCAATTTATTGATAGAAATTTTGAAATAAGAAAACAATTAAGACTTGAACATCTAAATAAAGAAGAGAAAGAGTTATTAACTGAACTCTGCCTCAACTTTTCAGACATATTTTATCTTGAAGGAGATAACCTCACTTTCACTAACGAGATTAAACATTCAATTGATACCGGAAATTCGAAACCCATTTTCACCAAATCTTATAGATACCCGCACATCCACAAGGATGAAGTAAAAAATCAAGTATCTAAAATGTTGAATCAAGGTATAATTAGGCCATCAGTTTCGCCATGGTCCTCCCCTGTTTGGGTTGTCCCAAAAAAAATGGACGCCTCTAGTATACAAAAATGGCGTGTTGTGGTGGATTACCGTAAATTAAATGAAGCCACAGTAGGTGATAAATACCCTTTGCCCAATATTTCGGATATATTAGATCAACTCGGTAAGTGCGAATACTTTACGACTTTAGATCTCGCCTCTGGATTTCACCAGATAGAAATTAATCGCGAAGATATTTCCAAAACTGCTTTTTCTGTCGATAATGGTCACTATGAATTTGTTAGAATGCCCTTTGGATTACGAAATGCCCCTAGCACATTTCAACGTGTTATGGACAATATATTATTAGGAATTCAAAATGAGCGATGTCTCGTCTATATGGACGACATTATCATTTATTCACCCACTATTCAGGAACACATGTCAAGACTTACAGACGTATTTAAGAGACTACGAAACGCGAACCTCAAAATTCAACCTGACAAATGCGAATTTCTCCGGAAAGAAGTCGCATATCTTGGACACATAATAACCCCTGACGGTGTAAAACCAAACCCCGACAAAATTAATTGTGTTGCAAACTTTCCGCAACCTAAAAATCAAAAAGAGATTAAATCGTTTCTCGGACTCGCAGGTTATTACCGCCGATTTATTCCAAATTTTGCAAAATTATCCAAACCAATGACAAAATTACTTCAAAAAGATGTTCCATTCCTTTTTGACAGTGACTGTATTACTGCATTCGAACAATTGAAAGAAGCTTTAACCACTACCCCTATACTAAATTATCCAAATTTCGATGAGCCATTTGTACTGACAACGGATGCTAGTGCATTCGCAATTGGCGCAGTTCTATCTCAAGGTCCTATCGGTAAAGACCTCCCCATTGCATATGCTTCAAGGACATTATGTCAAGCAGAAACTAAATACAGCACCATTGAACGTGAATTATTAGCTATTGTTTGGAGTGTAAAACACTTTAGACCGTACCTCTTTGGCAGAAAATTTAAACTCGTCACAGACCATAGACCTCTTACATGGCTTTTTTCGATTAAAGATCCAGGCAGCCGCCTTGCGCGCTGGCGTTTAAAATTAGAGGAATACTCCTACGAAATTGAGTATAAACCAGGTAAGATAAATAAAAACGCGGACGCACTATCGCGAATAAAAATTAATTATTTCAGAAATTGTGCAAAATTACAAACAAAAGTTTTAAATTCAAATTCTGACAATGACGATAACGAATCTATCAGTACTGACGAATCCCCTGAGACAATTGTAGAAGAACTCCAAAATTTCGTAAACTTGTATAAAACTCAATCCCTAATAGATTACAACAAAATCCAATTTACTAATAATCAGTTATTAGATAAAAAACATAAAGATATTGTTACATTCTTTCAAAAAGATAAATTAGCAGATTTACACTATAAAATTATCGAGGATATACTCGAAGAGCAACCCGATTTTATGAATAACAAAATTAACATAGTCTCTAGTAAATCCGTTAAAAATCGTAAATACTATATAATTCTTTTACCATTTGAACCTGATAGTATAATAGAAACGCTTTTTATCACATTATTCAGAGGACAAGACAATTTTGAAGAAACAAAAAATTATTATATTGAAAATAATTTAGACCTACCAACTTTAGAAATGTTTTCCTATATTTATTCAGGTAAAGACATAAAACTTACTATTTGTCAAAATTTAGTCAAACGACCTGACGATGACCAAATACCAATTATAATTGATCAACATCATTCAGGAAAATCTAACCTTCATCGAGGAATCAATGAAACCATTAGACGAATCAAAGAAAAATATAATTGGCCCGGTTTACTAAAAGATGTCGAAAAATATATTCAAAATTGCGAGACATGTCAAAGAACAAAAATTTTGAGAAAAAATTTAAGTAGTCCTCTAGTAATTACGGAAACCCCGAAAACACCGTTTGAACGAGTTAACATTGACATTCTAGAAGTCCCCACTCGGAATTATGTTTTGACCATCAGAGACGAATTAACTAAATTTACTCAAGCATACCCGCTTGAAGACAAAACCGCACGATCGACAGTAAATACTTTACTTGTTTACTTCCAACACTTTGGCACACCCCTTCGCATTCACTGCGACTATGGAAAGGAATTCGACAACACCCTGCTTAGAGATCTTTGCACCCTCTATGACATTAAACTGACGTATTCCAGTGTTAATCATCCGCAATCCAACGGATCGGTTGAACGTTTCCACGCAACCTTATTAGAGATGATTAGAATAAATAAAACAGAAAACCCTCACGAACACCCTCTAACAGTACTCCCATATGCTGTAATATGCTACAACAATTCCGTCAACAAAACCCATGGATTCTCCCCATACGAATTAATTTTCGGTCATACTTCCAGCCGACCTCCAGAAAAATTATATAATGAAAACCAGTTAATTTCAAAATATATCAGAGACCTCAATAACAGAATTTCTCACTACTACAAAATTGCCCGTGAAAAAACTATACTGTCTAAGCAAAAATCAAAAACTAGGTTTGACAAAAATGTCCCCGAAAATCAATACGAATTTAAAATCGGAGACAAGGTCTACGTGAAAGAGTCACAGATCAAAAACAAACTTAGCAATAAATTTAACGGTCCCTTCGAAATTCAAGAAATACTAAAAAATTCTGCAATCCTATTAAACTCTGAAACAAATCAAACAACTAAAGTAAATTTTGACCGAATAAAACCCTATTTTGAAAATTAAATTTAATTACAGGTTTCTCCTGCTGATAGGGACAGCAGCATCCCAATACTCAATAACACCCATAGAAAATACAATCGGAGTCTATTATCACCATGAAAGCGATATTTATGTGACAAACAAGCATTGGACTCTCCTTGTTCACAAGAACATTTCAGCTCTAAGATTAGCTTATCAACATAATGAACATATTCTTGAAAATTTAATACGTGCCGTCAGCCCTATTTTTGAAAACATGAATTTATTTCGAGGCGAAGTAAAGATCCACATCAGTTTATTAACACAAATTTCTGGTAATATTAAAGAAAAATTAAATGAAATTAATTATGATACAAAACGCTATAAACGTGGTATTTTAAATGCTATTGGTTCTGTATTTAAAGCAATCACAGGAAATCTAGACGCAGAAGATGGCGAATATTACACAAACAGTATTAACAAATTAATTACAGACGAACATCAAATTGAAAATTTATTAAAAAATCAAATATCCGTAACAACATCGGTAATAAAGAATTTCAACACAACTATTCAAAAATTACAACTAGACGAAGAAACATTTAACAGAGACATTAAATTAATATCTGACACAATTTACAGAACTAAAGAGAAACTCAAAATTTTCGAAGTAAAATTAAGATTCCTAGAAAAATGCGAAATATTAATGGAAAGCTACTTGTACATTGAGGATCAATTAAATGACATATTAAATTCAATTACATTCGCGCGTCTAAAAATCATTCATACTTCTATTATAAATCCTAGAGATCTGATATCCGCATTACAGGAGATATCTCAAAACTTGCATCAAAATAATTTACCACTTCCAATAAAATTATCTGATGTTGGTAGATATCTAGATATCATAGAACTATCAGCATTTCAAACCGATTCAGATTTAATATTTGTTCTAAAAATTCCTCTTATTGATCAACAAAGATTTTCCTTATTCCAATTATTCCCAATGCCTATCCTCAATAATCGGACTGGTTTATATCATGTTTTGTCAACCAATCAAAAATATGTTGCGCGAGACGACGATTCTATAATGTACATTCCTATGTCAAATCTCGACGGATGCAAACCACTCGTCTTTGGACAAAAACTGTGTTCAAATTTGTTCGCCTACCCCATTGATGACAACGCCATATGCGAAGCCAAAATTCTGAAGAACACCAGGACCCTTCCGGAAAATTGCCAGACATCTTTAATATTTGCAGAAGGATACAAAGTTCACAATCTAGAAGACAACACTTGGCTTATAATCAATTCTGAACCCCTTCAAATAACCATCTCATGTCAAAACCGAAATTCTAAAACTGAAGTCATTTTCAAAAATTCTATTCTCAAGTTACAACCTTATTGTAGTGCTTTTGTTGGTGTTACCAAAGTCCAAGCAAACTCTAGAGACACTACTGTAACTCATGATGATTCTCACCCTATTCTAATCCCTTACAACTGTTGTGACAACATTCCTAACGATCTGCAAATTCCAAAATTAAAGCCTTTAAAATTAAACAATCTCAACGTTGAAGACCTTGAAGTTGCAAAGCACAAATTAGATGAATATTCCAAAACCCTTGATGATTTAATCAACGAACCTTTTGTCACGAAACATATTTCTTGGTTTACCTATTTCATAATTACTGTCATAATTCTTCTCGTCATCCTATACTTCACATGCAAATGCAGAAGAAGAAGAAGACTTGCTATTTCCCTAACGTCAAATTTACCTCCACCGCCTCCTGGACAATCAAAACCCGTTGGACGACTCACCAACTTTATTTCAAGAAGAAGGCCCGCTATCAGACCAACAGACAGTTCCCCAGAAGATACTGAACTAAATTGAGACTTTATAGTGATTTTGGAACTTTAACATTTTATATTCTGTGACTAGTGTTCAAGTGAACTGGACTTATGTGATTATTATTATTTTATTTTGTTCACTTGATTTTACTACAATTTTACCTTATATTATTATATTGCTTATTGCATTTATGTTGCACTTAATAGCAACATTCATATTTTTGGAACTTTCTGCTTATCCAAAAGTTGCTGTATACCACCAACTTTTCTATAAGGGGGGAGTTGTTATATAAAATATTTAATTGTATACATTTTAGACTTAGAATACTTAGAATAATTTCAGTTAGGTACAATTTACATTGTATCATATCTCAAGTAACACAATCTTTGCTTTTTCTTATCAGTTGTTTCTCATAGTTACTTGATACTATTCGTGACTTATCTTATTCTCAAAAACAAAGACTTGCTTATGGTCAGCAACTCACGCCTAACTTCTAAGAATACTCATGGCTAAAGCCATTCCCATGCAGAGTCAGCAAATGACAGTTTATATAGGCGAAAGCGTGCGACCAGAAGTCAGTATCCGGCAGAGCGGCATAGTATCCGGCAGACCGGCATAGTATCCGGCAAACTAGCATAACTCATTTCAAACCTCCGGTACTCACTTAATATTATTGTAATTTTAAATCCTTTATAACAAAACGTTCAATTGTGTATTTCAAAAATAAATTGTTTTTAAAAATTGATTTTTATCGACCACGATATAAAAGATATATCTTTATGAAAAGTTAAGCTGTTGGTCATTTTTAGTCATATTTTTAATTAAAATGCAGGTATGCATCAACATGATGTTCTTTGTAACTAAATAATTTTTCTGAATTAATTAAATTAGGGGCCTTTTTACTATTATTTTACGACCTTTGCCACAACAAATTAGTAGGTCGTATAAAATCGCAATACATAAATTCAAAAATCGATTTAATTGCTCTAAAGGGAATAACATTCCAAATATAACACCAACCTTTAAGATTTTCAGAATTGGAGAGCCGAAGACTGAAACTATACGTCAATAGGTACAATCAAACAATCCATGACTTTCACTCGTTCTTTCTGTTCACCAATAACAAACTTAAAAAGTTGGTGTGACCGTTTTTTATCCTTGTGGCAAAACTGGACCATTTTCGAAATCGTTTTCTCAACTTCTAATTAATAATTTTGCATCATTCCTTCTTCATCTTATATAGCGTACCCTACTGTAACATTACGGCTTGTAAATTTTTAAAATCTTTATTTAATAATTATTGGTGGCCTGTAATATATAGCTGTAAAAAATACCCCATATTTTTAATATTCAACATTTTTTTTCTCAGATACTGAGTATTATTTTTAAAAACCACAAGCAGTGAATTTGTTTTTTATATAGATACATAGACTGTACAAGTTTCAAGTTAATACATCTAATCGGTTTTGAGAAATCGATATCGAAAATCAGAAAAACTTTTCAGAAGGGGTTTTCTGAGAATGTTCATATTTACCCCTCTTTTATACCTGGTTTTGAACCAAACCTAAATAAAACGATCTATATTATATACATAAAGTACCAAATCGATTTTAGTTGGTAACTCGAGTATTTGTTGGCCTAAAAACACTTGTTCAAGGGAAAGAACGGGGTTCTCAATGGGAAACTTGCCAAGGCCATTTTACGGCATTAGTTTCTTATCTCTGCTTACCTCTAAAATGATTTGTTTCTTTTTATAATTAAAAAAAAAACACCCAAATATGAGAAAGTATTCACGAAAAGGTAAATCTGGAGAGGGAAGAAGTCTCGCAAGAGAATGTATACGAAAGGTAAGATTCCATTGATATCATCTCTTCCATTGATATGGTTTTTCATAAGTTATTTCATATTTATAGAGCTATAACTCCTTGAAATAAATCTGATTGGGAGTTGTCCCATTCCTCTGTGTCTTCATCTCGATCAAAACTTTAAGAAGACTTTCAAAACCTTTGATATGGAAAGGATAAAAACGGCTACTGTTGAAAATGCAATTGAACAAAGAATCAAACAAAGAAGGAGGAGGGCAAGGAAGAAGATGTTAAGCAGAAAGAACGTAATCCGTTATATGCTGCGGTGGTTTTATAACAATAACTTAAAGGAAAGTTCCTCTTCTTACTGTTCTTGTGTTTTATTTGTACGTACTAATTATTAGTACGTAGAAATAGAAACGTATAGACTTTTTAATTGTAATAGTATAATCCTTAGTTTAGGAGAGAGTACTCTTAAGTGGTTATGAAGGAAATTAAAAATTTCAGTATGATGTTACTTGCTTCCCACATTGTTGAAACAAAAATTTGGATATATTTGCTAGTTGACCTTTTTAGGTTTTTCGATCAGCGTACAAGTAGAAAACAATACAAATATTATTCAAGGACCTTCGCTTTATTCTGTATATACATATTACAGAAACAACTGAAAACCTCTAACAAAAAAGGCGCAAACTGTTTGCAGACTGAACATAGCATCGAATGAAAAAGCTCGTGAAATACGCCGCACGCCCTTATTAAATTAACTGAACTTTTATTAAACAAGTTTAACTAACAAAATATTAATTAAAGTAAAAATAACGAAGCGCCCGGGATATTCTGCGTTTTTGCCATTATATTAAATGTTATTGCTCCCATAAATTCCGGCGATTTTCGTTCATTTAAATTGCAATTCAGATTTTATGTGGATTCTGGTTTAATATCAATTTATTGGATAATTGAACACACGCCAAAATGGCGCAGACACTGCGGGAATGTTGCCAGAGTGTTTGTAAAATTAATAATGTCGTTTATGCACATCGTTTCGGTCGATTTTTTATTAATTTATTTATTTTTAATTTAGTTTATGTGAAATGCATACGATTTCTATGAGTTAATATATTAATTTACGCTATAATTTAAACATATGTACATATTATACAGATAAATAAAATAATTTAGAAACTATAATATATCTAGTATCACTAATATATTTCTATCCGATTGCAATACATTTTGATTGCGTTATTTCATGCGATATTACCTAAATTTCCTAAATAGACCTATCAATTATTTTCATTTATTTATTTTTTATTAAATATGTGTACAGTGTTGTTCAGTAATATTTATTATCCTCATATATTTATATCTTCACCAAAGCAAAACAAGAAAAATATGGCATTGTAGGCTTCGCATTTGACTACATGAAATACCAAATAATAGTCATTGGTTTCAGTCGATAAGTAAGAAATTTATGCTTGAGAGAATACATGTTTTATTGGAGACGCCACAATAACTTTATGAGGTAACATGTAGAACAATATTTGTCAAAAATTAGATCTATTTAATATAATATTAGTATCATTATAAATTTTGCCACAAAATCAATATATAAATATTAGTATTCAAAAACTCGTCGTTTCAAAACTCGGAGTGAGAATATCTTTGAATTCTATATACAGAAATGAATTGTACCGCCGAGAAAGTAAGTAATGAGTTATTTTAGATGCATTTAAAAAATTAAGTTTACAGTCTTGCTCTTAACCAATAGAGTGCGCGACTATTTTGAGATCATGAACTTAACTGACTTCAAAATTAATTCACTATTACCTGCATTTCATGAGATGTATTGAACATATCTCATTACATTATTTCCGTATGGTACATTATAAGACCGTTTATATAAAATTGTTCGATAATATATTCTGATGATGATCCTTGATGACTGTAGATGATACTAAAGAAACCAAAATATTTCTGGATAATTCGAGATCATTCTAGATGATTACACGTGATTATAGATACTACCAGATGATTTATGATTGATGACACATGATTCTGGATGATCGCAGATGATTCAAGACGATTTCATTTAGAACCAAGCAAATCCAAAATGTTACTTGGTTTTTAATAATTTTAAATGACTTTAGACTTTTAACTGCATTGATCTGATCGTACTACATGGTGATTTAATCATCAGTTTATATCACAATTGTGAATATATAGTTCTTGATAGTTTTACCGGATTAAATACCTTATAACTACTGATTTAAAGTAGGGTAATTATATTTATGTGGTATAACATACAGGATATTAAATATGTAAATACTGAATTTGTAAAATTCAGACACTTTCCTAATATTACATCACCTTAATTTTTAGTTTCACTTTTTAAATATAAGAACTTTTAGAAATAATAAGAGTTAAAAGAAAGGTAAGAATGCATATCCCCAAAAAATTACAAAATATTTATGAATATATAGTATCTAATTATTTGTCGATATATTTACAGAACAAATAATTAACTTCCAATATAGCTTGAGTCAGCTAGGATAACTAATTCACAAGTCAACAAAAATATCTCTTACACAGTGGGAGATATGTAGTATGTCACTTATTTCATCTATTTAAGGCTCTTCACTATATATAGCTTAGTTAAGGATGATTTTTTGTAGTGGCTTATATGACACTATAATGAATTAAATATAATCACATTTAAAAGACCGAAACACTATGGTGAGTATTGATAACACTAAGCTTGGGGTACACAATGTATGAATTCGAGTCCTGCAAGGTTCTATGCTGGGTCCATTACTATTACTTTTATTCTAATATAATCTCTCTAATTGTATGTCTGCTGGGTTAGTGGCAATGTTTATAGATGATACAATAGTCACTGTATCAGCTAATATACCTGAAGAACTAAGTATTGTCGTATGACATATTATATCTGAAATTAGTAGTTTAAACAAATCAATCAATTTGTGAAAGTTCCTACATATATATAAAACAGAATGACAATTTAATCTAAACAATTTAATTTAACCCTAAACTGTTTCTGTCGGTAATATTTTTTTTTACTTATATGGATACATAATACCTATAATTTGTTTCAGAATTATAGGATTTGAATTGCGCGCCATCTGTAGTCTGTCAAAGAAAGGGCGTCAATATTTAACGACTGTTATCTACAAATTGTACGATGTCAACATGCCGCGATTAATAGTTCAAGAACGAATATTTTGTGTATAACTGTTTTATGAGTGTGAACTATCATTTACAATAGGTACACCCCATGACTACCTTTGCAAATGAAGCTAGTAATGCCATCACAACTCAGTAAATGGGCTGTTAGAACGCTATCGTGGCATGTTAAACGACTTCTTTTTCCACCAAATTGATTTGGATTTGAACAACATGTGGTTTCGTTAAGACGGTGCAACATGTCATACAACCATAACTCAGTTATATATTCAAATTTCCTTATCATGTTGTCTCGCAGAATGCTGACATCAATTGATCTGCAAGATAATGTGATTTAACATCACTAGACTTTTTTCTTTGGGGTTATGTCAAGGGAATAGGTGCGCCACCCAGTCAACAGCAATCAATAACCTCAAAGCAAATATTCGACGTGGTATTAGGGAAATAGGGCCAGTTTTATGTGCCCGCATTACAGACAATTTTGCTAAACTAATGACATCATGCCAGATAAGTCGAAGCGGTCACGTGAACGATATTTTTCCATTTGTAAGCGGGTCGTTCCAATTCTGTGTTGTATGAATAATAAGGACCATCAGTTTGTCAAATATTGGTTTGCAGATGGCCCTATCTTTGACAGAACACAAATGGCGCGCAATTCAAATCCTATAGTTCCAACTGAGATGTTCTATATTTATACCAATGATACAAGCAGTGATTTTTCTAAATACGTATTTATCTTTTATTTATATTTAAATTATATTGTTCCATAATTCCCGTCTACTTATCCTATACGTATATGTCCAATGCCAAGGAGATCATGCCTCAATCAGTATTTTTTTTAAATTGGAATATAATTTTTAAAATAAAAAATCGTGTATGATACTTTTTTGATATACTATTTTGATACTTCCTTGTTGGAAGTATCAAAATTGGAAGTTGGAAATAGGTTTATGTAAAAATTGTCTTAATGACATACGAGACAAGTAGTTTATAAACCTATTTATAGTTTATTTCATCTCTATTTGCCAAATAAAAAATCCCAAATGGCTCTTATCTCATACCGTGGCTTGTTTTATGGCTAGGCTCAGGTAGGTTGTTCCATTTATCGACAAGATAAGATAGTTTTTTATTTGGATAATAGCGATGAAATGAATAGTACTCTTTCACGATTTTTAAATTTGAAAATTTCATTCTGATTGAAAAAAGATGGCAATGCGCTAGTATGCAGTAGAACAACGATCTACATGAAAGCTAAAAATTATTTTGTAGTGTTAATAACAATTTGATACGGATGTATAACATCGCCATAATATGAATTGCGGTTTAAATGCAACTTCCCGATATCGAAGCAATAAAGAATGCTAAAGCTGTAATAAAACAAGTAACATTATTACATTTTATTTAACTGCTGATACAATAGCGCTATAAAATATTAATATATTTTAGTAGATATTAACGGCAAGAAGCTGGATTTTTATATATATCCCACCAATGCAGCCCCTTGTAATGGAAACAAAAGTTATTAAAAATCAAGTAGGTCTACGATTGGGCCGGCCGTACTTCCGTCGTACTATTTATTGTAACTTTATGAGGTTATAATAAAGATCACGGGGAGACTTTTATTAGGCTCTTATATTTAGTTTCATATAAATTTTTATGACCCACATATTGCTGAGATATTCTTAAGAAAGTTCGATATTAATGGGGGAAGGAACTGGGGCCAAATGTTACTCTGAACGGCGGTATAAAGGTCACAAATATGCGAATACTTGATTAAATAAAATACGATGATTAAATAAAAATAAATATTATAATGAAAACATAATTGCAAAAGGTATAAAAAGTATTATGAAGTGAAGCCAAGTTGTTGAAAATTCCCATGTTTAAAAGTCTATTTTTTATCATTTCAGTTACTTATTTTAGCAACATGCTTTACAATATAATGAAATACAAAGAAATCAGCCTTGATATCTGGCAGACACTCTTATGTATTCACAATATTTCATATATTTCTTAGTTAAATCAATCTTGATATGAATTAGGATTCTTTCTTCACATTCACGAACGAAACAGTCTACGTAAGTGCTGTCTATTATTTATATTTCTTTGAAGCATGACTTAAGAAAATATTTTCCAAAAGAAAAGATTCTTTGGCGTCAGATTTAATGTACATGAAATAAACATTATCAGGGAATTTATTTCATTGAGCTATTAAATTTTCAATTTTTTGCGCAAACTGTTGAAGAACGTATTAAATTATATCGACATACATCTGAGGTCCCGCAATACAATTTAGAACGCCCTAAAACCATTTAGAACTATACAAAGCATTTCTGAAAACTTATAGCAAATGTAGTAAGTCAAAATACGATGAAAACTAGTACATTTTTACTCTAAATAGCCTCTTAAAGGAACTATAGCCAGAAAATATAACAGCCAAAGGGGTTATCTTGAAAATTATTTTTGTTAAATGACTTACAAACAACTTGATAGAGAATCATGAAATATTAGCTAATTAGTCAGTCAATTAATAATCCTTTTATGTTTAACAACCTGCAACAGAGAACACATCAAAATTATATTTAGGTGTGTGAGGAACGGGGGAACCGATAGTTTATTAATTTTTAGTGCACATCACTTTCTACCAACATTCTTTGTAATCAGTTAGTATAATAAGAAATTGGTAATATGTCGTTTCAAATTCCTAATTTCTAAAATCTAATATCGAATACGCAGCAACATTATTGGTCCTTGTAAAATGGCTTTTGCTAAAAAAAAAATAGGAGATTTAAACAAAACAGAAAGCAAATCAGAAGATAATCTCTACTTCAGAGTCCTCCCAAAAATATTTTACAATCTTAAGAGTAAATTCAGAAACTTTACATTGTGTTTTGTAACGTTGTCCCTTGCAGACTTCAACAATATATATTTCAGACTATATGTTTATGTTTATGGTATTCACTAATAAAAATCTATGCTAAATGCTGTTTATTTTGACAATGCGTAGTCGATTTTATAGAAAAAAATTTGTTTGGATGCATCGAATTCACTATCTTCTCAAGAACGTGTACGCTGCAAAACTGTAGGTTACACATAGAGACGAAGACAAACACACTCGTACTCAGCGATATGGCAACATTCCTCCATTGGAACTCGAACTTATCTTCCTAATATTCTCGCAGACACGTCTATATGAAAATAGAATAGGTTACCCATCCATGTTGGATGGGTAACCTATTCTCGAAAGAGCGTGAAATTCGCAATAACATAATTGTATGCAACATAAATTCGGAAGTAGCGGCGTTCCAAATAGACACGGTCACGATTAAAAACGGACATCCCTCGATAGAGCACGCAGGTTCGAGTTCACTTTCTTGTTTTTCCTGCGGCGGCTTGAGTGAGTTACATTCGTCCACCCGCACTCCCCATGTCATTACATTGACTGATACGCCCCGGGCCGGCAATTGTTTGTCGAGGGGAGCATTAAACAGTCGAGATGACCACCGAAAGGGTTGCTGATATTTGTTTTCCAGCGCGTGTTTACACGGTGGGGGAGGACTAATGACACAATGTGATCAATAATTGCCGATCTCCGAGCAATCTGGCGCTAAACGAATTCCGTGGATTAGGCTGCAGTCACGCACCTCTCCAGGGTTAAATGATGGGCGTGAAAAATTATAAGTAATGGCACGCCGGGAGCAGTCAGAAAAAGGAGAAGTGTGAGGTGTACGAGGTGAAGAAGGGGTCTCGCGTGCGGGGGACGATAAGTGCGCGGCGGTCCTGGTTAGGTTTCTTTCTCTTGGTTGCAAGTTGAACTAAAGCTGCAGAAGTTATCGTCTAGCTTTCATACTATGTTGATTCAATACGTGCAATGTCAGTTATTCCAATTGTACAGGTCGTTTATAAACTTGAATATTTATTATTAATTAAATTAGCATTCAAATATGATGAATTACAAGATGAAGACGATTAAAATAAAAATAAAAGAGCAACGCAGAAATTAACTTACATGGACCTGGTGAACAAGCTATTGTTGTTAATTATCAACAACCAGGATACTCAAGTACAATTAAGGATAATAAAGCAGGAAGTAAGTACTTCCTGCTTAATATAGTATGCTTAGTATATTATGCCTTACTTTATAGTAAGGCATACTATAAAGCACTAAGAAGTACACATGCTGGAACAGTTGTAATTAAGGATAACACAGGTCAACAAAGACTTTGTAATCAGCCTTTTTTTTGACTTCTTTGCTTAGTTACATACCATGAACTACAGAAACACTGTTTTTTTTTGTTTCCGTCACGCACCAGTATTTGTAACCGAGGTTCTATAAAATTAAATTATGCCTCAATCTTTGTGGTACCCCTGTGTTTAATTGGTATGAAGTGTACATACAAGTGTGGGGATTTACCAAAACAGAGTTAACTCGTGGGAATATTCCGGTTTTTATTATTCGGGTATTCACATAGTCGCTGTAGTACATTTTTAATGTATGTACGTTTACTTGTGACATCGTATCGTGTGTTTTTATTTTGTTTTAAAAATGTCTAGAAGTTGTAAAAATACACCAAATATATTTTGTTATAAACTTAACACCCGGTTCAAAAAACGTTATTTATGTAAATTTAGCTGATCCTCAAAAAATTCTCTTGCCGCCACTTCATATTAAATCAGGATTAATGAAGCAATATGTAAAAGCTATAGATAAAAATAGGAATTGTTTTAAGTATTTATGTGGCAACCGGAAATTGGGAGAGCCGGGTTCGATTCCCGGTCAAGGCAAAATGCACTTTTATCCTTGCCATCGCCAAATTGGATATACTTTAAAACTGTAACAGAAATTTTTTAGGAAATTATAAACTTCTGGAAGTTCAAGTTTTGATAATAATTAATTAAAATTTTTCTCATCAGAAGGTATTACCAGACATACACAACCGCTAGTAATTTCATAAAATAAGGTAATTCAAAAGCCATTCTCAATCAATTAAATCATCTTTAAAATGAATAGGCTTCAAACAATTGTTTATGATAGGAACAATATTCTTTGTGGCACTTTGCGAAATATATCTAAATAGATTGTTTATAATTGCAGCGCATTAATGTACTATTTATTAAGATAAAAGTACTACACACGAGTGTAGAATATATTAATATATAGTATACTATATATACTATATAATAAGATAAACCCAATGCTGACTTTCAAACACAGAGTCACTCACAAACATACGCAAAGATTTTTATGAAATTTGTGGCCAAAAAATATAATCAAGGGTAGTAAACTAAAAATGAACTAAATTAGCTTGGTCCAAGAGCTGATTGTATTGGAACTCAAGGAACCCAAAACTCGTAATTTAAGAAAATTACGAATTTTTGAAAAATATGCACAATTTTAATTTATTTAAATCAATATGTCATAACTGATTTAAATGAACAGACGTTGTTTTTGTTCTTCAATTTAACAGTTTTCTTCGAGTAGTTCCTAGATAGCTCTGTAATTAATAACATATAGATAAAACAAAGAACAGTTTGGTATAAGTTCTCTGGTATGTCTTGCGTTCTGATTGCTAATAGTTAATGATGATTTTTGCCCTGTTGTGTATAATAGATTAAATTTCAGGATAGACAGTTATAATTTATATTTATTTCTGAAATGGTTCTATAAATCGTAGGACTCGCATTTCCTTCAATTTAACGAGCAAATAGCGACTATAATTGCAAAGGCAACTCGAAATTTCTCTCGCCGAATATCTCTCATTTACAAACCGTCATCTCCGGCAAAACAATATAAATAGTTCGAGATCCCCTGGCTGTTAAAATGTACAGAATGCGCGACACTTGCAAATTTAATAAATAATTAAAACTTTGCGGGTGCATTTGAAATTTCCGCAGGAAACAGCGCAAAACTAGGTGTCATTCGTAGAACTACGAGTAACTCTGAGATTATGGTACGATTCAAACTTGAAGGAGTTTGCTGTTCTTCAACTTAGTCCAGATGCTTATAAACTTCCCTACGTCGATATGGCATCTTTAACTTCGTGATCGTTCAGTAGAGACGTAGCCGTTTACTTAAACACACATACCGTGCGTTAGAATAACGCGATGGTTTTCTGTGAAGGATCTACCCAGAATAACTTGTGACAATTGTATTATTGTTTATGACAAATCCCCCCAAAAAAATTGATTTTATTTCGAGAAGACACATGCAAAATCAGGAGCACAATTGACCTTTTTGCGGGCCAATTGTGCTCCTGATCAATCATAGGTCTCCTCTTTTTGAGACTAGTTCCCATATGGAACACTTCAAGTAATACCTCACGACTAAAGGCTTTTATTTCTCTTTGTAAATATACCCAACACTTAAGATCTAGGCTGACTAATTTTGAAATTGCAGATGATTTAAAACAGATTGTTGTTAAAAGATTCACCCTATTGGAAACAAAGGCATGAATACAAAATAACAATAAAACTCTCCAAAAAACCGTTAAGTAAATTTCCGATAATCTGGATGTGTTACAATGAACCCGCTCGGCTCCATCGATCATCGCTTGGAAATTTGAAACGAGATGACTCACATTGTGATATCTCAGTGGAATGATAATGTTAATTGCAATTTAGCAGTGCATTTATATAACTGTATTTATATAATTTATGTAGCCAAGTATGGGCATAAAGTAATCTATGGTGATCTGTTTATTATCCGTTGTCGCAAATTTGATTTCATTTTCAAAACAACAAATTCATGAGGTGATATCGCTATATCGCATGATATATCCAGAGTGAGTCCTTATAAAAAACTTAGAAAACTCGATATTCAACTGTTTATAACTCTAAAACATTAGATTCGGAGTGTTTTTCTTGCCTCCAAGTACCTCTAGTATCTCTAAGAAATATTTAAAATGCCTCCAAAATGAGGTTTAATCCTCGATGCACTATTTCGCCTCCCTCCTCACCAAAGGGATGAAGGTATGCAACTGACTTTACATACTTATATTAACTGCACTTTTTTAAATATACTAGAAACTGTACACAATGCATACGTGTTGTGAATAGCAGTGTTCATATTATAGGGTGTCTGAGTTGAAAGTATAGGATTTTAATTGCGCGATATTTCTGTTCTGTCAAAGATAGGGCGTCAATATTTAACGACTGTCATCTAGAAACCGCACGACGTCAACATTTCGCGATTAATTGTTCAACAACGAATAGTTTGTGTACAACTGTCTTATGAAAGTGAGTGATCATTTACAGTAGCATCAAGAAAAATTGAAACATGTTTTCATCTTGACGTATATGTCAGTAAATTTTTGAATTTAACGTACTGAAAATCCACATGTTGTTCACGAAAAAGAAATGCATCTACAGAGATGCACGGTTTGGTGCGTATTTTGGAGTGGTGGTGTAATTCGACTATACTTCTTTGAAAATGAAGCTAGTAATGAGACACCCAGGCATATTGAGGTCGTATGGTTTTGTAGATGATAGTTTTTAAATATTGACACCCTATCTTTGACAGAAAATTTTGCACAGATAGCGTGCAATTCAAATCCAATATATTCAACTGAGACACCCTATATTTACTCTATTATATCTCTATATACTAACTATCCAGATATCCTCGTACTTAGTATTATGCTCTCTTTATATAGTTTTCACACATACATATATTAATTGTATATAATACATCCTATTTTTTTCTCCTAATATAAGGATTTTTGTCCGCATTTAGACACATACTTATAAAACTGATAAGTAAATTGAATACATTATAAATATACTCAGTTATTAAGTATATTTATATCATTTATTTGGGAAAGGAGATCACAATATTTACACAGAAATAATAGAAATATTTTTTTAACCTAAATGAAATTATGGTTATTGATAACAGTTTTAAAAAATAAAATCCTATTGTATTTTCATTGATTTACTTTGATGTGCTTTGCCAATTTATTGTACTTTTTTATAAGAAACATTTTGCGTGTAGTTAACTTTTGGCGTTTCAAGCAACGACATCCTATCGAACTAACCGAGCCTTATATTTCAGGAATCTTATTAAAACAATACTACCGCTTTCCCATTTTATTTTAAACGCGTCCCGTTCTTTAATTTCATACGAAATTCGATCTGATCTCCCACGCTAATCCCGACATATCTCCAAGCCTAACGTTTCATGTGAGAAGTCTGCTCTCAAAGGCTGTGGAATTTCAATTTCTGACAAAGTTTCTATTCTGGCGTTCTACCTAGCGCGCACTTCCGCCACCCCTCCACCACCAAACAATCCGCAAATGCTTTCCAAGACTTTCATCTTGGTATTTTCGACATACCGCTAAAACAAGCGAGCCCTCGCTGAAAATCTTTATCATTAAAGATCGATACTGCGCCTCCCGCTTTTCTCCTTAAACTTTGATGGATGCCAACTGGATCAGTAATAAAGGAGTTATAGGTTGCAATAAGAAACGTATTTGTCACATGTTGACTAACTATCCAACAGGCTACACATTCAATTAGAGGATACAATAAACATTTTTAGTTAATATGTCTTAACGAAATTATGCTATACAAATATATATATATATATATATATATATATATATATATATATATATATATATATATTTCGAAGAAATGGCAGTGTTAGTGGTAAGAATAAAATATATGCAGAAATATGTTAATGATAATACATCTTTTGATAACTAGATGGCACATAGTTATAGTAGTATTTGTGGAATTACATGGCAGAACAACAGATGATTTTTACAAAGTGTTTGTGAAGTACAGAGGTTACAAGAGCCAACATTAGTAGGTAATTGTTCGAAATAATAGCAGTATCAAGATTATTTACCATATAGTGTGTACATAAAGTGTTTATAGTAGTCATTCATGCGAAAGTTTATATTTTTTAGTGTTTAGGGTAGTAAACAAAAACTTATTTTAGCAGAAATTGGTCGAGGAAATCATTGTACCGATGTTGAAATAAATCTTATTAAAAATCTCCGAAAAGAAGACAAAACGTATCAATACATACAAAATCTGTTAGGATGTTCAGCTAAAATGTTTACTAATGGATTACAATGGAAAAATTCACCCGAAACATGGGGTAGAAAACGAAAGACATATCAATAGACTGACCTCCAAATAGTAAGATTAGTTAAAAAGACCCATTCCTAACGTCAAATGAATTAAATGAAAGAATTAAATTTCCCTATTGCTTCCTCTGTGGTAAGAAAACGTTTAATAGAAGCGAATTTGCAGGGAAGAAGACCCCGAAAAATTCCACTATTACAACCACGGTATATACGGGCACGTATGGTTTTTGCCAAAGACCATATCGAATGACCAGTCCCGAAATGGAAAACTGTACTGTGGAGTGATGAAACAAAAATTGTGTTATTTGGTAATGACAGTGGCAAGCAATTTGTACGAAGACCGCCACAGCGTGAATTTGCTCCACAGTACACTAAAAAAACGGTGAAGTATGGAAGTTAGAAAATACTAATTTGGGGATGTTTTTCATAGTATGGTGTAGGTGCACTTTACCTGATATCAGAAACAATGACAGCTGATGAGAATTTAAATATTTTACGCACTGTGATGCTACCCTTTGCAGAAGACAATATGCCTTTAAAATGGATTTATCAACATGATAATGGTCCAAAATATACCGCAACGAGAGTAAAACAGTGGTTTGATGACAATTAGATGGCTGTGATGCCATGGCCGGCACAGTCGCCGGATCTTAACCCTTTGGAAAACCTTTGGGTTGATTTGAAAAATGCTGTTGTTAGAATAAAACCTATAAATCATAGGAAACTTTGGAAAGAAGTTCAGTTAACATGGCACTCTATACCAGTAGAGAAATGTCAGCACTTAGTGGAATCAATGCATCGCAGATGTGCTGCCGTGCTAGCCAATAAGGGACACATTACCAAGTATTAATAGACATACTTATTGTGTACTATCAGTTGAACTAAGTGTATAAGAAACGTTATGTGCATATAGTACTGGTATTTTTTTGGAACAGCATTTGTACTATGTTATAAATTTTATTTTTATTTTTCGCTTTATCCCATATTCCAATTTTCTGTTGAATGTTGTGAATTACATCCACAATGTGTGTTCTAAATTATATACACTTTATTTCTGAACATTTTACTTATTTCGTAATGAGTTAGATACATTTTTATGTAGTTACACCCGCACTGCTATTTTTTAGAACAGGACTGTGTATATATATATATATATATATATATATATATATATATATATATATATATATATATATATATATATATATATATATATATATATATATACATATACAATTAAGTCCAAAAAAGGGTCTATATATAACAGATATATAACAGATATACATAATATATACAGTGCGCATTTAGTCACTTCCTCCTCCTTTAACTTTGGAATTGAGGGACCTAAAAGAACGATAATTAGCATAAATACATTAAAGCGTACAAACAATTGTTTAGTTAATCTTAATAAACAGTTTTCAAACCTTACAACGGACTTTTCCGCACGTAGAACATCTCTATGTCGACATTGAGTGGCCGAGAGTAAATAAACTAACACATAAATGCATAATATGTGTTTTATGCGACAATTTTACTTTTTTCAAATAGTCCGCCGTCGTGCTTTCTCATGACTCATGGACAGAATGGGGTGTGTCCTATCCACATCAAAATCAATAGATATCGTCTGGTAGATGTCTCTAATCAGAATCAGTCGAAACCCGATCGATCCGACACGATTTAATTGAGTGATTGTGTTAACAAAAATAATTTCTCAAATAGTCCACCATTGTACTTTCTCATGACCCATGTACATGGTAGAATGTGTTCTATCCACCTCAAAATCAGTAGGTATCGTCTGGACGTCCCCAATCAGAATCAGTCAAAACCCGATAGATCCGACACGATTTAGTTGACTTATCGTGCTAACAAGAATAAATGCCGAAGACAACGACGACAGCGACACACATACAGCAAGAAACTTTTAAAAACCATTTTTTTTTGTTTTTAGGTTGAAAACGAAAAATAAACAAAAAAATTTTTTGTTTTTTCACTTTTTCTTTACGCAATTACATTAATTTTTCGCGTATAGTGGAGTGCGGAGAAGTAACAAAATACATAAACGTGAAAAGGGGGCCAAGTTCGGTACAAACGACGTTCTGGGTTGTCGCCTTCGCCGATAAAAGAGTTGAGATCTGAACGGGTGCTAAGTTCCATAGGAACTTACAACACGAACTTACAATAAGAATATACGGCGGTCTTCAGTTGATTTAAAAGAAAATTTGTTACATTTTTTGATGCTGAATTTATAAATTGGCATGTTTTAATAGTCAATGAATTACGTTTGACGTGATGATATTTAATACAAGCATTAAAATTTTAAATTGCTAGCGTATACAACAAACAATTTAGATGAATAAAATACTTCCCTTTCATGTATTTGGTGAGATTTATTTTACCGATGAATTCACGTTATTTCTAAATGGTAATACTGAGAATTTAAGGTACTGAAAGATTGTACGTCAGTTACTGTCTTTTTAACAAATAAGGTTAATTTATTTCAGACTTAAAAAAAATTATAACTAAATTATGAATATTGTGGAAAATTTTACAATCACGCTGTATATGCCGGGTATATTTAAAAGAGGTAACACAACTGTAATAAGCTAAGGAAAAGGACATTTTAATTTTTTTTTTTTTTTGATGGAAGAGAAGGCCATCATCATGAGTTCATTAGTCCTAAGACTGGTTGGACGCTAACCTCCAGCTTCTCCTATCTTGTGCTAACCTACGCATTTCGCTAATTGTGCTACAACCTACATCCCTTACTATTTGCGAGCAGTAGTCTAATCTAGGCCTATCTCTGCCTTTCTTCATTCCTATTTCTGCTTTCAAAATATCGCGGACTATTCTCCTATGTCTCAGCAAGTGGCCTACCATTATATCTCTTCTCTTCTTTATGTTTTTCCACATACTTCTTTTCTCTCCGACTTTCTCCAATACTTCTTCGTTTCTAACCCTATCAGTCCATGGTATTTTCATCATTCTTCGGTAACACCACATCTCAAAAGCTTCTAATTTCTTCCTACTTGCTTCCCCTACCGTCCAGGTTTCGCAACCGTATAGTGCCGTGCTTCATACATATGTTTTCAAAAATCTCTTCCTTGTTTCTAAGTTTATTACCCCCGAGCATAAAAGTGCTTTCTTTTTGTTAAAAGCTACTCGACCCTGCGTTATTCTTTGTTTTATGTCTTTATCGCTTCTTCCATCCCAATTTATTTTTCTTCCTAATAAGTGAAATCTTTAACTTCCTCCAATCTTTCATTATTAATTTGTACTTTCGTTTTTGCTCTGCTCTCGCGCCCTCTGCACACTAACACTTTTGTTTTGTTTTTATTCACCCTCATTCCGTATTCCTCTGTCAACACTGCCTCCATTTCGTTCAATGCTGATTCTAATTCCTCCTTACTAGATGCTAATGCTGCTATGTCATCCGCGAATCTCAGCACTTTTAGTTTCTGTCCCTGTACTTTAATCCCGAAATCTTTTACCACATTAATCGCCTCTTCGATGTACAGATTAAAAATTAGTGGTGATAGCGTACTGTCGTATCCCTGTCTTACTCCTTTCCTAATACCTACTTCCCTTTTTTCCCCTTCTACTTCTATAACAGCAGTTTGCTCTTTGTATAGATTGTGTACTACTCTCCTATCTCTATACTTCATTCCCGCGCTCTTTAGTATCTCGAACATTTTTTCCCATCTTACGTTACCAAAAGCTTTTTCTAAATCTACAAATCCTATATTAGCGTTCTTTCCTTTTTCTATTGTTTTCTCTAACATTACTCTTAGCGCTAGAATAGCTTCGCGAGTTCCCCTATTTTGCCTAAACCCTAATTGGTCTTCTCCTAGTATTTCCTCCGCTCTATTTTCCATCCTCTTCTGCACTATTGTGGTTAAGATTTTTGCCGCATGGGAGGCTAATCGTTCTAATGTTCTCGCATTTGTCGGCTCATCTCTTTTTCGGCATAGTAACGATAATGTTCCTCTTATAATCCTCCGGCATCTCGCCCGTTTCGTATATGTACTTTACCAGTTCAAACATCCTATTTACTACTTTCTACTAATAATCTACATGTTTACAGCTAGTGAAATACGTAGGGGATTTTGAAAATATTGATTTTTGACTAGCGAGTATCTAAATAAAAGACGTTAAATTTTCGATAAAAAGGGCAATCATTTACTAATAATGTTTAAATTATCTTTTGTTTTAAAGATATTTTAAAGTTATTTTAAACATATTGTTAAAAATTCACATGGAGAGTATGAAAATTGTTGGAGTTATACTGCGTGCCGTTACTAAAAAGCATGTTACGAGAAAAACGCATTTAAAGTTTTGAAATGTGTTATAGTATAGACATAAAGAAATGAAAAATCCGACTGTTTAAAAATGTTTACTATTAATCTACTAACCCATGGCCATAAAATAGCCCTTCTATATTTAAATATTCTTTCCCATTGCCATTTTTCGAACATTTTATGTTAGAGTGTGCCTGTTTCGCTTCATCTGTCAAAGACATCTCGGCGTGCTTGATCCGTTTACCATCGGCTTCTAGACAAAAAATGTATAATTGGACGCCAATATCCATCTCCAAAACTTTCATAATTCGAAGAATATTAGTCATACAATCATTAAAAGTGCACACAGCAATATCAGTCGCTATATTTAGGACTTTCTTTCCGCATGAATAAAAGATTTTGGAGCCAATTTCCAAACAGTAGCATTGATACTTTCATTGCTATTTTGCGTGTAGCCTCCCAGGCAACGGTTTAGAAACTTGTCTCGGCTCAGGTCTTCATAAATCGGCTTGATTGCTTTAAACATTTTCTTAGGAAGCGGTGGCTTATGACGGAAGGTGTCCAAGGAATCCGCTGCTTGCGCCTTCTTCCAGTTACACCGAGACTCTTAGCACTTTTCATACTGCGAATTTTCGTCAGTTGATAACCTATGAAATAAGGTTGGTCATATTTCATTTTTCATATTTGCCAAGGAGTTCGGATTCCGACGTATTGCTAAACCATAATAAACTGTTAATTAATCAATTAGTTTGGCAGTTAATTTACATTTTCCTCCGACACTTTGCACGTTTTTTTTAGATTTCTCAATCGAAAACGCATTCTCTTTTGTACATGATCAATACTCTTCTTTTTGTAGTCTAAAATTTTCGTACTTCGACTGCACCTTTCCAGCAGATATTTATTTGACACAGGTGTAGTTTCGAAGCAATTTGAAGGAACTGTTTTTTTTTAGAAAATATACTTTCTGGTCATATTCTAAAAGGTTCAAAGAATTTTTTAAGCTAATAAAAAATGAATTTTTGAAAAGTGTACAGTACTATTACCCCTTAATAAATGATATTATTTTATACTGTTATTCCTAATATTTAAACTGACGAAAACATTAAAATTTTATTTTATATCCCATTTGTAAAGTTGTAAAGTTAATACGTGAATTTTTATTACAGCGAGAAGAAAACAGGCGGTGTCTTGTAAACTTAAAATACCTGTCATACGGTCCTCGCCTACCTCACAAACTTTCTTGAAGTCATTAGACGTCTCGGAAAGTTATACCAATAAACAAATTCAGCGAATTATCTACATACATATTTTACAGTATGATTAGTACGAAATATAAACTTTCCTTAACAAGCCTCATTGTTCAGCTGCTAAACATTATCGAGCGAAGTTTTAAAACGGAATAAGTCGCCTGTAAAGTTCTGCATCCGCCCTGAGGGTCTCCTGATAAAAAGCAACGAATTGCGTTCTTTCTTTTATTTTGACGGGGGATTAAATGCGTACGGAAAGATGGCCTGCAGGTTAACGGATTATTAAAGTCGTTGGCTTATTATTCTCTATTTTGTTTCGACGTCATTTAATTAGCCATTTATTCAGTTCGCCTCGCGGTCATGCGGCTTTTAATTGTTTTATTTTACGCGGTTGCTACAACAGTATTAAATGCGTTTAATGAACAACATTGAATTTTTTTATAAGCATAGTTAATATTTCTAAGTTAACTCAAATTAATAAACATAGAACGAGCTGAGCATTCATGCAGTAACAAAAACACACTGTCTTGCTACTGTAGTGAAGGTCCCAGCCCTTTGTCAAGATTAAAATACCTTCACTATTACTAGAAGTGAACTTGTATCATAAGTACGTTACTCGGGGTTACCTCCACCTAAAATCTTCAAAATTTTCAGTATTTTTTTTGTATATCATTATAATTTGAAAGCTTACGAATATATTCTGAAAGTTTCAAATCGATATCTTTAAAACTTACAGAGATGCCTGCGCCCCTCTATAAGCGCCCTTGTCAGGCGCGGAAAAATGATCGACTTAACTAATCATAGAAAAGCACATATTTATTTCTAAGGTACTTTTCGAGTGTCTAGAAGTATTATGCGGAACTACCTGAAATTAAACAAATACAAAAACAGCGATAATGTGAAAATAATGGGTACAAAATTTGGTTGTAATAAATTTTATAAAAGTAATTGTACTTTCATAATTAAGTACTGTTGTTGTACAACAGTAATAGAATGTTTTAATACACTATTTTGTTAATGAATACAAGTATTTTTGCACTAAATACAAGAAATCTGCATTCCCCATTATGAGTTTAAAAATTTTTGACAACGGTTTTCATTTATAAACAAGGAGCATAATTTAAGCCAAGGAGTAAACACATAAAAATATTTTATATAAGAGGTATGAAGTATAAATATAATATTTTCTTTCTGACATATTTATTTATTATAGACGCATTCATGAGCCTCTCGCCCACGAATTTGCCTACTCAAAATAAATTTAAATAACGTATATGTGATGCGGTGACAACATTCAAATACAGTTTTTTTTAAATAACATACAAATTTATATTTTAAAATTGGCTTTAGAGCTGCTACTACCATTAGTTTAATATATACCACGAGTAATTTATTTGAATATTACATTATTTATTTCCTGTGAAAATTCATCAACAAAATTATGTTGCTCGACAAATTATTCTAGTTGGTTACAAATAACATCGCTGTACTATTAATCTTGACAAAAGGGAGACATATCTTTCCCACGGTTTACATTTACTTATCCTTCGTAAATTTGTGGTAAATTGTTCATATATCACAATACATATGTTGGGCAATAATTATGGCCGTTTAATTAAAATTTTAAGTACTATGTATTAAAATAAAAAATATATTTAAGAGTAATTATTCAAGTAAGTAATACAATAATCGCTAATCGCTATGAAACATATTGAATCTCAGCAACAATTTAATTAACAGCAAACGAGTTATCAAGAAATATAAAATAGATAATTTAAATTTATTTTTAATTCAAATAGTAAACATAATTAGATCAAGAAGTATTGTCAAAAAGCATTCTCATGACTTCATGAGGTTTCCCGCTCGTTGTTTTAATATAACTATTTCCGTGAATCATTAAACAAATTCAAGTGAACCTTTTTCAGAACTACCACGCCATGAGAGCGTAATGCAGTTATGAAGGGATGCATTTTCCTTCCAGTCCCGTCCAGAGTCCTGTTTTTCTTTCGATCTAGCTCCAAACGGCGGAAAGAGGAACTTCCAGTTTAAGGCTGCCAGCGGTAGACGTCGCGACGTCGGCTGTTTAACGAGCTATCTCATAGGTGGAGCCTCGACTATCATGTCGAGCTGGAAGCATCCTACCCCAAAGGAACGACACAAAGAAATTCAAAATTGATTATGAATACAGGTTGTTTTGATGGTTTATTTTTAATATTTACATACAGGGTTTGCAAAGTTTATTATAGTAATTGGAAAGGGTTGAATTATAGTAATTAGAATGGGTTGATAAATATTCTGTTGAATAAAAGATGAGTTAATTGGAAGTAGTAATATATTTGTCTTTTGTACAAGACGTACAACCCCTTTCTGTAAATCTAAAATTTAAAGGTATCCAAGATTTCAGAAAAATATACAATTATTATATGTAATAGAGTATACAGAGTGTCTTTGAAAGGTATGTAGAAACCGACCACATATTTGTGAAATCCTACAATGGTCTACTTATATAGTTGATTTAATTAAGTTGAACAACGAACTTGTTAAACTTTGTAGAAAATAATTAATTACCCTATATAAATTTTAAATAAAGTATGATTTTATGCTTGTTACTTTATTTGAAAGCATTTTCTATCTTCATCCAATAATATGAGGTGTCTTTTAATTTTATGTATTCGTTATCATGAAAGTTAAGTTATAAAATTTTTAAATGCACTTATATACAATAAAGTATGTTCTAGAGCTAAGAGACCATGTACTGTTTTCATTTTTATTTGCCAAATATCTTGAAAATTTACTAACTAAATAAATTTATGGTCATATTTGCCTACGACTTCAATACAAAACCTACAATTTTTTTGTAGTTTTTTTTTCGCGACATCTGTTTGAACCTATGCGTCTAGTCATTTATCATTTATGATCTATGTTAGGGTAAAAATATACAGTATAATCGAAATAAACTCTAATCTCCTAAATTTATTATAGTTGATAAATGTTTTAATTTTATATCTACCTATAGACATATATCTAAAACCTTATCTACTTCAGTACTCACATGAACTATCTGTTTCATTACGAACATAAACAAACCCAGACCAAACCAGCCAGAAATGTATTTCAGCAGAGTTACACCAAAATTTCACATAAATCACACAAGTACACAATACAAGTCATGACTTATATAATTGCTCACACAATTGTACTATAGTTTATTAATTATTATAGTGTCTCTGAAGATAGTGATTAAAATCTAAACGTTATTTCATGTTGATTAATCGAAATTCCAAGAAATAAAAGACAATTAAATATGTACCTATATATAAATACAAACATATCTGCCACAAAAACAAAAAAACATCTCTACATAGGAATAAATAATAAGTATTTTAATCGGCGAATTTTTCAGTCTGTTAACTGTAGACTGAGAAATGCTATTACATTCACATTTAAATAAAGTTTCCTATCAACACTGTCCGAAATCCTTTCGCTCACAAGATATTGAGTGAAAAAGAACTGAAGATAATACCGATTTGATACTGACCGATTAAATTAAGATTAACAATCAAATATTATAAACAATACCTCCTTACTGGTTTTAGTGAAAGTATTAAACTGCACAAACAACCAGTGGTGGATGTAAAGGGGTATTGAATTAAATAAAAATTTGTACAGTCCTGTTTTCTACAACAAACAACTATTTATATATGTTTGTATTTGCCACTGTTTGTCCACAAGCACAGATTCTCTATCCAGTCATTAATTGCCGATTATTAGTTATGTTTAATGAATTTTTTTAATTAAATAGAATTAGAATCAAACCATTTTAAAACACTGTGAAGTACAGAAATAAGGCCAAAGCCACCTTTGCCACTGGTTGCTTATGAGGCTTGATATTTTTACAAAATATGGCAACCTATAAGGCGGTATTGCGTAGCAATTTTGGTTTACTTCGATATCGATATGTTTTAAAATGCTTAACATTCGGTATCATAGACGTAAGTTTATATATATTTCCTTAATCATCCCTTAAAGTTTGGTCCACATATTATGAAACGTTTGCTACATATCCAATTATTCCCCTTTTCTCTTTTTCTTCTGTGTAACAAGCGGTGGCAATGTAGTTGCTATAAAACTGAACATCGGCAGCGTATCGATTATTAGTCCGTCTCTGTTGCGGCTTACTAGACTTGACGCTTTCGTAATAAATATATTTTAAATTTATGTAGTTTATTATAGAACATAAACTATTGACAGAGTAAACATATTTTATGTTAATGGCCATTAACATAAATCTAATATCGACACCGCATCTCCTCTTTGTAAGCGCTGTTGTTTGGTTCCCAATTTAACCTCTAACCCCTAAGATTATAGCTAATAAATCATTAGCTACACAACTTATATTAGTTATCACCGCCACTTAATCCCGAATATTAGACCTACGCACAAAATGATGTGATTTATACCAGAAATTAAAAGCAGAACGTCTTAAGAGAAGAACATACATTACGTATCGCAGATCCATACAACAGGGGTGGATATCGTGTGAAACGCGGGAACAGCAGGAGAAAACATAACATTTGTAAGCGAGTAGGTTAGTTGTAATTCCAATGATAAATAAGTACCTTCAGGATAAGGGACGGAATTTTGAATCACGGGTTTGTTCTTATCCCTATATACTTCGATAGAATTTGCGTTATGCGCAAAAAATTCCGTGAAGCAAAATGAAATAAAACGTTTTGCTATATAAATATATCATAAAGGAAATGTATACAATGAAATTATTTTGTTTGAATTTATTTTTAGTGCTTTTATGTATATATATTTACAATTTTTAAATTTAGTACAAATTAATATATTAAGAAAACATTTCTTGCACAGATAACAGACTAAATCTAGGGCTTACAGTACTTAAAATTTAATGTACGAGTCTGCAGCATCGAATGAAGATGAGACTTTTTAAAATGAGATGGCAATACAGTCTATTAAATAGGGCAATTCTATTAAAGAGGGCAAATGGTGGTCTAAGGGTTGTCTATCGTTAATATGAAGGTTGTAGAAAGACTAGTGAGGTGTAGTAATTATTTTAGTATTTTTGTTAAGTAAAAAATTTATAGGACCCGTAAAAAATAGTAGGGCGAATTTATTTTTACAGCATCATAGTAGAGGCTTTAAAGCTTTTCTGTTGTAAATATCATAACTTCTTTAAAAAATATTTGGGACAGTTATATCTTTAGAATAACATAGAAGAGGCTCTAATATTTGTCTATTGTTATTGTATATTTGGATATTATACACTTATGCCAGAGTTTCTTCCAATCCCCAAAACACTTCTGGAACTCCATGTGTCATATGCTCTTAATCTCATTTATGCTTGCAAGACGACGCCGACGGTCCTTTAGGGTTCTCCTTATTTTGGAAAATAGAGAAAAGTCACACGGAGCCATATCTGGCGAATATGGAGGCTGGAGCATTATTACAGTGTTGTTTCTGGCCACAAATTCACAAACAAGCATGCATCGTAGTCAGTGGCGAAGCTTCCATTAAGCTAGTAAAATTGCATTTCATTTTTCGTGTCGGCATGCTGGTAACCGGCAATGAGTGTGCGCTGTCTGGGCTAACTCTCCATCGCCTTGGTTTTAATGGACTTTGTTGAGATCCGCGGTGCAGTAAGGGAAGAGGGGAGTACGCGAAAAATGATATCCAATTTAACTAGCTTTACAGCTTTAATAGACGCTACGCTGGTGTTGGTGCAAATTGCGTCATGGATTGTTTCGCCACAAATCCAGGCGCTTTTTTCGAATTATTTCACACAAACGGTGTTGAACTTGTAGGTGGTAGTCCCTATTGATCGTTTAATCTGTTCGCAAGAACTCATGGTGCACTATGCCGGTCCAACGGAAGAACACAGTGAGCATAACCTTCACATTTGACCGCACTTGTCGATCTTTTCTCGGTCTTGGCGATCCAGAATGCCTTCACTGGGACGATTAAGCCGTAGTATCGACGTCATACCCGTAAATCCATGTTTCATAATCTGTTATAACACATTTCAGTAGTTCTGCATCGTTGCTGACTTCTAAGTAACTACCATTCGCAGCTGTTTTTGTTCGAAATTCAACAATTTTGGAATAAATGTTGCTGCCACACGTTTTATATCCAAAACACCCGAAAAAATGTCATGGCATGAGCCAATTGATATGTCAACATCATCAGCGATTCTCTGATTGTGACTCGGCGGTAGTTCATAATCATTTCTTTCACTTTTTCCGCATGTTCACCAGTTGTTGATGTGCTGGGGCGTCCAGAGCGCTCGTCGTCTTCACGGTCTTATTGGAAACGCTTATATCACTCATAAACCCCTGCTTTACTCATAACAGACTCACCAAAAGCAATATTTAACATTTCTAAAAAATTATTGCACTCTTCTATTCTTATACCAATATTTAAAGCAAGCTCTCTGATCTATTCTTTAAATAAATAAATAATCGCCGATTGTACCAAGACACATGTAACATTTTTGACAACTCACAAAAAACTAAACATCCGACATGACTAACAATGTACAAATACTTTTCAGACATGTTTACCAACACAACAATGAAAAAATCGCGCGAATCGGGCTAATAATACAACTCGCGAAATTATAAAATTTCCGTTACTTTTTGAACCGACCTCGTATGCCTAAAAAGTATTTATGTATTAGACACAGCCAACTTTTAAACTTATGAAATAAATAAAAACACAAAGGAATCAATCCAGGACCGTTATTTATATATACCAGCTAAACTCAATGGAGGCTTTACCCTAAACCTAATAGATACTTCCCATTGACCTTTCTCTTGACATCGTCTGAAAGGTGAGGAAGCTTTACTGGCCGTTATATACAGAAACAGTAATAAACCCACGTAAATTTCCCGTCGAGATTTATTCGATTTGGGGTTCTCTATGGTAGTCTTCCGTTTGTGAGGTGGATATACTTGGAAACAATGAACAAGCATCAAAGGACTACTTGCAGTTGAATATTCATGATCTTGTTTATGATGAAAATTAGGGTTAATTACCAGATATTGGACTGGCCTGGAGGTAAACTTTTGATATATACTATTAGTTATCTTTGTGGCGACTATATTCGGTGAACTGTGTCGGGAGAAGATCTTTAATGGTAGAACGTAGGTTTTTATAACCGTTGACCAATAAAGTAAATTCTTCCGGGTTATTCCGTGGTCTTCATCGAATTTATTTTAACGTCTCGCTGTCTTTGAATTTCTGCTGAAATGGAGTAGTGCGTATACAAATTCATTCTATTTAATTTTGTATACAGTTGTAGTTAATTAATGTAATTATTAACAATTAGTATTAACAATTTAAGAACAACTGGAAAGAATATTTAGTTTTTGGTTTGAAAATAAACTTCATAAATATAATAATAATAGTACCTTTTTTCCAATAATTAATACAAAATTATGACAGAAAGTTGTTTGACTGGGTTGGCGCCATTCGGTCTTAAGTCGCTATTCCATGTAACCAACCGAAAACAAGAAATTAACAAAAGTAAACAAAACAAAACAAAAGGCTGTTTTGTTTTGTTTACTTAAAAAAACACTTATTACAATTATTACTAATATTACTGAAAATTATGTATAAAATATGGTTTCAATAATTATTTTTTATTAGCATGTATTAAAATTAAATAAGGGGTTTTAGATTTATCCAAATTTGAACTTGTTTCCGGAATGTATGTATTTGTATGTTTGGGCTAGATTTAAAATAAGCAGGTATATCATTAAGTATTCTAAGTGTGTTATAACTAAATCTTTTTCACACTGAGCAGAACTACCGTCCAGGTTTCGCAACCGTATAGCGCCGTGCTCCATATATACGTTTTCAAAAATCTCTTCCTTGTTTCTAAGTTTATTACCCCCGAGCATAAAAGTGCTTTCTTTTTGTTAAAAGCTACTCGACCCTGCGCTATTCTTTGTTTTATATCTTTATCGCTTCTTCCATCCCAATTTATTTTACTTCCTAAATAAGTGAAGTCTTTAACTTCCTCCAATCTTTCATTATTAATTTGTACTTTCGTTTTTGTTCTGCTCTCGCGCCCTCTGCACACTAACACTTTAGTTTTGTTTTTATTCACCCTCATTCCGTATTCCTCTGTCAACACTGCCTCCATTTCATTCAACGCTGATTCTAATTCCTCTTTACCAGATGCTAATACTGCTATATCATCCGCGAATCTCAGCATTTTTAGTTTCTGTCCCTGTACTTGAGTCCCGAAATCCACTCTATCTTTTACCACATTAATCGCCTCTTCGATGTACAGATTAAAAATTAGTGGTGATAGCGTACATCTTTGTCTTACTCCTTTCCTGATACCTACTTCCCTTCTTTCCCCTTCTACTTCTATAACAGCAGTTTGCTCTTTGTATAGATTGTGTACTACTCTCCTATCTCTATACTTCATTCCCGCGCTCTTTAGTATCTCGAACATTTTTTCCCATCTTACATTATCAAAAGCTTTTTCTAAATCTACAAATCCTATATAAGCGTTCTTTCCTTTTTCCATTGTTTTCTCTAACATTACTCTTAGCGCCAGAATAGCTTCGCGAGTTCCCCTATTTCGCCTAAGCCCGAATTGGTCTTCTCCTAGTATTTCCTCCGCTCTATTTTCCATCCTCTTCTGCACTATTCTGGTTAAGATTTTTGACGCGTGGGAAGTTAGGCTAATCGTTCTAAAGTTCTCCCATTTGTCGGCTCCTCTCTTTTTCGGTATAGTAACGATAATGTTCCTCTTATAATCCTCCGGCATCTCGCCCGTTTCGTATATGTATTTTACCAGTTCAAACATCCTATTTACTACTTTCTGTCCCGCACATTTCAAAATTTCCACCTGTATTTTATCTACACCCGGCGACTCTCTATTAGCCTCTCATAATACAAAATTTGAGTGACTTGGCATAGCGCTAAGCTATCACAAAAAACCATTTGAATATTCCTCACATGTCATTTCACCCTATATACACTATTTGTGACACCCTTTGTTTGAAGTTTACAGGACTAGACCAGAATTTAAGGACTAACTGCTGTAAGTATGCCACTTTTCTATTAATCCCTTGATTAGCTATTGTAGCGGCTCATTTACTAGAATGTTTAGGCCTTCAGAGAATACCCCATAATCAGAGATTCCCATCACTCCTGAACTATTAATGCTGATTAAAGTGTTTAGTATCAATGTGTCATCGAAATTCAGTCTAACCTGATACGTCCCGCTCGTTCAAAAAAAAAAAAAAAAAAAAATAGGAGAGATTCGATCCACATTTCAGAAGAAATAGTTACACTTACCTCCTCGAGACAGCAGACCACCTGCCAAATTTACGTAGATCTCCTGCACATAGCATCACATCAGACCTCAGAATATTCTCTTATTTACATGTCGAGTATGCCCTAGCTTTGTCCATTACAAAGCTAGGGCATACTTTTAGGGAGTTTTGGGACTTTTTATGTGAATGGATCTAAACAAATCAACCCAATTTCTAGTTATTCTTTATCAATATAACAGAATTCCAGAAGCAAATATAAATGTTTCTAAATCACCCTCCATGTATTATAATGTACTAATATGGGTATTTAATTTTGAACATTTAAAACACGAGCATTATTTACAATTATACTTCAACTACCAATTATTGGATTATATGTATATTCCATCCACAGACACGAACGCTACTATCGTACAATCGCTTGCAATTAATAACGAAATAATTAAACTAAGCTGATAAATATGAACCATTTGTTTCCCTAGCGAATGACGAATTCTGGTAGTTATGAATTTAAAATGGATATATTTATCATAATATGTATATGTGACATTTCCTGAATTGTTACAAGAGAAATATTAGTAACCTCTGTTCCAAATACATTTATTACATTAACTGTAATGTGATACTGTAATTAATTTTCAATTAGACGAAAATATCCAATGTTACTACTACGAGACTTTTATTCTCTTTATTAAGACAGGAGTACTGTCTTTGGCAATTTTTCCATACGGAACTGACTAATTCATCAGTGAATAGGGTAGAAAAAGCCTTTTAAATTCAACTCTCAGTTGGCTCAGACCTCATATTTTCTTCTGCCTCAACAGTACCTACTCATCCATTGCATCGAAGCTTTTGTAAATTGCTCCATCATTCACTACTAATGACATTATTTTCTTCATTCGAAACATCATCATTCCAAGCCTTCTTTATAGAAAATATTACAACGTTAAACAGCGAAATAGATAGATTAGAATTTATTTAGGAATTAAAACAGATTATTAATTATTAATAAGAATTAAAGATAAATATGTCGCGGTACTTCATGGTATCATCTTCAAACAAAATGTAAACTAATAAAGAAAGGTTAATTAAAATTGTGTAATAGGTACTATTTAACTAAGTTAATTATTATGATATAAATCCTCTACCAAAATTGTAAACATATTTTTCAGGCATCTAATATCTATTAGTTTTAATAATCTTGGCTATTTAACCAACTCTATTCGATACCAGAGTTGGTGAAATTTTGCACATTTCTACACCAGTATAAATGATAAAGCCTACAAAGCTTAGCAGTAGGTATAGATTTGTGAAGCCTACTTTACAAATCTAAACCTACTTTTGTAGTACAAACAAACTACAAAAACCTTGTGCTCAGCTTTAAGCCTACTCTAGGGGAAATCTTTTCAATTTTATGTAATGAAATTTGGAAGACTTTTCAATTTTATGTAATGAAATACGGTCAAAACGAATTCATCGTTCATCATTGTATTTATCTTCCTTTGTAATACTATTATGCATATTAAACACAGCATAACGTGTTGTGCTTGTGCACCATAAACACAAGCTTATGGTCCAAGCTAGAATAATATAAAGAATAATGCCAGGCCTTTAGCCCGAGGAGTAGTTGTTTCCTAGAGCGATTATGTAATAGCTTTGCTATTCGGGAACTACTTTGATAGCCGCTTGGCGGCTTGGTGGTTCCTTTCTCGATTTCCGACTTATAAGTTACTGACAGAGATCGTATCGATAAAGATGTATAGGCCATAAAGTTCATTCGGCATTTGTCCTGAATCGGCGTACCGTATGCGGCACTGATGAGAACTAACAAGTTCGAAACAGCTGTATGTCGTTCGGTTCCGATCCGGGACAAATGTCGAATCCTACCTGTGGCCGGTTTTATTTTTTGAAACACAAAAAGAAGTCCAAAGGACTCAAGTCTGGGCAATTAGCAGGCCAATGTATAGGACCGTATCTTCCTATCCAAAATAGATATTTGTCATTTAAATATTCCGTTACGTTCCGTACAGAGTGTGGAGGAGCACCATCCTGTTTTCAAATAACAGAATTCCTGGTTGCAAGGGGAATATTATCTAAATAGTTCTCTACTTCACCCCGAAGAATATTCAAATACTGAACTGCATTCAAGGACCCATTAATGAATACGGGATACCATAATTGTATTTTGATGAATACCGCACCACACATTTACTGTATTATATCCTTGGGTTTTTATCTTTTTTATATGTGGATTTGCGGGCGGCCAAGAATGTGCATTTTTCCTATTAAAAAGTCCAGCTGTTGAAGAGCTACTTTCATCGGTCCAAAATAAGTTTTTTAAAATGTTATTTTCGTTTTCTGCTCTCTCAATCATCTCTCTACAAAAAGCTCTTCTGTCGGCAAAGTTATTTTCAGTTAAAAGCTGAACTGGCAAAATACTATAAGGCTTATATTTGTGACGTTTTAATATACGTCTTATACTTGCTTGAGAAATATTAAATTCTTCCGCAGCAGCGTTAGTAGATTTATTGGGGTGTTCGGTAAAAAAAAGTAAAACGTCCATTTCCATATCTTCTCCTGTTTTGGGCTTCTCTCTTTCTCGTTTCTTATCTTTTAAGGATTCGCAGTCCCCAAACTTGAGATAAATATTAGAGAAAGTGTTCTTGGAGGGAACGCGTATTTCAGGATATTTTCTTGCATATTCTCTTTTAGCTATATATTTGTTTTTATTTCTGGTTAAGTAAATTTCTAATATTTCTTTCCTTTCGACTAATGAATATCCCATATCAATATATTAGATATATTAACAAGTGTATTAAAACTTAACTTAAAGCGTATTAATAATATAACAATCAAACATAAGTCAAACATAACATAACTGTCAAACGAAGCATTATTGTTTCTTTAAATCATTTCGGTTCATAGCTCTCCTGATTTATGGTCTTATGCCAAACTTATTCCTGTGATGTGACTATATATTTGTATGAATATCTCAAGAACTATACTTACCAAGATACAACAATTATATATTTTTGTGATCAGAAAACTGTGGGTAACTTTTTTAAGTAAAAAAATACAGGGTGTTCCATTAAAAAAAATAAAAAATTTGTTTAAATATTCAAAAAATATATAAAAAATCATGTAATATCCTTTTTTGAATTTTTCGATTCGATTGAAATTAAGAGAAAAGAAAGGGGGTCAATTCTCTTGAATTCAATATTTATTAACTGATGCCTTTTCTTAAATTTATGTGGACGTAAGCTTTCAATTTGATATTTAGAGCATACCACGTTGGATATTTACGCTTAAATTTTTTATATACAGGAACAAACTAATCAAATAAATGATAAATTTTTTTCACTTTCACATAATAACTTTTCATCATGTATAATAGAAATAAAAGCAATAGACACACTTTGCGGGAAAGGTCAATATACATTTCAATTAATAATTGTATCAATATATATTCGAGTCGAGGAATAACAATACAATTTGCTTTTGCACTCCATTGCACACTCTCTGGTAACTTAAATGTTACATCGCTGTACCTCAGATGGAGTTTCCTGCATTTGCTATAATGAAATGTGTCCTTGCGCATATTCAAAAATAAGGCAGCTAAAATTCAAATACGACATTTCTTCGGCGACATTTTCCTGCTCAATTAACCCATTTCGCTCGGTTTCACTGGCGAACGTCAGTTCTTATGCCGTCCTGCGATGTTTTTACAAGCCAAACTGTTCAACTTATTTCCTGAGAAGAGGAATAATGTATTTCAGAATTTGCATCGGAATACGTGCTTATACATCTCACTCGCGAAATAGGAGCAAAGGAAACGTTGTCAATCGAAAATAAATTCACATCGAGTGTATCAACTCTTTGTTTTGCTAAGTTGTGGGCTCTTGTCCTTATCTGGAGTTTCGCTCGGCTCTTCTCCAGTGGCGGCACAGGCAAACAGATAAGTTTATTATTTTAGGGTTTTATCGAGGGTGTGAAAGAAAGCAACTTCTGTAAACCCGATTGAATAAAATATCCCTTCAATTTATTCTATAAACCTCTAGTAGCAAAAATGAAATTTACAAGGTGGTCCGTGATACATTTAAATATCTTGATACTTGCCTAAAATCGATTTCGACTGCCTGTTTATAACACAGAATGCAAAGAATCATGGGACATTTGGAAAATAAAAAATTTAAAGTTAAGCAAGATTTCTTAACGATATAATACTGAAAACTGTGTTTCAGGTACAAGACTACTATGTAAAGCCAACTGCAAAGAACACAAGTGTATTTATATATAAAATATTTGGCTCAATAACTGTTTTATTTTTTTATAAATTTATTCTGTCGCAACTATAGTTTCTAGTATTTCAACTTTTAAAAAAAAATCAAACAAAAAAAATTATCATTAGTTTATGTCACATTTTATTCATACGATAAGAGGGGATGTCAATATTCGACATTTGTACAGACAGTAAACCGAAAATCGATTATTGGTCGATGGAAGCTTCAAGATCTCAACCAATCCCAATCTGGTTCGACTAAATTACCCCTGTGAGATGCTGAGAAAGTTACAATTTTTGTTAATTCTGTATCGGTCTTTATTCAATAAATATTTTAATCATCGTATTTATTTTCTAAATTTCGTTGATAGTTTCGGGTTACCTCTGTAGATCAATATGAAACTTTACCATATTTTATTGTATCAGTTCTCAAATATTTATCAGTAGCTTAAGCTATTTCATTTTCCTCATATTCAATTCCTCATATATGTTGGTTAACTTTATTTGTTATTACATTAAATTCCCTTGTTTACTAAATCAGCCTTGTATCTCGTTGACTAGTGTTAATATTAATATAAAGATTTTTCACGTGACTCTAACATAAAGAGTAATTAAGATAAGGTGAACCCAAGTGAGTATTTTTTCTGATATGGGGCCGGAATAATCACCACAGGTGACGAGCGGCAGGTGTAGGATAAGAAACAATTTTCTCTTCTTAGTTTCAAGTAAGAGCATTTCACTTCACGATAGAACCCACGTATTAATATTATATTATATGGGTTTGGGTCTCATCAGCCACTGATCGCATGGGTTTTCCTCGCATCCCTTGGCGATCCCCTCTTATACGGGTCATTACCCAAAAATGCTATCCCATAAGAGAAACGATTTAGGCACGTTCCCTGTCCTAAGCCTCGCCTCCCCTTAGATAACAGGGGTTCCTAGTATAAGGTACCTCTTCTCCTTCAGCGCTGGGCAGGTGTATAGAAGATGAATCGAGGTTTCCTCGTCTTCTTTACAGTATCTGCAAGTCGAGCTATCAGTCAGTCTCAGCTTGTCCTTATATGCATTCAGGCTATGATGCCCCGTAAGGGTTTCCACCAGACTTCTGGCTTTATGCCTGTTCAATTTAATGAAGTCTTGGGCCCCTTTCTCAATCTCTGAGTATTCGATGAAGAGTTTGGTTATTGGACAACGCGTTATTGCTCTCCATCTTTAATTATGCTGGTGTCTTGTCCAGACACTTATGTGGTCTTTGATCAGATTCTGACTTATTCCCACTGCAGGTTCTGATCCATAGAGGTTGTCCCTGGTCCTTAGAATGGCAAGGTCATCTGCAATTAGATTTCTCTTAATGCCATTATGCGCAGGTATCCATACGAGTTCGACCGTCCTTCCCTACCAAGGAGTTCAGTGCTTCTTAGCAATTATAGACCAGCTTCGACTTTGTCCTTGCTGAATTCAAGGCTACCAACGCCGCCCTGCTATCCAAGCAGATACATACCTTCTCCTGGGTGCGGTCTTGGTCGGCCCCCAGGACACCATATGTAATTGCAACTGGCTTGGCCTGGAGTGCGGTAGTGTATTTGCGGTAGTGTATTTGCCCAAGGTTTTACCTATGCCATCATGTCGCCTATACACCCCCGCACCCGCTCTGTTCCTACCCTTGGCTCCATACATGTACCAGATGTCTCCATTAGCCGATAATCCAGCTCGACCCTCCATCTAGTCGGTTTTACTGGTGAGAGTGATCTTATATTTCTTGCCAAACAGGAAGTGGACTCCCGTACTGTCAGAGAGCATCCATAGGAGTCCCTCCACAGCACCCACGTATTTGTATGTAAAGATAAATTTGTATAATATTTCCTTTCCTATAATTTTGTAAGACTCTCTTTCTTAACTTTTCAGTAAGATTAATAAGATCAGATGTTAAGCCACATCCAATCTTGCTACATTATTAATAAATAGGTTGATATTTAATTTTTCGTCAGATTTTAAAATTATGCGGCTAAAAGTATACCTATCGAGATAAATTCAAATAAGGCCTGATGTACTTCATTTTATATTGAAAGTTGCGCATTCCTGCCCCGCCAATGTGGTCCGCGGCATATCTCGTGCATTTCTGTCCGTATTTGCGCTGTTACGGCTCCGCCAACGGCTAAAATACCATCGCATATTACCCGAGAAAATGGAAGCCGGCCGAGATGATAATATATGTAAGTCATGCCTGAAATATTGTGATAAAGCGACCTCTGTGTGTTGCTCCATATAGAAAAGAAAGTAATTTAGTACTGTTGGAATTTTCCTTTGGAATTTTCGAATTTTATATATTGCGTTGGAGCATTATATTGGTAGACAGAGATTGATCCCGTCCATGTACATATGAAAGATAGCTCCGCGAAGCTGCATCTAGCTGCAATGTGTATTTATGATGTTATATCTCTTAAGTCTGGTTGAGGCACAATTTCTAACGTTTTTTAAACCATGAACGTCATAAAAATAAAACAAAAATATCCTTAGTACAACTGATTATAATATTTCTACAAGGTAATCATCTCATCTAATTTATTCCTCATGAAAAGTCCAGATACGAAAACGCATATCACTATTGCACCCTACTTAAGAATCATCATTGTAGCATATTTAGTGCTTGATGCCCAGAGCAAAATAGTAATGACTTCGTATTTTGGTCTGCGTATAGAATTGTAAATTCCTCCGGAATGACAAGATATAAGCTTTCTGATTTTCTTATTTCGTATATAATGTGCTCTGGAATAAACAGTCTCTTAGATATACCAGATAAATACAGTGATACAAGATACATGTTACATTAAGAATAACTGGGAATTTTTAACATATTGTTTTGTCTTACATAAGCATGTCATCATCATGTAGTCATCAGTCTTAAGACTGGTTGGACGCTAACCTAAAGCTTCTCCTATCTTGTGCTAACTTACGCATATCGCTAATTGTGCTACAACCTACATCCCTTACTATTTACGAGTAGTCTAATCTAGGCCTACCTCTACCTTTCTTCACTCCTATTTCTGCCCCCAAAATATCGCAGACTATTCCCCCATGTCTCAGCAAGTGGCCTACCATTCTATATCTTATTTTCTTTATATTTTTCCACGTACTTCTTTTCTCGCCGACTTTCTCTAATACTTCTTCGTTTCTAACACTATATAAACCCACGGTATTTTCATCATTCTTCGGTAACACCACATCTCAAAAGCTACTAATTTCTTCCTACTTGCTTCCCCTACCGTCCAGGTTTCGCAACCGTATAGTGTCGTGCTCCATACATACGTTTTCAAAAATCTCTTCGTTGCATCTAAGTTTATTACCTCCGAGCATAAAAGTGCTTTCTTTTTGTTAAAAGCTACTCTACCCTGCACTATTCTTTGTTTTATATCTTTATCGTTTCTTCAATCCCAATTTATTTTACTTCCTAAATAAGTGAAGTCTTTAACTTCCTCCAATCTTTCATTATTAATTTGTACTTTCGTTTTTGCTCTACTCTCGCGCCCTCTGAACACTAACACTTTAGTTTTGTTCTATCTAATTCACCCTCATTCCTCCTTACTGGATGCTAATACTGCTATATCATCCGCGAATCTCAGCATTTTTAGTTTCTGTCCCTGTACTTTAATCCCGAAATCCACTCTATCTTTTACCACATTAATCGCCTCTTCGATGTACAGATTAAAAATTAGTGGTGATAGCGTACATCCTTGTCTTGTACATAACCATCTATATATAAAATGGAATATTTGTCTGTTTGTATGTTCCGAATAGGCTCATACACTGGCCAACTGATCATTATGAAATTTTAACCACAAATAATATTGATCAAGAGAAGTAACATAGGCGTAATGCCACTCGTATCCGTACGGTGTATTACTTAATTTTTGGGGCGTATCAACGCGCACCCAATAGCAGATAGTATAAAATAAAATGGTAGAGTAATTTAACGAGAATACAACAGGCATTCAGTTTAGTGCCTACTACATATACAAAACTGTAACATATACAAAAACTGCAAGAATAGATGGCCTACAGCATTTCCTATAGATTTGTCTGCCGCAATGTATTGTAATCCAAAGTCACGGAATAGGACCAGTATTGGGGTCGGCATGGTAAGCTCAGTTTCAAGTCCTTTTACTAACGTATGCAGGTGACTTACAATTAGTTATACTAAGTGAAACAGAAATTGATATTACCCGAACATAAAAAATATGGGATAAGTCTATATCCCAGTAGCTACGACAAGTGTTAGAGGGTTGATATATCATAATTGGGGGGGAGGTAGTCCATGACTTCCATTATGGAATTTCGTAAGCTTGACGACAGTGGGTTTATATACATTTAACACGTTCATTACAACATCTCTACTGTTAACACCATAAACATCACATTACTCAAACACAAATTAGTCATAAATATCTTGAACCTGTTTAAATGAACAGTAGCCCCATTGTCATTAATACGTGTCACCTAGAATCTTGACACGCATTGCCTCGTTTGTAATTTTATCCCTTTTGTTAATATTTCTAAACTAAACTACTAGTTTAGTACCAAATACACAATTTAATTGTAGTTACTTGTACATTGAGACAGGTTATACATTATTACCTTGCCTATAACTTCAGATTTATGGCCCGTCTTGAGTTGTCCTCTATTCAAATAATTAATTCTATTGTAAGCTCAGGTTCTAATAAGACCGATTATGTCCTCATGCTAATTTGGACCCTGTCAAAACTGCAATAACATAAACCGATCCGATATCCTTTGGGACAAGTATCCCATTACGATGATTACCTCGAGTATACCATCATCGCGTACCATTTACTTTTAGTTAGCATTCCGTGTTAGAAAGTAGTATATCTTATGAGAGGTAGGATTTCTGATTTATTTAATTGGCCACATTAATAGTCTTCTCTAACATTTTAAATTAAATGGTTTATGACCGAAAACGGTAGTTTGCTTTAATATATCGTTGCAGTTAGGGCTCCTCATTAAGTAATTACTCTGAATTTTAATGCAGCTGCGACAATAGATTTCAAGGAAGGTCATAAAATTTCATTTTATTGCCGAAGAGACATGAAGCAGATAACGAGATAGCTGCTAAAACACTGATATTGTAAGTATTACATGAGAGGGATAAAATGAGCGTTCGGAATTATTTTCTATGTAGGTATTTAGCTTTTGAAGACCAATTAAAACCATTTGCCTACTTGTTTATTTAAATTGAAATAAAATAATTTCAAAATAAAGTATACGTTTCCTCGATAAAACTGAGGAAGATATCGCAGCAGATATTTTTATTAAATATTGTTACACCAGTTGGACTTATACTATATATTTTTTGTATTATACTTGTTTTGTATTTCCTGGGATTTTGCATATAATCACATTGAAATAAAAACATTTGTATCCTATCGTCATCATCAGATAAGTAGAAAGTTTACCGCATTTTCCTTCACCAATTTCTAGTACAGTTTTTTCTTATACCTTTCATTATAGTTTTTCTTATCGCTTTATTTTTTCATCTTATAAGACACATCATCATCATCATTAGGTCATCAGTCCTAAGACTGGTTGGACGCTAACCTCCAGCTTCTCCTATCTTGTGCTAACCTACGCATTTCGCTAATTGTGCTACAACCTACATCCCTTACTATTTGCGAGCAGTAGTCTAATCTAGGCCTACCTCTGCCTTTCTCCACTCCTATTTCTGCCTCCAAAATATCGCGGACTATTCCCCCATGCCTCAGCAAGTGGCCTACCATTCTATCTCTTCTCTTCTTTAAGTTTTTCCACATACTCCTTTTCTCGCCGACTTTCTCCAATACTTCTTCGTTTCTAACCCTATCAGTCCATGGTATTTTCATCATTCTTCGGTAACACCACATCTCAAAAGCTTCTAATTTCTTCCTACTTGCTTCCCCTACCGTCCAGGTTTCGCAGCCGTAAAGTACCGTGCTCCATACATATGTTTTCAAAAATCTCTTCCTTGTTTCTAAGTTTATTACCCCCGAGCATAAAAGTGCTTTCTTTTTGTTAAAAGCTACTCGACCCTGCGCTATTCTTTGTTTTATGTCTTTATCGCTTCTTCCATCCCAATTTATTTTACTTCCTAAATAAGTGAAGTCTTTAACTTCCTCCAATCTTTCATTATTAATTTGTACTTTCGTTTTTGCTCTGCTCTCGCGCCCTCTGCACACTAACACTTTAGTTTTGTTTTTATTCACCCTCATTCCGTATTCCTCTGTCAACACTGCCTCCATTTCGTTCAATGCTGATTCTAGTTCCCCTTACTAGATGCTAATACTGCTATATCATCCGCGAATCTCAGCATTTTTAGTTTCTGTCCCTGTACTTTAATCCCGAAATCTACTCTATCTTTTACCACATTAATCGCCTCTTCGATGTACAGATTAAAAATTAGTGGTGATAGCGTACATCCTTGTCTTACTCCTTTCCTAATACCTACTTCCCTTTCTTCCCCTTCTACTTCTATAACAGCAGTTTGCTCTATGTATAGATTGTGTACTACTCTCCTATCTCTATACTTCATTCCCGCGCTCTTTAGTATCTCGAACATTTTTTCCCATTTTACGTTATCAAAAGCTTTTTCTAAATCTACAAATCCTATATAAGCGTTCTTTCCTTTTTCTATTGTTTTCTCTAACATTACTCTTAGCGCCAGAATAGCTTCGCGAGTTCCCCTATTTCGCCTAAACCCGAATTGGTCTTCTCCTAGTATTTCCTCCGCTCTATTTTCCATCCTCTTCTGCACTATTCTAGTTAAGATTTTTGACGCATGGGAAGTTAGGCTAATCGTTCTAAAGTTCTCGCATTTGTCGGCTCCTCTCTTTTTCGGTATAGTAACGATAATGTTCCTCTTATAATCCTCCGGCATCTCGCCCATAAGACACATACATAATTGAATATGATTGCAGTATATAATTCATTAGCCATGGGGATAAAGATTCACACCAATGCATGGAATAATAAATAAATGAATAAACGGATATATGTGACAAGAAATATAGGGTAAACTCTATTTTTACCTAATAAATGTTTTAATACCTTAGCAGTTATAATACATATGCTGGAACGTCGACTTATTGATAAGGAACATTTCTTGTTACCTCTACTTCGAACCATTGTCAAGTTCAAATATTTTTCAAGCTTTGACATTTTTTAAAAAGGAATGTTCACGGATTGTAAAAGCATCAAAAATAAATTACACATATATGTTTGAAACTGAAGATATTTTTCTTTATTTGCTTGGAAATCATTTAATATGATAACAACCGGCTTCACACACGAATTAAAGTAGTGCAAGTATCCAAAAAGAGGGAAAAACAAAATCGCGATGTTTTGACATCATCAACGTTTTGAGATATTCTTAAAAAATCTTAATTTTTCTAAATCCGATATTTTTTTATTTTTAATGATATTTAAAATTTTACAATATGCAAGAAAAATTACAAACGTTGCAAAATTGAGACATGAAAATAATTTTAAATTGTAGCAGATACAGTTTCATAAATACTATGTTGTCTACTTTGATTTGTATAAATACTTCAGATAAATTGTATTGTAGTGCTACGATGTTTATCTATAAAATTATGAATAACCTAATGCCTGAGTATTTTTTGTAAATATTAGCTTATTATGTTCAACAAAGCTATAGTACTAGAGCAAATGCCAATAATTATAATGTATATATAAAATAAAATATAAAAAAATTATGAATTCTTTATTTTTTAAGCAAATCGATACAACAAGTTAAACATAGAAGTAAAAAAGTTCTCAAGCCTTAAAAAAATACTTATATATAAAATACTGTATTATATACTTATATATAAAATACTTATATACATATGTAAGTATGTATACTCTTAAATTTGTTTTGAGAGTATATATTTAAGAGCTTATGTTTAGTTATTATTCTTATGATTTTATATTTCAATATAAGATTATTAAGTATTAAATTATTGAGGTGCCCGTTATATACTAGACACAAAAATTAAGGGGCGTAAAAAAATCCTAAATATTTGGTTAATTTTCAAAGGTCTATATCTTGGAGTAAAATAGCCGCAGAGCAATTAAAAAAATCAAATTAAAGCTCCAAGTTTCTAGTTTTGAGATCTTGAGATCATGTTTTACCATCAGCAGTTCAGTAGTTACAAGAAAACCATCAGAAAAAGAATTCCAAATTTTTTCTTGCTTTTCAAGAGGCCCACGGACTTCAATAAATTTTTTTCAGTAATGTCATTATCAATATTTTCTATATGTTTTTTTTTTCTCTTTAATATAAGTGCTCTAAAGGCCTTGTTTAATAATTTTTGTTGAGTTATCGTCGTTCAAAACAAGATACACCGTTTTGACGTTTGTAATTAATTATTCGGGAAATAATGATCGTATAGAAAATTCAAGTAGAGTTATAAAAATTGAAAGGTATCTTTATAAGCCATAGTTATTGCTCTTTGACAAAAACAATTTTTCGGTGCGATAATGTTAATTGAAAAAGATGTAAAAAATTACATACGTATTTAGGGATATTCGCTAACTTGGCATAACTTTGCAAATAATGGATAGAGTAAGGATGTTGGCTATTTAGTTTCAACTTCAATGTATCCCAAGAAACTTTGAGAATTTAAAAGCGCTGCGATTTATTTTTCATTGTGTTCAGAATGATTGAATTTGCCCTTATCAATTTAAGGATGATTTTTTTATTTTTTAATCCTTTTCTGCACTTGAAAATGTTTTTTGTTAGCAATAATCCATATTCTTTTATGAAAAAATGTTAATTATTGTAAGAAAAAAATTAAAAATAGTTGTTTTAAAAAAATTCAAACTTTTTTCCTTTAAACGACAACGACTCAGATTAAAGGAAATAAAATTATCTAAAAAAGCTTTATGATGAAATCACTGAAAAAAGTACGTGGACCTTTCGAAAAACAATCAAAAATGTGGAAACATTTTTTCGGATGATTTTCTTATGATTACTCAAAAACTGTTAGTGGTGAAAAAATAGATCTGAAAACTAGAAATTGATTGCTTCAGTCTGCTTTTTTAAAGTTGCTCTGCGACTATTTTTCTCCAAGTTAAAACCCTTTGAAAATCTTCTAACGATCTTTTTCTTACATCCCTTAAATTTTGTACCTGATGTATATAGTATTCTCTACAATTTGAATTTTCTAGCATGGCGACACATTGTATAATATAAAAATATCTTGATTCTTCCACTGAATAACATACTTTCTGTGACTCCAGGCCACGTAAACATACATCATAAAGGAAGCCATACATATATATCCCACGTACATATATACTTATCCTGGAACTGTAAACAACCTTTATGCTCTATATTTTCGCCAACAAGATTTTCATCATTTTACTCCACTTCCTAATTTAGTTGCGAAAATCATCAAAGAACCCAATTAGAAAACTCCCCCGCCCCTCCAGCAGCCGCGCCAACATGGCGAGCGAGGCAAACCTGGATAGATGGAGTATATTTGCAACATTAAAATTTTCCTTGCGACTTCGTCACGTTTACGAGTTACAACAAAAAGTGGGCGATACATTATGCATAGCCCATCCGCGATCTAGTTACTTGAGGGGCTATAGAGCGACGCAGGACGTCATGCAAAACGACGTTATTAGACCTTGTTATATACGCCAGCCCGTGGAAGATACGGCCGTCCCACGGCAGTGAATTTATTGCGAAACTTACGCCGGAGTAGCGACACACTTGCTCTAGTTTTTAATTAAGAATCAAGTGCTGGTCATTTGAAATGGCGGGCTCTGCTCTCGCACATAGCAGGGATAGAATTGAGGAAAAATAACGAAAAAGGTGCCATCACTACTTTACACATTAATGTTCATTATGCACTTGAGGGCTCTTGTTAAATATTTCCTTCAATAATGTACAACTTCTTCAAACAAGGTGATGATTTATTAAATGATATTATGCAAACAAATGTAAGCGTCAGATGAATGAGAATAGTTAGAACTTCATACACAAAAGACATACTTCTCACCTGCATTATGTATAAAATTACTTTAAAATCTAAATCCATAAATAATATCTTTAGTATCTGAACTCCAACACATGGCAGCCAGAAAGACATTAAATGTGCATTTCACGACAAATTACAAATCGTAAATATGATAAAATGCCAGTACATGTTTTTTGATCGTTCCAGGCCACTTCGGTATAAAATAAACTATACTAGGAGGACATAGAAGTTCTATTGGACGACACAACTTGCATGAAGAATCAAGTTCAAATGTAGACATGCACTAACTACTAACTATAGTTCAGTTCATTTTAAAAATGAAGAAAGTATAAGTTAGAGAAGATAATTTTCCGTGCATTATGTGGTTTCTGTTCTGAAATGCATGTAACAATATTTCTTGATAAAACAGTTGCCTTATATCCATTTTTCTTCATATAGTAAAATGATTTTGTATGAGATATATATATATATATATATATATATATATATATATATATATATATATATATATATATACTTGTATATATATTTATTGTACCTAATTTTGAAAACCTAATTCTACTTGAATTGCTTATCATTCTTTCACTTAAGTTTTGTTCATCCCACCCCATTTTACCATGTATTTGTTAACTTTATATGAAGTAACATAATATTAATTCGAGTCATATTAAAATATTAAATAAGTTTTATATTATATGGACTTATAGGCCCCATCGAAGATGAAGCCTGTCCATAACCAAGTACGTAGGTGTTTACACGATAGGGATACATCGTTACATTTTATATTAACGTGAAGTGAGCCGAGATGGGCTAGGGTACTTTTATAGCATGTGGAGGGGAGATACATAAATTTTTCATAATTTATAATAAATATAAAAGATTGGTTAAATTATAGAAGTATAAAACTTGGGAAAACACAAACTGGCCTTCATCTTATATTAGATTAACAGTAATAACTTTTCTTAATCTGCTGAGTTGTACTCATATGACCCGTTTAAGAAATTCTCGTCAAAGTGTTGTATACATATAAACTATACGCACTTGTTTATTCAGTGGTAGACGTTGTGGGTTTCATTATGACAATAGTGCTTTTAAGTTTGATTTCTGATACATTTTTCTTAATTGTATCATGATCAGATTTAAATTAGAGAATTTTTATTTGAATAATACTCTAATCAGCTGTATTTGCTAATTCTTTTCTGTCTTACTGAGCCTTAATTAATTTTGAAGTTAAAATAACAATCACTATAAGTCAACCATTAACATTGTAAGTTCATATCAGAACTTCAGAGAGAAGCCAAGTAGAAATATTCAAAATTTAAACATTGTAGTAGCGTATAAATTTTAAATTAAGTTTCAGACTAACTAGTAGAGGACAGAATAAAATTAAAAATATGTTAAGAATATGATTAAATAACAACATATACATGAACTTCCATGCCTATTTAAACAAGGTAAACTTCGTATAGAAATAAGTGGTACGATCCAGGAAACGTCTGACTGTCTCCATATTTCACTTAACCCATAAACTTTTCCGATATTTTCTACGACTGCACCGGTACATCGATTCATTACCAGGAAACAATTTTTGCGCATAGTATAGCGTTACATAGACTCTAATACAGTTCTAGAATCGCCGGGGATATAGCTAGGGGCTGAAACTCATCGATTGTTAATATTAACTTGAAATTGAACCAAACTCGTTTGCCAGAAAGCAAAGTTTTGTAAATTGCAATTAATGTCCGTTTATAATCGGGATTTTTAATGGAAAACTTAGAACGGGGCGAAGTAATACGTTGGGGATGAAACCATTGTATTGAACATTTAATTAAAGGGTTTGGGGGTGAAAATATTATCTTTTAAACCACTTACTAAAAAACCAAAAAGCTTACGTATTTTTTTAAATGAAATCTATACATATCTATGCAAGCTTTACTTACCAGAACATCAATTAGATCGCCATATTGATATATAATTCTTATGAAAAAATAATTATTAGTTATTATGAAAAATAATATCTGATCTATTTGAGTTCACAATAATAAAGGGTATATATGCTTTAATAATTATTTATAAGTAATCATAATTCGTTCTCGAGTCCTAAATAAAGAAAAAAGACCTTACACAAAAATGATAAACTGGGAATAATTTATGGTGATATCTGAAGAAAATGTGAGACTCAACTATCTACTTAAATCTATTATGTGACATCAATTCAACAGCTGATGAATTAAAAAATGTTTCAATAGGTTACAAGTTTACATTATACTTCACGAAGACTAACAGGAAAGGTATTGTATCATAATTTAACGAAAAGTACAGAAAATCGATAGTTAAGAGAACAGTGGCAACGACTAAGATCTGTTGAGGACCAAAGCAATGAAAGAACTGAAAGATAAATTGACGGATTTTAAACGTCAAAGTATTAAATGTTACCTAGAAATATTAACATCGACAGAGAACACAAATGATTCATTATCAAAGGCAACCAAGAAATTGCAAAAGCCCATTCAACACAACTCTCCAATTACAGATGACAAATGAATGGGCAAAAAGCGATAGGGAAAAAGCGGATATTTTCACAAATCATATTTAATAGGTGCCTCGACCTTATTTTCGATCTGAAACCTCTATTGAACACGAAAATAAAATACACGACTTTCTATCAGAGCTATGAAGGAAATTAATATTAACAAAGAAACTTGATTCAACACTACAAAAATGATTTAATAAGTACTACGGACTAATATCTTTTGTATTCAATGCCATGTCTTCGTTCAATTATGTAGCAAATATCTGGGAAGTAGTCTAGATCAATAAGTGTTCGACCAATACTAACTAAAGTATTCGAAAATATCTATATGCAAAGACTAGTGAACACTAATCTGGAATTTGAAATGAGTATGGGGCTATAGAATATATCTGCAGGCCTGTAAGCTAAGAAATATTGCTCTGCGAGATCTTTGGACACATCTCAAACCTTTGATAAGGCATAGTATGATTATATTTTACAAACTAAAAATTTCTTATCTCAATCTCACTACTAACTTATAAAATTATATTGATGTGACCTGTGAATACTCTCTTATAAAACAAGATAATATATACTCCTTACCCTATAAGTTATACACTATCAAATCTGGCGTTCTTTAAGGTAGCACTTTAGAACCAGTTCTATATTTAATATACACGGCAGACCTACCAACTACAAGTAGGACAATAGTAGTAACGTATGCCTGTGACACAGCTGTCCTAATATCTCATGCAGATATAATAACTGCTTCAAGAAATTTTCAAAAGCCAACATAGATAATATCCACGACTGGCTATCCACTCACTTTACCTTTGAATTACGTCGATAAACGTGACCATCTGTTAAAATCAACAATTGCAACTTACTTGGCAGCCACGTATCCTCATTAAGCGGAAACCGTGAGGCATCAAACTGAATCAAATAATCGGACACCGATCACAATTGTCTCTCGAAAGAAATTATTACTATATAAAGTCGGTCTTTAACCTCGCGTTTGGCTCTCTTTTTGGGACCCAAGAAAGCTGAGAAAGATCGGCCTCGAGAGGAAATAGAACTTTTGGAAGAAGGCCAAATATGTACAAAATGAAGCTCTGGGGATCTGGCAGTAGCTCAAGCATTATAATCTTGAGAAGTTATAGCGGCTACGTTATTAAAGCAACATCTGTCAAACTTATTGTGAATTGTTAAGTAGTGTATAGCATCACAATCACTGTAGAATAGTATAACATTCAATAACGTGTACAAATCATCAAATATTATTTTCAAAATTAGTACTATTTCACCGAGTATATTATTCGACCTTTGGTGGCCACTATTGTGTCAGCAGGTTTGATAAATAATCAGCCAACACCAGTACGTCATCGAAACGCAAGGTGTGCTTAAAAAATCGCTGCTGTGCGTGAGAGTGTAGGGAAAAACTCGAGGCAGTCAACTTCTCGTCACTTGCGAGAACTTGGCCTTTCTACTACTTGAGCCTGGAAAATCTTGTGTAGGCAAGTCCCAACGCAAGGGTCTGCACCCGTATAATATCCTGGTCCAGAAACTTAATGTAAACGATCATAGACCACGCCGCCTGTTCGCTCATTGGGCTCTGGAGCACTTGGAAGTTTACCCAAATTTCGCCAGAAAAACTAACTTTAGCGACGAGGCCCATTTTTGTATAAATAAATATGTGAGCAAGCAAAATTGCTCACGAAAGCACATGAGATACAGCAATACCAAATGCATACCGAGAAAGTCACTGTTTGGTGCCGATTTTGATCTGGCGGAATCATCGGTCCGTACTTCTTCCAAAACGAAACTGGCATTGCCATAACCGTCAACGCATTCGTCAAAGCACTACAGGTCGATGACAACCAACTTCTTGTGGCCTAAACTAAATGATATGGATGCCGACGAGATGTGGTTCCAAGAAGACGGCGCTACGTGCCACACAGCGCATGCCACGATAGACTTTACATGCCACAAAGCAAAACCGCCGCAGATATTTGAGCGATGTTATATTTCATACTTAATGTCATAAAATATTCTTTCAAATAAATAAGGATGAGTAGATATCTCATAAACAACATCGTTCATTGACATTTAAAAATCGAGCGTCAGTATTGAAAGACTCTTTATATAAATAAGTTTATAGGCACTTATCTATATTACTAAAAGAATATTGATTGACAAATATAAATTTATTAGCGTAAAATTTCCAAATTAACAGTTTGTAAAAGCCATTTTCTATGCTGATGGTAGTGAAGACTATTCTGATTTCTATCCAGCCCAAATAAATATAACCAATTAATGAATGTATTCAGACGTAAGCTCTGAATTAAAATTTCGCCTAAGAAAACCCTTTATTATTATTATTATTCACAAATCTGAACAGTATTTGGACAGTCAACGTCTTGCCTTTTAAATTCTTCCCTAAATGTCTGACTCCTGATTGTGCGATACAAAATTGTTAAATTGCCCTAAAGAAGCAATCAGCCAGCGGAGAGGGTTGGGTCGACGAAATTCTAGATTCGAATTACAAAGATTTAAGGAAGTATATTTTGTAAGACAACGGCAATTCCAACTTTTAATTAATGGATTGATAGCGAGTCTGTGTTAATTGTCGTTTCCTATCGGGGGCGGACTGCTGCCAGATTTTATTTTTAATAGGATATTCGGGTTTGATTTAATTTCTGATTAACTTCACTTTGTTAAAATCTCGACGATATTTGAGGTGAGGGCGTAATGACGGGTAGCGGGAGGAGGGCCAATTACGCGCATTAGAAAGAAGTTCGAGGGGGCGCATTGTTCGAAGATCCAGATTTATAATTGGCGAGAAAATTAGTGCTGGTTCTTCTGCACGCGTTTAAAAATATGTTAAAGTGAACCGACTTATTAATTGCAAAACTATAATTATATGAATTCAGTAGAATAGAAATCTTCTTCACTTTGTAAAATCGTATTTATCCAGACGTTCATTATTTGTTTCATATAATAGCTTTAACCCCGAAACCTTCTTAGCATCTTCTGGAGTATCTCAAGGTTTAAATTTGGGGTCATTATTCTTTATATTATTTATTAACGATTTGTCGATTCTTTTTACCGATGAATTGAAATTATTTTTAACTATAACCTGCTTAGATGATGACTTGAAGTTGCAAGAATTCGTGATGTATCATGATTTTCAGAGAATAAATTATCAATAAACATAGATAAATGTAAAATTTGCTAGTATAACCTAAAAACGCAACCACTAATACGAGTATATGACAATTCTATTGATGGTACAGTTTTAGTACGTTCCAAAAATATTAAATATCTTGGCGTGTACTTTGACGATAAGCAACGTTCTTTAGGCATGTAAATCATATCGTTCTTAATGCATACAAAACCCTTGGTTTCGCGATTAGAAACAATCATCGTGTAATAATACTGCTATTTTAAAATGTTTAGATATTGAATTAGTTTGTGCGAAATTAGAATATTGTATTTGGTATACCCTGTATGTAATACGAATCAACTTGAAAATGCTAAGCGGTTTGTCTTGAAGTACTTGTCAATTCACATAGAGAATTATTGTCCAATAAGGGCTTATAATCATACTCTGCCTTTACAAAGATTGAACTCTAAAAGGGTGCTTACTAGCTTCTCATTTTTATTTAAACTGTTCCATAATAGTATAGATAAACCCGCATTACTATCCATGTTTATTATACGTATACTTAAAGTAGGCTGCCGAGAGGACAGTGTGTTTTATTGCCAGACTGCAAGAACTAACTTGCTGTTAAAATCACCAGTGTTTGTTATATCACAAAATTTTAATGCAATACCTTACTTGAGAGTTGAACAATTGTACTCATAACGAGTTACTATCTTTAGGGAAACAACAACTTTTTACTGTCATGTAAGTTATATGTTAATGAAATATCCCACTGTTTACTTATGTTAAAGTTATTTAGAAGTTGTAATTTATATGTTTATTTATTTATTACTTATATACTGTACACATATATATGCATTATATATAAAATCCTACCCTGTTGTTCTTTCAGATTTATGCAGGTTAATATCATCCTGTACAAATTTATAATTCAGGTCATTCGCATATAAGATACTATGTCTAAGAAAGAATATACCTAAAGTCATTCTAATTAACATGTAATTAATTCTGTTCATGCCTTATCACAAATTAGTCTTTAATATTCATCGCGTTCATTACGAGTTAAGAAACTTCAGAGAGAAAAACACTTCGTGGAACCTTTCTGCCACCTCAGCGACAGCAAAGTTTTATATAGAAAAATCCACAAAAGAAACGCTAGTAGTCTCCGAAATATAATTAAGCAATCTTCAAGTACCTATACAATAATAAAGGTTACTCCGCTCAGTAAATGGGTTACTCCTTTTTCGACATAAATAATTGTCAAAATCGTAGAGCGAAAATGATATAACTTTTCAAAAGCTTAACAAATAAAAAGTGATATAGAATGCATTTATTTGTATTCTATATTTTTGTCCTATAAATGGATTTTTTCTGTTAGACAGTAAACGTCTACGCGTTAGACGCATTATTATTATTATTATGAAATTAATTTACAGGTTTTGCTGATTGGTGAAGATCTATGATTTGGTATTATATTAATATTAACCCTAAGTATTATTAAGTCGAGTAATATCTCTTAAATTTTACCCCGTAAAGTATATACGGTGTATATTATAGTGTCCATTATCGGACATTCACCCTGTATGTAACAAATATATGCAGGGTATAAAAGACGGAAATGGACGCATTTATCTTTTATAAACGTATAATTGGCCTTCCTTTAATAAAAAATATATGTTTCATACACCCCGTAACAGGGAAGGTTCGCTTTATCAATTTATTATCGTTTCGATGGCTCCGAAATAATACACTACGCCTATTTCGCCCCTGCACTTCCAGATAACACAGCCAAGGATTAAAGGCATGAAAAGGGTTTTCAAAATTATCTTTTAGCCTTTATCTGTATTGCCCCCGAATGGAATTAATAAACTCACCGAAAAAAGCGAAACTAATTAAAAATATTTATGGCTGGGCCTCATAATCCACACCCAGTGGGATTGGGTCAGCCAAAATTGAATTTTAAAGTGTAGTTAATTTGCTTCCCAAATGAAAACTTTGACACGGCGATGAGATTTTAATTAATTTATTGGTTACCTAACGAGGTAGCTTAAAATACTAAGACTTCCATTTAAAATTGAAAAAGTAGAAAAAAATAAATTATAAATAAAATTGTCTCATTGGAAGATTAAAAGAGATCATGAGAATGTTTTATGAGATTAATGAACATTGAAGTAAATAGAAACATAACGTATAGATACATTAGTGAGGAGTGCATTTGCTGATATTGCAAACATTCTTGAGTAATTCTAAATAAGACGCTATGACTTTGATTACGGAAATGAATTACCTTCAAGATATCCAGAGTTACTGATGAATATTATATAATGTTTCGGTTAGTTTCTACAAATAAATTGCACCAGCTTTTGAGGGAAGTCTTTGTCCATATAGGACATGTTATTTTTATTTTTCTGGAAACCGTAACAACAATGAAAATATTATTTGTTTAGTAAACTACAAGCACAGGGATAAATTAAGATGCTTCATAACTTGTACTTGTAATGTAAAATTTATAATCAATAATTATATAACATTATTATTTAATTACGATTTAATTATTTCATTAAAACAATCATTTATCTAAGATTAAAGAGTTCAACATTTATTGAGCCATCGCATTTACCTGTAGGTATATATTAAACTTGCTTTATTAAATCTGAATTAATTTACTGTCAATTACTTTATTATTTACAAATTTGTAAAGACTACTGTCTATTCACTAAAAATGTATCAAAAGAGTTGGTAGAAGCGTTAAGCAAGCCTTCGAAGCGTATAAAATAAAATCCACGAGGTACTAGTGAAGGTAGACATAGTCCACCGAATTTTATGGAGCGAAAAAGATAGTAGTCTATAACGAAATTTTCTTCCAATTGAAATGAATTGAAAGTTCTGCTACAACTGATAATCACATTTTAATAGAACGCCATAATATATAGCTTATTGTGTAGGAATGTGCTCTATCTGTTTCCTCACGGGAGACGTTACTGAGTACTCCCTGGTGCTGATTTATTGCAGAGATATTATGCGGCTTCTTAGAGTCTACATTTATTAATAACACATCCACGATGTTTACGAAAAATATTGACAGTGGATGAAAGTTGAGTATCTATACCTATTCCTTAAATGAGACCACGTCCGATTTTGGCTTGACAAGTGGAAGGCAACTACCAGAAATTCCTCACTGAACAGAATTTGAACATAATGGCATGTTAATCGTGAAATAGATGTATATGACGTTACATATTTACACTTGCACAATGAGAAGATTGTGACAGTGAAGATATATATTGCTGTTCTAACTTGTTTGGTGTAGAATTTCAGTATCCCGACAAAATTTTCTTTATGACACAGTGTATGGGCAACATAAGGGATCTGACAGCGTAAGAATTATTCTTACTACCGTTTTATTAGAGTTCTTAGAACTGTATTTTAACTTGGAACCAAACCCCTTATTTTCTAGGTATTAGCCTTTTAGATGATAGCTACTTCCAGACTTTAAAGCGTTGTAAAGTAGTTCTTCAATAGGCAACATCTTTGCACTATAATTAAAAGATGTTTCAGCGTACAAACAACCTAAGAAGGAAAAGGTGGCAAGGTGTCCTTTAGCCTCAATATATTTAGTTATGTACATGTAAGTTTCACCACTTTATTGATTTTAATAACACATTTTCGTTACAGAAACAATACGCTACTGTAACTTTTTCATAAATATAATATATCTATTAATAATATAAAATATGTGAGGTAATCCCCTTTGAAACAATTATGACTATATTGATTACTGATACAATTGCTGATTTATTACTGTAAATCAAAAATTGTTTAGCTTTAAAGTCATTTCCCTGTATAACGAAGGACCAATTCTGAACGATTTCCTGTACTAATAAAGGTTAAATAAAGACCATAACGAATAACATAACATTTATTAGTGGATTTGCGGCCTAAGTGAGCGCCGTTAAAATTTGATCGCTCAACAATTAGGTCACAATTGGCTACGAAATTATCTTGGGTCCAAATTTAACTGCTGCAGAGCAAATAAAGTTTCGGTTCATTGTTTTAACAGTTCCCTTCATTATTTTAACAGCCTAAAATAATTACATTACGGTGGGGTAATCTGCCTAATTTCCCCATAATCAACATAATTCGTTTTTAGTATAACGTTCAAATGGCCACCAAAGTTGATAATAATTATGACGGGCAACTATACTCGTATGTCACACGAAGACATAAATAGTAACTGGCACAACGCAGGACAGTAACAATGGCACGTGGGCTATATTAAAATTTATGCCAAATAATCGATGCTTAAAAGAAATGTATAAATAAAATGTACATTGTTCGTAATAAATAAGAAATATAATTCATTTGCAGCTCGTCAATAATAGGAAAAAATATGAGATTCTCTATGTGTGCGTAAAAGAACGACTGAGGCAGCATCCGGAGGGAAAAGGACGCACTTTAAGCGCACTCAGATTGAACTCTGTGTACATTCACACTGTATATACGTACACTCTGCAAATGTCACAATGCGGCTGAGTAAAGACCAGGCTATTTACTGCGCACCTCGTTCGCGGTCCGCTATCGCAATTTTGAGACTTTTTCCTATTCTTGACGAGCTGTATACCATATACAGATTTTCTCGTGTTCAGTTTTCAAAAATACTACAATTATGTTAAAAAGTAAAGCGTACGTAACTGCAATTGTTCACTGCTAGATTGATTTCTCTGGGCCATTATGTGGTAAATTTTGTTTGTAGTAAATCTGGGGTACATTCATGAATGATATTATATTACTTCTTACCATAGCAGCAGTAAACTCATCAGAAGATTTTTATGCACAGTGACTATTGAAATTCATTCAATAATGATTCCATAGTAATCCCTTTCCATGGTATTGTATGTGCTACTAGTTACAAAGTAATCCCAGACTATAATCCATTAAATTTTGAATCCTTTACTATTCCCAAATAAATATAAACGAATCCTTGTTCATTAGAGCTTACTTTATAGTACAGGTGTTCACCAATACAACAATCGAAATAAAAAGCCATAAATAAGTTCGCGGGATGCTACAAATAACGAAGAACAGATAATGCAAATCACAGATTGACACACCAGCTAACATTCACCAACCAGATAGGGATTGAAGTGAACATAACATTTAAAATTTTAGTGGTACTGAAAGAGTCCACTGGAGCTTAAAGCCTTAAACTAAACCCCAAAAGTTGCAGAACTGAAAAGGGAGGACAACACATCACAAATTTAGAATTTTTATGACTGAATAAGGTTGTCAAATATAAACCAGCTACAAAATATAATAATAATAACACATCGTGGAAAGCCTGTAACAATCGATTCAACGTTGCAGCAAAAGTGAAGCGTTGGTCTAAGAGTAATAAAGCATCGAAAATGTTGTATATCTTTGCGAAATCCTTAAACAAAAATCGACACAGAATTATTAAGAGCTCATTCTACATATTGAAGCCTACATTAAGACTTGATATTTTTAAATCAATCCTCTGTATTATACAATAGAAATAGAAGGAAATATAATAAAAACGGAAATATATCTTAGGTAAGTCAGCTATTTTCAAAGAGTATTAGATAATATGTCATTCGTTAAATATGAAGCGAGATGTACAGAAGATTACTTCGTTCTAATTTGGCTACTCTAATTACTTAAGTACTATCAAAATAACTACTTTTCACATGGCAGAAAAATCTGTCTGCAGTTAGTTAAAGGAGAGATTAGTGTAAATCACTAGCCGACAGCACACGGCATATCAACGTCAACTACGCTAGCTGTATTCTCCCTACACCTAATAATTTGCTAACCCAATCCAGGGACGTTTTGTCATAGGAAACATGAGTTTCTTAAGTTTGTATTGGATTGCCTTACAATATAAGCTTTAGGTTTCTTGCAGTAGGATCTCTGCCCTGCTGAAGTTTTGCCAGAAACTATCCTGAATCACTGTATATTAACATTAACCGCGTTTCTTTTATGACTAAATAAATAGTCCTATTAATATTAAAACTGATGTCATATCATTACTCAAAATAAAAAGTTGCACTTGCATTATCTTCGGATGACGGTAATAAAATTTTATACGATAATAATAAAATCGAAATTATGTTACAATAACTAAAATAGGGCATAAATGTCACTAGATAGTACGCTTCCTGCGGAACGACTTTTTCTGTTCCAGTGGAAAATGGAGTCATAAATTATATTTAATATACCGTATGACCACGAATATCCTACGTGAATATTGATGTTCTATAAAGATGATATACTTATATTACTAGACTAAACGAAAAATATCACGAGGGATGCTGACTAAAATAAAGCATCTTTCGGAAATGGCTTGTACTATGTCGAATATCGTCGGAAATATGTGGTCGTAAAACCTACAATTTCAGGGAATTGGATGATCGCACCATCTTAAATATGTGTGTCAATAAAGCAAATTTATATACTGCTTGAGTTTGAAGAAGTGAGAGTATCACACATTACTTTCATAATCCGAAGAATAAGTACGATTCTCAAATGATTTTAAAGCTTTATTATTTTAATCAAATTTTACTACCTATTGTATCAATTTTCTATTTTCACAGTAATGAGGAAGCGTACCTAATAATTTAAAAAAATAATTTTTAAATAGCACTTAAAGTCAGTAGCGAAGAGTCCAGTAAGGCTGTAAGGCGCAACCTACCCTATATATTTTATATGGTAAACCCCTTTTTAATATTGCCACTTGCCTTTGCCAGAGTGATAAACATTTTCTATTCATATTATCATACATTTAAACTAAAGCGCCGGCAACCGGCAATGCGCAAACCGTGGCCGGCCACTGTCTGGGCTGTCGACAGCCAGCCCAAAGAGTGGCTTGCTTTTAACGGACTTATAGAGATCCGCGGTGTAGGCGAGGAGAGAGGAGTACGCGAAAAGTGACATGCAATTTAGCTAGCCTCATCGATCAGCTTGCATAATACAGTTGCTATAATATTGACCTGCCGTTACTCGTAGTGATTAGTGTTATTATAACGCGGCGAATGGAATTGATATACAAAAAATATAGGTAAGTTGTTTTTGCGATTCAACTATTCAATATATATATATATATATATATATATATATATATATATATATATATATATATATATATATATATATATATATATATATATATATATATATATATGTATATATTGCATTAAAAATGAGCGGCCCCCTCCCTCGACTAATTCAGGACAGCCTACCCTCAGCTTCAATCGACGCTTCGCTACTGCTTAAAGTTATTTCTGTGAACTATATATTTATATTAAACATAGTCGATTTATATTCCAATTAAATTGGGAAAAGTGTTTTTTAAATAGACATAGTTATAGTTTATTTCATCACTACTTTCCAAATAAAAAATCTCAAAACATATCGTGGCTTGCTTTTATGGCTAGGCTCAGGTAGACTATTCCGTTTATCGGCAAGATAAGAGAGTATATTATTTGGCAAATAGTGATAAAATGAATAGTACTTCCAAACTGAGAAATATCATCTTTAAATTGTTGGAAGCAGTATGTGACCACTTCTTTTATTTCCAAAAGTATGAGCTCATTTGTTAGTCATTTTTGAGAAAATAGCTGATATTTTCAACTAACTCTAAAGCGATTAGATATACTAAATATATTCACTATCTTTGGGGAATAATATTTAGCACCACACTATCTCCATTTAAACTACATTGTGGTTTACCTGGTCTTAAGACTTTTACGTGTAGAACATTTTCTCTGTCTTAAGCAAACACTTTTACAGAACTTCAAATTATAGGGTTACTCTTTGAAATCAAAGTGGAAAGCAAAAGTTATTTCGTGAAAGCACTTTCTGTAAGACAGAGAAGATGTTTCGCAACAACTACTGTTAAAAGTACCTAATAAATTTCTTTTTAGTTGCATTACAGGTTAAGTAAACATAACAATTTAGAACACAGTCCTAACACCTCTTCGAATTGACATAGACATAGCCTAATGCAGCTTGTCAAGAATAGGAACAAGTCTTAAAACATATGAGACCACCCACGGGGTGCGCAGTAAATAGCCTGGTCTTTACTCAATCGCATTGAGACTTTTGAAGAGTGAATATCGACTCTACAGTCAGTGGAAGATCCATAAGTAGATAAAATCTTATCTGTGTTTTTTATATAGTCCCATTCCTTACATTTCCTTCTAAATAAATATAGAAATCCCAACTTAATATTACGAAATAGATAATAAACAATAGAAAATTTTTCTTTTATGAAAATTTCAAAAGTATACGATGCAGTGCTGCTCAGTCGAGATGAAATGGTTTTGAATGTGAATGCACACAGCATTCGATCTGGCCGCGCGTGGTGCATCCTTTTCCCTCCTAAAGCTGCCCGACTCTTTTTTCTATCCTTACATAGAGATTCTTACACTTTTTCCTATTCTTGACAAGCTGTACGTCTTTAAATGCATACACATCTCTGCATGAATTTCACTAACTTCGTTCACACATGGATATGTTCGGAACTAACTCGATGTTGCTCTAAATTGGTCCTACTATTAAGAAGGTTTAATACTCTTAGTCATAACCTTTTATGGTTCAAAGTAAAATGAGTGGTACAATTATGATTAAGGGCCGGAAAATGTGTAGCTTTAACCACGTGCGGTCAAATTTAGCTAGATGATGTAGTTTAGTTAGTGGGATGTATGCCGTACAATTAAATATTAATTCTATATGCTCGACAACACACAAGTATCCATAATATATATTCCATTATGTAGCTTTTAGCCAGTTTTAGGCAGAAATATATGACGGTTCTCAAAAATCAACAACTGTTGTTTTCCAACGAAGGTATTTTTTTATTTCTTCAAAACATTCGTTATAAGATGCTATTTTATTATAATATGAAAACCATTCATAAACAAGAATTAGGAGCGAAATATAACGTCATCTAAGTGGCGACCATTCTTTTGAAAGCACTACAGGAGAGTGCTTTAAAGAAATGTAGAGTAGAAAATTTGTCTATGTGCCGCTGTACAACATCGGATGGAACAACTTTAATTTCCCTTATTTATTCAGCAAAAATTTCGGCAACAGTACGTGGATTCTCAATGAAAACTCTTGCACTGAGGTAACTCAACAAGAAATAATCGCACAATCGTGGAGGCCACTCGATATAACCTGCAGGAAAATAAGGTGTCCAGAAAAATACTGCCTCAAGAAGTCCACAGCCTCCTTGGAGGTATAAGAAGTAGCCCCGTCTTGCTGAAAATGAACTGAATGTTGATTGGAAATGCTTAATTGTTTTTGGAGTAGATGTTGCCCAAAATTTCCTAGATTGTCAGATAATTATGGTGCAGTAGTATTTACTTAAGTTATAGCAACATATAAACTGCTACCTTATTAATATAGCCTCATTATGGATGTCGTTAACATGACAATCTTTTTTAAAATTGTTGTTATAGTGGGATACCGGAGGGCACTTTTATGTTCTCGAATGTATCGAGTACTATTTTGTGGCAATACATTTTGCCAAATAGCTTCACAATTATAGGCATCAATGTCGAAAGTATAGAGCCATGTCTTCCACCATATTGTTACTAGATATTAAAGACAATGTAGGGTACAACTATATTGATTCAGTCGCTTGGAAGATAGAGCTTTAAAAAACTCATGTGGCTAATAAGCTCTACAAACATCCACAAATGCGTCCCTAATACATTTTTATGACCTAATTATTGACTTGAAATACGTGACTTCCTAATCACTGAGAGTGTTATATTCAGACCAAATGGCTCCAATTACTCTGGAAGCGATACAGACATGTTTGATACCAACGAATTCATACGTCCCTGGTTTTTTCTTATTTAAAATCTCTCCAAGGTTAAAGCTACAAATATTCTCTTCTTTATTGGCGACAAAAGTTTTTTAGCTTTATTTGAACAAAACTTTCAGTTTGTCTTAAGCGATAGAATATCTTGACTAAATGATTTTGTTTTTCAATTATAGGTAAAAGCTCTAGAATATTTCAAATGGTCTATATAGAGAGTCTATATAGACTTTATTTCCCTAGAAACTGATACTTTAATGAAGATCTGACAATTAAAATAGAACACCTGGATGGTTATATTGATTCAGATTGCTTGAAATTCGGTCATTTTTAATTTTTCACCACTTCATAGCAGATATTTTCGCGACTGACCCCCTTCCTTACTCTTACGTTCTGTACAAAACTGAGGTCTTCTCGAACAAGCTAGAATTACTTCTTATTACCGTCGTAAATTTGAATAGGAGGTCGAGCCGACTCGGAGATGTTTCTCGGCGCACAAAGAATTTACGACAACGAAAGCATGCCGAAGAGCAAAATTAGCGATGAAACTAATTAAGTGTACCTTGTTTATTAGCGGCCCAAAGGTGTTCAACTCCCATCTGCTTATTACGGGCCTCCGAAGAGTTATGCCTTGCGTAATAGCTTCTTCCGTCATTCTGCTCTCTAGTTTGCCGGAATTAATTCTATTATCTAACTGGGAGACTACTGCTGGAACTTTTTACAGAGTGGAAATTGAAAATGGACTTTTTTAATTTGGTTTTCCTGAGAACTTTCCTTATGTCATTTAAATTGGTATCACGGACGGTTCTCGTTACATTAACTGCTTTTATTGTTGTTAATTTAGTTTGAGGTTAACAATGCAATTACATTTTAAAGGTAAAATTGGATGAGGCGCAATTAGTCTTTATCAATATCTCATAATTTTGACTGCAATCAATTTTCTCGTAGAAACTTCAACGATTTATTTTTCTAATGTCTTCATGATAATCTAATTCATATCTATATCGTAGTCTATAAAAAATGTAATGCAATGACTGTTCCAACGAAAACTAATCCATTAATGTGCATATATATATATATGTATATATATATATATATATATATATATATATATATATATATGTATATATATATATATATATATATATATATATATATATATATATATATATGATATGACTGAAACTATAACTCGATATAATGAATTAAAGATTTAGTCATTACTTTTGACTCTAAAACTAGATTTACATTTATTCCACGTTAACAACATTATAACTGAGACGTACAAAAGTCTTGATTTCATATTGAAGAATTCGCAGTATGACTCATATCTTCAGTATAGAAAAGAATCAGAGGACTTCTTAAAATATCGGTCATTTAAAGTTGACGGTATGAATGCCTCATTCAAGACTTCGCAGTCTGAATTGATATCAAGGTTTGATTTGAATGATTTCGAGTTACATCGAGTCTATTTCTTAGATCTGTTTTTATAAAAACTTTTGAATAATACAATAGACTACCCCGATAATCCTTATAGAATATGCTTTAACATTGCAACTCCTCAGACTCGTCCTTATTCACGATTTTATTGTCTAACTCCTCATATTAATTTGTGGAAATATTCGCCAATATGAGCCTAAGCTCATAATAGTTCAGAAGGGCATAATTTTGCAATTAATATATTTAAATAAAAGTAATAACAATCTCAAAGCTATTTTATTGAATAAAGATATTGGTAACAGAAGAAAAGTATAAACTTTTAACTATAAATTGACCTTTTTAAAAGTAAGCGTCAAGTACAAATATATCGTTTTCGAAAGAGTAAATCATTTTAATACATTGTCAAACATTGTCAATGACAACGTAAATATAATATAAAACTCGTGTTGTTTTATTAACTTACCACACAATTGACAGTAAATAGATTTTTAACATGTAACATTAAAAAGCACTGGCTTATTGTTAGAAAAGAGGTTTAATGGAAAATCAAATAAATTGCAACATGCAATGGAAACTATTGTATTATTTTGTATTTATAAATACTCCAGCTTAATTTTTTATGAATATATACTCATTACAATATATAAATATTTTTTTACATCCTATGATAAACTTAAAGTTTCATTTGAAGAAATTGCGTGTTATCGTTCTTCTGACATTCATTTACAATAAACCTTGCAATGAAAGAAACTTATAATAGGGCGCAGTTCCTTTTAAAAAGAAACGTTTACTTAATGTTTCATAAACCATTACTTCCATAATATTATTAGGCAAATCTTTCTATAAAATTTATTTCGGTATACAAATTATATATACTCGTAAGTAAAATTAAAAAGGACCGTTAAGAATAGTTTGTCATTTATTTGGTCTTTTTACTGGCTTTCAGTTAATAGTTACCATAGTTTTCTAAATATGAAATAATGCTATATTTTGTTCTTCTGCAATCTACATATTTCTACAAGGTAGGTAGGTAATAAGAAAAATTAAAATAAAAGTTAGGATATGAGAAAATGTTATACGTACAACTGATGCTTGAAATATTCAATACATATCAATTATTAATTCATCTGATAACATGTCTTATTTATTACTTAAGGTAATAAATAAGATAATATTCCTATAAATAATAGTATTAATGTAAGACGTTCTGTTTAATAATTTTTATTTTATTGCACTCAACTATACCAGAGCGGAAAAGTAATGTAATTGTGTAAAGAAAAATGGAAAAAAAAATTTTTTCTAGCGCTTATTTTTCGTTCTTCGGTATAAAAACCAAAAAAAATAGTTTTTAAAAAATTATGTCTGTTTGTGTATCGTTGTCGTCGGCATTTAAAAATCTTGTTAGCACGATAACTCAACTAAATCGTGTCGGATCCATCGGGTTTTGACTGATTCTGATCGGGGATGTCTCCCAGACGACACCTATTGATTTTGAGGTGGATAAGACACACTCTACCATGTTCATGGGTCATGAGAAAGCACAATGGTGGAGTATTTGAGAATTATTTTTTGCTATCACGATCATTGAATTAAGTCGTGTCGCGTCGATGGGGTTTCGACTGATTCTGATTAGGGACGCCTTCCAGACGACATTTCAATGAATTTTGAAGTGGATAGGACACACCCCACCCTGTCTATGGGTCATGAGAAAGCACAATGGTGGACTATTTGAAAAATGTAAAACCATCGCATAAAACACATAATATATATTTATGTGTTGGTTTATTTTTTCTCAGCCACTTAATTTCGAGATAGAGATGTTCTACGTGCGGAAAAGTCCATTTTAAAGTTTTAAAACTGTTTATCATTGTTACATTCTTTTCTCTTATAAATGTTCATCCTCCATAGCACTCTTTAGTTAAGAGGCCTGTTCTTAATGAAAGTTGGAAAACATCGGAAGCAGATCCAATATCCACCTTTTTTATATGAGTCGTTACCCTCACCAATTAATGGACTCGTTACCCCCACCTCTGACTCTAATATCTTTCGTCCTCTACTAAAGACTTTCGTGGGAGAGAGGAACTCATATGAGTCTTATATACTTTCTTGTAGGTATTAAATAGAAATATTAAAAGGTGAACAGTCTGTCCTTTGCGATAAATTCTTAAAATAAGTTAAGTAAAAATATTTCTTCTCGAGCTATTCTTAATTATTGCGGTTTCTATAATCTGTCGTATCAATATAATCTATATAATCTTCATCTATGTCTGAGTTCCTCTTCATCTATTCTTCAGAATGTTACTTCATAAATCGATGGTAACTCTCACAATCAAATTGTTTGGTATGAGTAATTGAAGACCATAGAATAACTCAAATGGACTTTGTTAGATTATTTATCTTTAATTACTTGTCTAAACTACGTAACCTTTGGTATGGCTTTGAATATTATGGTCTTATTGTGAATGTACAAACGAATTAAGGCATTTAAATTGTTATTCAGATCTACGACTCTGTTCAAATATCTGAATTATGTCCCACTATAGTACTACTCATGAATGATAACTGTAAGTTATGTAATGCATAGAAAATATAACTCTAAGTAAGTAACGGTATAACTAAATTAATTATTTAAACTAAATTTAAACTAAATCTAAGAAGTTAAGTTAGAGACACAGATCATATATATGATCTGTGTATAATTAATTTAATACATTTAATTAAAGCCATGTATGTTTAATTTAATATAATCTACGTAATCCATCATCTAATATAATTACCAAACAATACTAATGTCTTAATTTTCAGATCCTTTTACTATATTTAAATGATAATAATTATTTAACATTAATTTCAAGTAAATATCCTATTAGCTTTCAATGACGTCTATACTCAAATTGGCTATCTTCGTAAAAGAGAACTGTCATCGAGTTAAATCCGTCAATATATGGGGACTATATTTAGACGCTACTTCTTATCCAACCACAAAAATTGGTCACGACATCTGAATAGCTTGTAGACATGCAAAAGCGGCGGACGCCCTGAAGCTACTATTATTGGAGTAACTGCCAGTCCTTCTCATAATACACATCCTTCAGGATTTATACGAGGGTTGCAACTTGCGTTCCACCATAGTCTGGTGGTTGAAAACTGAATATAACTGAATGTAGGTGATGTAGTTTATATTGTAGGCAATATTTTAAATAAACTTAATTATAAATTAATATAATGATCATTGGTTGAGTCGTAAAATATTGATATCCTATCTATAACATAACACAAATGGTGCACAATTCAAATCCTATAAGGACATCTGAGGACATAAATATATTTTTCTGAAAGACATCGGCTCACTAAAAGTATAGTATGTCGATAAAAGTACAATAGTATTAATAGTCTCTTTTATCCATAGATTATCACCTAGGTATACAAAATGTCACAAATGGCATATCTGGGCTTCTACTAAAACTGTTTCAGTTGCTAATATCTACCATATACTATATTTCCTTTAAGTGCAAATAGACTACTTGATAGATAAAAAAACTGCATTGAAGAAGTTCAGTAGTTCATGTCATTTTCTAGTTCTACGTTAAATATATTGGAAACCAAAAACAATTCAGCCAATAAATCAACATCAGTTGGTCTTTCTAAAAATCTGTACTAGAGCTTTTACCATATATGTATGTAGATTCGATTATCATGTGTTGAATAGATGTAATACCAAGAGGAGGTAAATAACTGCAACAGATATAGCAAATAACTTTAAATGAGAGAGGTCTCACTTGGTACATAATCTGGAGAACATTCCGTACATAAGGGGCAAGGGATCGCATCGACTTTGAATAGAGCGAAGGTGGTATCTGCCGTTGCGTCCTTAAATAGATTAGTAAAAGGCATTTCGCCGGAAAAAGGGCCTGAAAAGTAAATAAAAACACCGGAAAGTGACAAACGCCTTTTTATACCGTCTGGTACATTTAAGGCCCATAAAAAGATCTTACGCCGCGATAAGTACACTCCACTTCCTAAAGAATTATAACGGCCTTTATAAATAAGCTGGCGTGCCATTGTAGCAATTTTTGATAAAAACAAAACTGATTATTTAAAATATAGAGTAAAAAGTTTTAATATTTTCATGCTGTCAGGGCAGTAGATAAATTACGAGGAAAACAAGAGACGGTGGTGTCTTGGCTTTGCATTCAGCCGATTTGATTAATAGCAGACGGAAATATAACCATTTAAAACAGGCACGCGGAACCTGACTAATGCGTTTTGGTCGGCAATATTTAATTTACATATATAATAATAAAATATATAGTTCGAACATATGTACAAATTGTAACATAATGAATTGTAAAAATGAAATATGTGTTTAATAAGAAAACGAATTATTTATTTATTTTTTCTTTCTAATAGCTTCGACATAAATCATATATATATATATATATATATATATATATATATATATATATATATATATATATATATATATATATATATATATATATACCATTTGAAATATATTATCTAAAGGGAATAACAGAATGGAATACTTTGGACGCCTTAATTTCCCATATTATATTAATAAATATAACATATTGGAGATAAGAAGAGCTTATAATGAATATTATCTCCAGAATTAGCTGTAGTACATATTTTGGCAAATAAGTTTAAGAAATATTAATAAACTTATTAATAGCTTAATATACGCTGAGTGCTTTTACTTCAAAATTAGACACCCCTACTATATGTTTTAGCAACAAAATGACCTGTGGACAAGAAACACTTAGATATCGAAAAAAATTTAAAAAGTCTAGTTTAAATCCGCTGAGAAAAATGATATCGGTAGATGCATTCTCGTAATAGAACAATAATAAAACAATTGAAATAAAACACAAAATAAATTGCAATAAATATACTTTTCGCGACACCATTTGAATACCTACTCGCTAAATAAAAATACAACCTATTCTCGATTTTTTGTCGGACATTTTAAAATGTATGTTTAATAATTAATGTGCATGTGGGTAATCATGTTTCTTAGATCTTGAATATTTTGGGGTGAAGTTTATATACAATTGTCTGCAAATAATTTTATAGGAATAAATTTAGTGGGGTTATATCTGGAGATCTAGCCGGCCATTCTGGAGTGCCTCTTCTGCCAATCCATTTGTCAGGGCACCTTTGATCCAGACATTGTCGAACAAGTAACCGTAGTGTGATGGTGCGCCATTCAGTTGAAAGTGTAAATTTTTTTCTCTTTTTTGACGTGGTTTGTGGGTAACAATTGTGCAATAAAATACAAATAACGCAACGAGTTAGAATACACTTTGATATATCAATTTGAACAAGTGTAAAAAAAATAAGAGAAACAAAATTTATCGGTGTTGAGTCTGTGGCAGTTATTCCACGAAAACAGTCCTGCTATTTCATTTAACTCATAATACAATCCTTAGAATACTCCATTAATTCATTTTGTGTACTTCTGTTACAAGAATTAAGAGGACGAATTACAATATAGAGAGTACCATTTACAATTTTTAAGTGAGGGTAGCTGGGAGGTAAGGATATGGAACCTAAACAGCAACACTCAAAACAGTTTGACTGTAAAATCAAAATTGTAGAATGATTTTTTTTATAAATGCTTCTAAAATTAATTAACTAGATGAGTTAATAAATTAATCAACTCACCATAAGCTACATTCAAATTCCATTGTATAAGTCTTATAGTTCTATTATTGATGTGTGCATTAAATAAGATTATTTTAATTTATTTTCGTGTCAAATTATTCATACAAGCGATTTATTTCTGAAAAGATTCCAGTTGAGTCGATCTCTTTATTAAATTCGAGAGTTCTCTTTGTTTTGCTTTAACTTTTATGTAGAGCAATAAATCTGGCTTCATCTAAAGCAAGCTAGTGGAAATAATCTTTCAAATAAATCTGAAAACGAATCTTAAGTAAGATATTCTGGAAAACTATTTCGTAAATTGAGAAAGTGTGTAATACATTTGCATGTAGCACTATATGACGCAGTTTCATTCCTCGTGTGGAATATTTTCGCGAAACAGGATTTACCTCGTTCCTTAAAGTATGTATATTAACATTTCAGTAGGTAAATGTTTAGGTATCATATGTATTTTCCTCGCCAATACAACAAAAGGGCCTTTTGGCGTATCCAAAAGAAATACATAAGATTGTAAAAACGTATTCAATATTGACGAGAGTAAAAAATCGATCTCAGAATTTCAGTTATTATTGGTAATATGCTAAATTGGACTGGTGGTTTTAAAATCATCATAAAAAGTTCCTCATTAGAAAATCTTCAAGATGTGATCTATTATAATAATTTTATAAATTTAACCAAAGTTACTATAAGTGTCATTAAGAAAGTATCAAATGAATATGATAAATGAATCACTTTATTTTGGATAAAGGAATATATCGGGAATCATCAGAATCAAGAGGCGACTTTGAAACATCGAAGTTGTAGGAACTGTTTGCTGGAAATTCCATAATAAAAGGCAATACCTTGAAAGGTATAGACAAACGAAAATATTAATAACTACACCTTCAGCAAACTAGCAAAATAGTGTTTTAATCTGTGTCATCGCTGCCAGAAATATAGTCTTATTTGTAGAGGATGTAATCTGGAAGAGATGGCTATGGAGGATATACTAAAGAACCCCGCACTTCCAATAAAGCAAGGAGCCATATTGGAGAATTATTAGTCAGAAATTGCAGATCTATGTAAACTTCCACCGAGTACACAATGGCATCGGTATAACCTCTTCAATACATCAGTGGGATGGCTGAAGAGGTTATACCAATGTTAGGAACAAAATTACCGCTCTGATAGACGTAGGAATAGGACTAATACCATGGCCTGGGTGCACGTGAACTCTGTCTACGCTCTGTTAATATACCTGTAAGGAAGAAAAGATGCTATTCTCCATCTTGTTTGAGTATACATACGCACGAGAACCAGGTAAGAGAAAACTATACTGCAAAGGAATTGTGTCAACTAAATTATTTCCTAGCGAAGAAATCATAAGAGTATCGCACACGCTTTATAGAAAAACAAAAATATGAATATGAAAATAATAAGGCCTGTAAAAGTATACAAAATTATAACCATATAAAACTATATTTTCTAATTTAAAATATATATTTTAGTAGAACATATTACTTACTATTTGGAGCATATTTATTTTCAAGTTCCGACGTACCTGCAAAAAAAATTATTTTTATAAAAGTATGAAGACAATCCTAAATTATGTTACTAAACAAGTTAATGAAAATTAATATATAAATAGCTAATATTTTCAGAATAGGTTATGAATAATATAATTCGTGATATATACATGAAATGATGTTCACTTCCCTTTTCATTTTTCATTTTTCAATGTAAAAATGGCATTGTGTTCTGCTGATGGCTATTACAGTACAACAGGATCTAGTATCTTATTTTTTCGGTGTCCAAAAAATGTATCTAAGTAAGATAATTTATTACGCATTTAATAGTGTTGCAGCACGAATTAGATACATTAAAATTATATCGTATAGACATTTATGAAGTACTACTTAGATATCTGAGTTGGAAAAAATCATTAGGATTTGTGGGCACCCATAGATATTCTAATCTTATACCGGACCAATGTAGTAGTAGAAAACAAATTTGCGGTTTACAATTTCCTGAACCTGGTTTATACGATTAAATGATTCGAAGACACGTTTGCATTATGGTGAAGTTCCTTCATTTGTTATTTCAAATAACAACAAACACAAAATTTGTTCCAAATTTGTTAGCAAATAGTAAGTAACTCTTTCTTAAATCTGTTTTGCTTATATTTATATATAAATGTATATGAATATATTGGTATAACAATTTTATAAAACCTGATTTGTCCAGAAAGAAACATTTAAAATTCGGTAAATATTTTATATAATATTTATTGTAATATTTGTATGGAGAGCGAAAAGAAAAGCTACAAAGATGTTTTTGTAATGACATACATTTGGAGGTTTGACAACACTATCGCAAAACATAGAATGTATAATACATTTAAAAATATATTTATAGATAATTTTAATAAATTGCCTTGTTCCCATTCAATTGGGGAAAAACTAAAAGATAACTATGATAAAAAGATAAAAGTACTAAGTACTAAGATAAAAATAATAAGAGTTTACATTTTACACATCCATTTAGAAACTTTCTATTAAATTATTTTTGTAATACTATACTAGAGTGTGTCTTTATTATTCTATAAAATTCGCAAGTCGCCATATAAAAAACAAAAAATTACAAAAACCAAATGCCAAGTTAGCTATATTGAAGAATTTGTGAGAACATTTGTTTATTAACTTGTCTGTCTAGTTATTATTAGTAAATAATGCGATATTGTTGTTAATATATTCGCAATATTAATTTTTCTTTTATCGAATAATATTATTTGTAGTTTATGTACTGTTTTACCTCTATTAAATGTTAATAATATACGTAATAAACGTTAGTAAGTCATAGCCACTATTTTACTTTAAAATATTTCTTTAAGAAACGGCTCTATATCGAATTTACCAAAATATAAGCTATTAGCCCTCGTGACAAACGCCCACGACGAAATAAGTGATCGTAACACGAAGTATCCCCCGTATACTCAAGAAGGCGGCCATTCAACAGCTGCGTGTAGGCATGCTTTTGTAAGCGCACGTTAAAAGTTCCGACGACGAGTGAACCTTCTAGTCTTGGTTTCTATTCGGTGACTCGGCCAAAAATAAGAGTCACTCAATAATTCTAAAACTGAGTGACTAATAGAAAGATGCATTCTTATTTTCAGGAAAGAATAGTTCGGGACACTTCAGGTTTGCTTATTTTTAACATAATAGTGTACTGTAGACAATATTATTAAGAACAATGCTAATTGCGTTTTAATAACTATAACTAGTATAATTAGAGCAATTGGTAGAATTAGCAGGGGTGTAGCGTGAGAAAAGAATGTAGGGATGCGATAAAAATTTTATAAGCGGAAGAGGTATAGTCAGATGTATGGTAGGCCATATGAAAATAAAAAAAGACACTAACCTAATATGATTATGCCGAGGTATATATCCTAATTCTTAAAATGACGATCAATTATTCGGTTTTTGTTTGTCCAGCGAAAACGTCTATCACTGTTTCTTCAAATGTTGGAGACGATCTTATATCTGCTAACAAGGCACTTTCAATATTTATTAATGCTAGAGATGAAAGTCTTTCTTACTTTTGAGAATTTCGCAGATAAGTCTTTATTCATATTTAAATATGAAAATGATCTTTCCGCGGAACTGCTTGTGGCAGGAATAGTCAAAATTAAACGACACAATATTGATGACTGCAGGAAAACAGAAGATAACTGAAAGGGCATAATATATTTGTGAAGCTCAAACACAGTGCTCTTTTTCATATCGGGATCACTATAAATCACTGAAAGTTCACTTCTTAAATGATTTGCGTCAAAGAATGTTCCATATATATCTACTAAAAAAGAAAAAAGTTCGTCAGGAAAACGTTTCACGAATGAAGTTAATTGTGTGGAATCTAGATTTAAGAATTTCAGTTTATAAATTTCACTAAACCGTTCACTAATGTTCAAAGTAGTAACGTCCAAAATTTCATAAAACAATCGTGCGTATGTGCTTTTCTTATTCTCTTCGGGAATTAAATCCAAACGTATTATTTTACTTGGTGATTGATTCTCTAACACAAGTCTGTCTATATGGTCCCAAATGTCGCTAAATTAGTTTATCAGTTTTTGAATATGTGATTTGAAATCGGCGATATTTTTATTGCAGTAATTAATATTTGATATTTTTGTCTGTATAATTTTAAACAGGCTCTCGGAATGTGGGAATATTGCAGAAAACACTGCTAAGAAAAAATTAAAATCAAAGTCGCGCAATAAAGTTAAAAGGCCTCTAGCACAAATAATGGTTTGTCTATCCCATTCCTCATTTTCATTTTCCACAATTACCTGAAGCAGCGCTTGCGAATCTTTTTTTTATGTTATGGCGACAGTCGTCAATATGCGTTCACATAATCAAATAACTGAGTCCGGAAATAACGACAACACTTACTCGAGGTTCCACTGTTAATTGCGTAAGATCACTGACATTTTCGTTCATCTAACGCGTAGCTTGGATGTAACGTGGACCATCGCATTTCAGCACTCCAGCAAGTAACGCGGGAGTCCAATAATTTCGGGCGCCTTCACGGTCGATTTAAAATAGAAAAGTTGATGGTAGAGTTTAAAGTAAATAATGTATGTTTGCGATCGGTTTAAAATAATAAAAAAATTGTGATAATTGAATAAATCGATTGAACTTTTAAATAATACTAATTTGCCAATTTTTTAAGAGATGCGACACATCACTCGCATCCATGTACGCTACGTCCCTGAGAATTAGAATAAATATAACAGTAATCATAATCAATTAGAGTATGTCAAAGTTACAACCTAATTAAAACGTCCTCGCCGGCATGTTTTAGGGCAAACATTTATCCTTTGAGCGGCGTTTTTATCTTAACTTACGATAAACCTCCGGCTATACCTAATTTATATCGTATTATAAAGCAGTAGCGCGCCGAAATTACTAAACGATGCGTCCGTCGTGAATATAAAAAATGTACGAGGGACCGAGGAGTAATTTTTATGTGATCAGGAAAGCAAGGTCGGGAGCAATATTTTATCCCGAACAATTCCTTCCCCAATCTCTTTGTTTTGAGTCTCATTTCCGGCCGGCGCGTGATCAAAGCCTCCAGGAAAGTCGGTCAGATGCACGTGGAAATGACAGCGGCATTGATTCCTCTAAGGCATGGAAGGAAAACCGAAATATCTGTAACTTACGAGCGTGGTTCTATTTTTGATATCCGCCCTCGCCTCGGCCATTTCTTACTTAATTTTGTTTACAGCTTGGGCTAAGCTCGGCCGTAACTTATTTATAGAAGTTATATAAGTAAACCGTAATAGTTTACATCATTGTGTCGTAACTGATTATATAACTATCATAATTCTGAGTTAATCCTTATAATTAATTTCGTTCAGTCATATTTTGTTTAAATCATATTTAATATTCATGAGAGAACGTTAATAAATTATTAGCCTACACCCAACGAATAGTTTGTTTCTATAATAAGAAAACGTGTTTGCTATACAAATATTGATGAATGAGGGATAGACGATTCGAACATCGGAATGAGACCAGGCCTTAATTTGGTTAGCGACGGAAGATAAATCGTCACAAATTCCTCAATTACCATAAGTGCTAGTTGTTTGTTGCACTATATGATACAATACAATCTGCTAAGGCGGGATGCTTTATCCTTTTTTTTACATCTATTCAGTTTTACAATCTGTCGGTATCAGAATAGACAATAAGTAAAATTTTTGGACATCGACTTGACATGTAAGGGAATAATTCAGTGATTTATCCCTTCTAATAATAACGTTTTGTTATTTGCAACTTATAATAAACCTTAAAAACCAACACTATTCCAATAGGAGAGTAACTAAGAATAGCTCATCAAGAATAGGAACAAGTCCCGAAACTGCGATATCAGAAACCGCCTACGAGGTGCGCAGTAAATAGCCTGGTTATTACTCAGTCAAATAGAGCCCTTTGCAGAGTGGATATCGACGAATATACATGTACACAAAGTTTGATCTCGCCGCGCGTAGAGTGCATCCTTTTCCATCTAAATTCTATCTCACTCTTTCGTCTACGCATACCTAGAGAATCTCACACTTTTTCCTATTCCTGATGAGCAGTAGACCTAACACAAGGGTCTGAAAGCTTAAATGCTGCCCTCATGTAAGATTAATGATTTGAAACTATTGAAACTATAATAACGAATGTCGGGATCTACACTTTATTTGTGTGTAATAAAAGTGGAATACATAAATCAGAATGATACTTTAGCGTCCGAAATTTAAGGCCGCTGGCAAATATATATTCCAATAACATCTAAAGGGTTACAACTCTAGGGTGGCTCGGTTAAACATTTGCAGCATTGCGTATGGCCAAAATAATGTCAGTGAGTGATGTCAGGTGCGATGATACAATAATACAGTAATGTTGAAAATTTTTGTTGATATTTGTTGAATACTGAATTAGAGATATGACCTTTTTTGTAAAATATAGCAGGAACTCCCGGGTTGTTATCCAAAACAGTAAATTTTTCTTTATAACCTTCACAATATCCCCTTCCAACTGAAAAATATACTGCCGAAGGTCCCAAACAACGTTTACGAGTATAGCATACTCGTAAACTCTACATACTCTACTATTGATAACTCATCTGTTTGTGTTTTTTTGCAACTTTTCAATGGATTTCGGTATTTGCGAAAAATTGCCATGTACATATACAGGGTTTCTCACGGTAGCCGTTCGTTAGAAGTTTTCGTGGTTAGAAAAAACTTAGAATTCTCAATTTCTGAACCCCAGGGTTATTCAAGATCTTCTTTCATTTTGAAATATTTTCAAGGTGATGTCACTTCCGGTTATCCCGGAAGCCGCCAGTAGCTTCCTTATTTTAAATAGAATACCCAGTATATTATTTCATTATTGGATTCCTGATGAAATTTAATGAGTTCCATCAGGTTTCCCTATACCTATTTTCAACTGTTTTTTAGATATGTTGATTATTTTAAAAAGTGTGAAAGACGTAGCCTTATTTTTAACACTGTGCCTTTTACCCATTTTCGACTGGTACTAAGCGCTTCTGGGGTAGACGGAAGCACAAGAATGGTACTTTATCCATATTGACAATTAATTTATCGCAAACAGGATGTCCAAAATTTTATCACCAATTACATCAGTTTCAAAGTTGAAAAAATTCGTCATTTCAAATATGACGCCCTATATATTATTATATGATCGGATGCAGAGTTTGATTCTGCATCAATTCGCTATAACTTTCCCTATACCTATTTCCAATGGTTTTCTTGTTAATCCATTATTTTTTATTAAAAGCTGATGAAACTTAAAAGTCCTATCTAGTAAGCCTTGATTTTGACAGCAATTGAAACAATGTTGATTTTATGTCAAAGCAGTATCAGCTCACAAATTCGTGCGGTATCTACTTACAGTTCTAGTGATTTTGTTAGTTTTCTCAAGTATAGTTTATAATATTCAAGATATCTAAGAAACGGTTTAAAATAGGTATAGGGAAATCTGATAGAACTCATGAAATTTTCTCAGGAATCTAAAAATGAAATAATATACCGGGAGTTCTATTTATAATAAGGAAGTTACTGGCGACTTCCGGGATAATCGGAAGTAGTATGACCTTGAAAATATTTCAAAATGAAAGAGAATCTTGAATAACCGTGGAGTCCAGATATTCAGAATTCTAAGTTCTTTCTAACCACTAAAACTTCTAACGAGCAGCTACCGTGAGAAACCCTGTATATGCCAAGTCTTGTTGAATAGCTGGATCCGCTAAAGTCTGTGTCGCATTCGCAATAGCAATAACATCATTTGGATCCAACTGTTGAAATACCCTGGTGATATTTTTAAAATTGCAGTAATAATATGGAGCTGCCTTGATCCACGTTCCCCGTTGGGTTATTACAAACCATGGAGGTAACTGTGTGTGGGGAAGAATTTCTGTCACTGCCGCTCTTTGAGGGGCTTTAAAAAACACTTATTTGACATTCATTACCAAGCGATCGACATTCGGATAACGGCCACGGATTGCCTCTGCTATGTGATGAACATCATGCCTAGGCATGTTACATGTAACACATCGTAATTATACGTTTTGTTCAAAAGTCGACAAGCCACTTTCATGTATGAAAGTATCCGTAAGAAAATGTAGAGCCATGTTTTTGTTTTCCTCATGTTTAGCGTCCCATACTTCTTTTAGTGCCTCTTCATCTAATATTTCAATGGTTTCAGCATTCGTCTTTGTCAATATTTCTGAAGCTATCATATGTGATTGCGTTGTCGATATATCGCTCATTTCTGCTATAACTCCATTCGCCACTTGCAAGCCGCATATATTTGTGGTTTCATTGACAGAAACCTATAAATATTTATCCTTAACTTCTGCATAAACAGTAGATTTTACAGTGGCAGCAGCTTGCGGTAGATAATTTTTTCGAATCGTCGATACTGTGGGCACGTTTACTTTACCAAATTCCCCGTTTAAATAAGTCTTTAAAACTAGGATTGTTTAGTTAAGTTCATGGGCTATTGCACCCAACTATGAATTTAACCAATTCGCTATAAAACGTCGTGTGTCTTTTACAAACACTGCTCTGTCCAGTAACCGTGGTTTTATTTTTCGGAACACCAATGTCTAACAACATCCGATTTATGTATGTATAATTTATTATAAGATTGTGATATTTATTTATGGTGTTTATATGATATATATTTGGAATTCAATATTATTTTTCAAGTCTTTCACATTCAGATGGTAAATATGTTTCTCAATTGAGTGAAACGAAATGGTTCCTCATCTTATATAAATAACGACACATTACAGAAACACTTCATTAAATCCCATGACATAAAAGACCCACCCATGACATTCTAAACGCTCACTCATCTTATCTTGTTCCAAAAAAATCACATGTTACTGCAAACATTCGTTATATTTCTACTGATTCAGCACTCACAGTGGGCAGCTTTATTCCTTACGATTTGCCACAGCGTGCATTAAATGTGGGGCATTATTTCTCCCCATTATATAAGCTCACCCCGTATGAATCGATATAATCCAGTCTTGCTCGTAATTCCCTGATAAATAAATACATCGCATTTAACTTTGTAGTTCAGTGGGCAGCAAACCACTGCGTATATATGTAGGTGTTAGCAAAGCGTGCGTGTTTTTCTTTTCCTGTTTTGCCGCCCTAAACGATTCCCTGCCTCTCGTCTTTGCTCCCAGAGCCTGCAAGAATCATGATTTACAGCTCGGTTTAAAACAAATTTTCATATTAGACCTGACAGAGCCATTTTTTATTCCCCTTCTAACGAATTTATGAATTTAATAATTTTGTTCCTACATAATTTTAATTTTCCTTTGCATGGTGTTGCACGTTTGTTATAAATCAATATTAGGTTAACGAGTGAACTAAAATTGCTTTTTAGACGGCTGCAGGAACCCGGATTAAAGATTCCTTTTGAACTGGAACAGGTGTCTGCATTCAGGTGGACGTAGCTGGACTAGAAATAGGCGTTGTAATTAGCTCGGTAGTTATAGTTAGCTTTAATTGCAAGTTATTCATAGAATATTAACACCCAATTGAAAATATTGCACGTTTATCGCCATAAGAATTAGTTATTAATAAGCACCGATAAGAATGAAGGAAGCTAATTTAAATGATAGGCCATCTAATTGATGCAAATAAATGTATAAACGTGACCTGCCTTTCAAATACACATCAGTTTATTATAGTCTGCAGTTCACATTGTGTTACTTGGAGTTTTTGCTATAAAACCATATCTTCACTTGGATCAAACCCTCTTGTTCTCCAAATATCGACCCATCGGACTACAACTGAATGCTTATAGACCTCTATACTCTACAATATTCATTTAAAAGTGTGATGTTATATGTATATTTATAAGTGTTAATGGTTTCCTGGCTTGGCTAGATTTCTTCACCACATTAGAAGTTCAAATCCAAGAATAAAATGACACTAAGGGTTGTTTTAAGGTGTACGCAAATTACGAGACTAGATAGCAATCTGTTCTTCAGGAGCAGGAATAATACTTGTAGTAATATTGTAGTTTCTTTTGCATATTTCAATGGGATGGCCCATTATCCCAATATTTATGTTTTGGGTTATTTTCATTTTGACATTTTAAATACTGCCAATCATTTGCTTCTGTTTCCTTAATTTGTTTATGATTCCTTCAAATTACAATTTAACAAATGCACGACTGTTTTATCATATATCGATAATAACTACATCTAGCAAGCATATTATGAATCACATTCCTGAACTTGGTTTTATGATACTTATATGTGAGCCATTATTTAAAAACCTATAAACTTTGATTAAAGGCTAATAAAACTTAAACGTAAAATAACTTGTGTGTGTTATCTAGGAATATCCAACGTATTTTACAGTTCGCACTACATATTTACTGAGGTACTTACGATAATATAAATAAATAAGTGTGAAGTGTTTTCAGATTTCAGTCATATCCATGACACTGGGCGTTTGGCCATAACCTTGAAACATATCCGAAGCAGCATGAACTAATTAGAGGTAATAAGAATATATTTTTCTGTAAAGTTCTAAATTATTCTCAAAATTTTTTCACTGCCTATTATATTTCAATAACACATAAGCGGATTTAGTGGCTCAGTTTACTCAATCACTCACTGTGGCACTTGTCTGCTCATAACGTTTCTATAATTTATGGACATATGTACCATTGCTCTGCTACCCCAAGTAAACATCTACTCAATAAAAATATGTTTAGAGATATATAATTGTCAAAAATACTACAGAAATAATTTAACCAGTTGGTGTGTATTGTTTTCTAAAGCGATTTCTGATAATTTTTTAAAAGTCAGTCAAGGATTTTTCAAGATAAACCGATATTAAAGATCACTGATAATTAATTGTTATTCAATTGTCCTTCTTGAACATTCAGTTTTCATTTTTTGAACTATTCGCGTCTCATTCTACAATAGCCATTCAACATTCATTTGAAAAACTTTAAAAAAAAATATTCATATTTCCGTTAACATGAGATTTCAAATCCTAAGCATTCTTTTCCTACGGTTGTTTAGAAAATAAGCAAAAGCACACAAAAAACGCAACAGTAAAACGGCATTTTACGCACATTTTGCGCAAAACACCGTGCAGTAGTCATATTTCTTAGCATCCAGGCGACCCGTGTTCGATACTCACCGTTTCGTAAATTTTTTTTTTATTTATATCCATTTAAAACAATTTTTTTTTGTTCTAAATATTTTTAATTGGTTTTATTAATTTTTTAGTCATTATATGCAAAATCTGTAATTTTATAGTATTTTAAGGACAAATTTGAACGGAGAAAGCGGATATTTTTTGTAAGAGGGTCATGACTTTGATCGAGATGTGGCGCGTTACCATGGTAAACAAATGCAACAGTTGTCAATCATCCGTTTATTTTACCATTTCGCTTAATTTCTGCCTTCGCTTTCAGCATCCCTTATTTTCCTTTGATTATTATTAGTGAGTTTTGGTTTAAACAAATTGAATATCAAAATGTATGACGAATCCTTCGAATGCACGTCACCTGAAATAACGGAATAAGTCGCCGAAGTGACACAGAATCTTTTGCCATATGTGTCTAGAGAGCGATATGAAGCTGCCTACCAAAAGTTCATGGAATGGAAGAAGGAAAAAGAATTGCAACCTTTTCCGAAAATATACTGATAGTGTATTTTGAGAGCCTATCCAAGTTTACAAAACATCAACATTGTGGAGCCAATACTCCATGCTAAAAAGCACAATAAATCTAAAACATAACATCGATATGTCGAAGTATCCGAAACTACAAGCCTTTCTTAAAAGACAATCTGAGAATTATGTTCCAAGAAAATCAAAAATTTTCACTGAAGAGGACTTTTCAAAGTTTTTGAAGTCGGCGCCAGATAATATTTACTTACTAATTAAGGTAAAACTAAATAACGACGTAACCTTGATTATATTGTTTTATAATTTATAGAATTTGGTTGTCATTGGTCTTGCCGGAGCTTGCAGACGAATTGAGCTGTGTAATTTAACAATCGAAGATGTCACAGATTTAAATGCAGCATTCCTGGTTAGGCTGAGAAATACAAAATATATAATTCCAGGATCATTTACGGTCATCGATTCTTTTTACAATATTTGCAAAAAGTATATTGGCTATCGCCCTACTGATGTTAATAATAATGAGAGATTTTTTTTAAACTATAAAAACGGAAAATGCACTAAACAGCCGGTGGGAATCAACAAAATTGGAGGTATGGCTAAAGAAATCGCAGATTTTCTTAAACTCAAAAATCCAGAGCAATATACGGGACACTGTTTCCGCCGATCCTCTGCTATCTTGTTAGTTAATGCAGGTGTTAATTTACTGATCCTCAAACGTCATGGTGGATGGCGCTCTAGCACTGTGGCGGAAGGCTGCATAGATGAATCCATTCAAGAAAAAGTCAAAATGTTCAATAAAATTGTAAATTCGTTAAACATCGTAGATTCAGAGTTAAATTGATGTTCTACCACTAAATTAAATACCATATTCTTCAAAAACAAACGATAACATATCTATTGTAAAAAATTTGATCAATCAGCACAATGAAATGCCAGAAATTCATTTAGAAAATTGCAGCAATTTTACTATTAATTACAACTTCAAATATATATTGTTTGTAATAAGATTATTATTGCCTATTATTAAAAAAATTACCATTAGCTGTTAATAATGATGTTTAATTGCTAATACTAATAATAATAACTAAATGTTTATTAAAATTAAATAATTGCTGTTTTATTATGTCAAAAAATCATAGCTTTGAAAGCAAAACTTAAACAAGAAAAATATATACATCCCTCGAATGTGATCTAAGTGCGACCGTAGGAAAGGTATAGTGTAAAATACGTGCGAAAAGCATTTTTCGACACTTGTTGTACAATATACTATTAATTCCTTCGTTCTTCAATTTTTCAAATTGGGAAACTTCACTTGTATATACACCACAGGATTTTGACAAAAAGAGACGATAGAAAAATAATAGCGATAATCTAGTACATGAAATATATTATAAATAAACAATATACTGCTTTGTGACAGATATCAAACAGATTATTTGAGAAAATCCTAACATAACCTAACTTAATCGAAATCAAACAAACCTAACGTAACCTGTCGTTCCATTAAAATTTTAAGAGATTAATATTGATTCAAAGAATATAATGTCTATGTTTCCTCTAGATGTTACCAGAAATTGTTCCCAAATAAAGCAATAATATAATATTATGATATTTCTTGCCACATGAACCATTATATGGTTGCCTACAACTACTTTTTTTTTTCATTAAATAAATATTCATAAATTTATTCTTGTATATACATGAAATAAAATATATTGACACAAATTAATATAAAATTTAATTACACTTTCCATAACTGAATATTCTAACAAAAGCAATACATTTATTTTTGTGAATATGTGACAAATATATACAGTATATGTACATTATACAGTACCTAATATTATTTCCACATTACTTTAATAAATACAAATATAATTATCTCAATGACTGGATACTTTTTTAATTTGGTTATGAGAAACAGAAAAGTCATTAAACGCTTTTATGTATTCGATATATTATTGTGAATATAAAAAACTGACAGAACTCAATTTGTTTGTAACTGTATTATTTTGAATCGAACGTACGTCAAACACAGATAACCTTTTTACTAAAATTAACGGCGATCAGATTAATGATTCGTTATTTATTTAATTTAATAAATAACTCTATTTAATATTAATTAGGTAATGTAATTAATAGATTGAATAATTACTACAAACAACGAATTTAAATTGAAAAGGGTATAATAGGTATATGTAGTTAATGTTTCATATATTTAAATTTCATGTAATTATACAGAGCTATATAGAAAGCTTTCATCTGCATTGTTCCGGCTTTCGCATAGATGTTACCGGGCAGCTAATTTGTGTTCCCCCAAATATATGTATATAGTTAACAAAATCTCCATTAAAAACTATTTTAGCTGATAATCGTTGAATGAAATTAACAAGAGAAGTACACCTACTCCTAATATATACGGCAATTTGTTAAACTTACGAGGAAGTGTTTAAGAAGAATTATATTCTTTGAAAGCCTAATCTCGTGTCATTTGGAACTATAGAATATGATTTTTTAATAAAACTAATAATATTTGGCTGAGGTTTCGTATTCTACAACATTAAATGGAGACGATACGGCTACAAATAGAAAGAAATATCGGTCATATGGCCCCCTCGACTCATCTGGCATGATGTCATTCATTCAATAAAATTGTCCATAACATGGATACATAAGACTGGCTCTATTTTCTGAATAACAGACTGAATATTTACTTTGAGGTGATTGACTATTGCTAGTTTGGCCCCAAACACCTTTTCCTTGACGTAACCCCAAGACAAAAGGTCCCGTGGTGTTAAGTCACATGATCTTGCAGGCCAGTTGATGTCAGCATTCCGCGAGGCAACATCAGAAAATTTGGTACGCAACAGTTATTGTTGCACGTGCTGTATGACACGTTGCACCGTTTTGATGCAACCGCATGTTGTTTAAATCCAAATCATCAATTTGGTGTAAGAAGAAATTATTTAACATGTCACAATAGCGTCCCCGTTTACTGTAATAGCATTTTCAGCTTCATTTTCAAAGAACTATGGTCCAATGACTCCACCACTCCAAAATGCGCAGCAAACAGTGCATCTCTGTGGATGCACTTCTTTTTCATCAACAACATGTGGATATTCATCACTTCAAATTCGACAATTTTGTTTGCTGACGTATCCGTCAAGATGAAAATGTGCTTCATCGCTGAATACAATTTTGTTGCAAAAATAAGCATCACCTTATTCTTTTCTAACACCCAGTTAACAAATGTACGACGTTGTAAATGGTATGTATGTAACTTTCAACTTTTTTGTCATCTGAATTGTGTATTATGACAGACGCAGATGTTTCTTTAAAATTCTATACATGCACGCGAATTTTTCTTAACGCAACTGTAAATGATCGCTCACACCCATAAATCAGTTGTACACAAAAAACTATTCGTTGTTAAAACTATTCGGTATTAACCTATTAATACATAATAAACGTAATTTTTGAGTACTTCCAAGATTGAGATAACCTTTATTATGAGATAATTTGCTAATCCCACGTGAGTAGTGCGAGTAGTTGAGTAGAAGTGCTGTGTTATTATTTAACACGTGACTGAAGTGCGGAGTAATATTTTTATTACTTTTGCGTACTTTTAACTAAGTGGAAAAGTAATGTAATCGTGTAAAAAGAAATTTTCTTTTATAGGGTTTATTTTTCATTTTTCGGCCTAAAAACCAAAAAAAAAATTGTTTTTAAACAAATTTATGTGTGTGTTACCATCATTGTTGTCGTCGTTACCGTCGTTGTCTTTGCCATTAATAGAATTTCTTATTAGCAGGATAGCTCAACTAAATCGTGTCGGATCGATTTAGTTTTGACTGATTCTAATCGGAGACGTGTCCCAGACGACACTTATTGATCTTGAGGTACACCCATGTTCATGGGTCATGAGAAAACAGAATGGTGAACTATTTGAGATTTTTTTTTTTAGCACGATCACTCAATTAAATCGTGTTGGATCGACCGGGTTTCGATTGATTCTGATTAGGGACATCTACCAAACGACATTTATTGATTTTGAGGTGGATATGACCCCCCTGTCCATGGGTCATGAGAAAGCACGATGGTGGACTATTTGAAAAAAGTAAAACTGTCGCATAAAACACATACTCTGCATTTATGTGTTGGTTTATTTTTCTCGGCCACTCAATTTCGAGATAGAGATGTTCTACGTGCGGAAAAGTCCGTTTTAAGGTTTTAAAACTGCTTGTTAAAATATATGTTTTAATATTTGTGTTTTGGCACCTCTTTAACACCTTTTAAATAGCTGGCAAGATGGTAGTAGAATAAGGATGGACAAATTCAGATGTATTATATATTTTTGGCAAAGGAAATCAAACCCAAAACTTAAAATTAGTTCAAAAATGTTTAACTTACAATTAGATACTAAAACAACTGCCAATTATTATTAATACCATAGTTAAATTTCCTCATACATTACTGCATTTCCAGGTCTCCAAATATGCTGATGCCGAAGACTTGCCCATATCTATTAGACACGCCACGCTCGTGAATCTCCTTATAATGGCGTACCTTCACTATCGTGAGATGTACTGAATAGAATGTAGTGTCTACATTCGTTAATAACCATAAAGGTAGTGGGTAGTTACATTAATGCAATATAACATCGATCAATAAGCAATTAAGGAGGAAAGGCTTCTTAGCATGAAGCAAACATCGGGCGGTAATAATTCTGGCCGGCGACGATTCCGAGCGGTTTGTACTAGTTTAATAGAGTTTGAAAAATTTATAACCTATCTAACTTTTTCGCTATCTTAGGGAAAGATTTATGTCACGTCTTGGAGTAAGTTAGTTCATATAACATTTTAATTCACAAACAAGTCTTTTCGGTAGTAGATGAGAAGTAGACCTTCGTATATCGAAGGCGAGTAGCAGATTTATTCGTAGTAGGTCGCTAGGCGAGGCTGGGGTAAACTAATATGAAGTTTAACTTTCAATACTTCAATTTAGAAACTGTGATGTGTAGGATTCCATATTCTTTTTTATGCATATTAGAAAATGAGGTCTACTTTGATCTATTTTAAATAAGAATTAACAAATTATTAACTGAACAGCAGTTGTCTGGGAAATGAAAAAACTGACCGAATTATGTAAAGATAAATTACCAAGTCAATGTAATTTTAGTCCTATCACGTCTAATTAACTTATGGAGTAGATACCAGAATGTATTGATGTTTATATATAATGAGTCAATTGAGAGAAAGCTAAGTACCTTCTAATTGTTTTAATTTAATTAAGATTTAATCGAATCATCCCACTCTTTTAAGTTATTTTTTTTTATTTTCGCCTCCAAAAGTATTGTACTACTTGTACTAAGTACTAAGATTTTATTAAAAAAATCATAACGTCTTTAATAAAACTATTTATGCAGTATTGCTTCTAGGATGCTCTACTATAAACTCTAAGAAATGTCTGTAGTAAATATCAAGGGTGGTTAGGACCTACTTAGAAAGTAGTGATTTCTTTTGAATTATGTTCTCTAAAAAAAACTATAGGCACTATTTTAGTAGAAAATTCGTAGTCTTTAATAAAAACAGTTATGTAGTTTTGTCTTCAGGATAGTTTAGTAAAAGCTCTTAGAGTTGTCTATAGTAAATATCAAGAGTCGTTAAGGTTTTTTTTGGAAGTGGTTAATTTGTTCATATTTTCTTCTCCAAAGACACTGTACTCTTTCAGTAAGTTATTCGTAACGTCTTTAATGAAATGATTTACGCAGTATTGCCTCTAGGATGCTTTAGTAGAAACTAGGAAATGTTTAAAACTACTATATTATTTTAGAAAAAACTAGTACCATTTTTAATATAAATAGTTATGTAGTTTGGTCTCTAGAATAATTTAGTAGAAGTTCTAAGGGACTTCCACAGCAAACATCGATGATGGTTAAGGTTTATTTTGGAAGTTGTTAATTATTTGGTATTTTCTTCTCTAAACGAACTGTGTTGTTATAGTGAAAAATTCGTAACGTTTTCGATGAAAGTATTTACGTAATGTTGCCTTTTGGGTAATTTACAAAACACTCTAAGAAATATATGCTGTAAAGATCGAAGGCTTTTACGGATCGGACTATTTAAAAAGTGAAAATTTTTTTTATTTTCTCCTTCAAAAGAACTGTACTATAATATTTTAGTAAAAAATTCATAACGTTCTTAATAAATTTATAAAAGTAGTATTACCTCTAGGATGCTTTGCTAGAAACTGAAAGAAATATGTGTAATAAACAGCGAGGGTAGTTAGAATCTATTTAAGAAGCAGCGAATTTTTTTTTTGTATTTTCTTCTCTAAAGATACTATACTACTTAAGTTAAAAATTCGTAACGTAATAAAAATAGTTATCCAGTTTTATCTTTAGAATAATTTAATAGAATCTCTAATGAATATTAATGGCAAATATCGAGGGTATCTAAGGCTTATTTTGGAAGTGGAGTCTCTAAAGAAACTATATGATTTTAGTAAAAAATTCATAACCTCTTCAATAAAAGTATTTACGCAGTATTGTTTATAGCGTACGGTACTAAACACTCTAGGGAAGATCAAATATCTTAAAGGAGTGCTTGAAAAGCGGTGATTTTCTTTAATTCTCTCATCCAAAAGTAATGTACTGTTTTAGTTAAAAATTCATGAAGTCTTTAGTAAAATTATTTACGCAGTATTGCCTCTAGGATGCTTTACCATAAACTCTAGGAAGTGTCTATAATAAAAATAGTTATGTAGATTTGTCTTTACAATAATTTAGTAAAAGCTCTAAGGGATATCCATGCCCAAAAAGGGAATTGCTGTAGCTCCTTGGTAAGTAAAGATCCATAGTCATTTCTGCATTAGACATTTTTATGTGTAAGTATACAATTATCTCCCGATTTTTCGGACCATTATTACGCAACACCTTGTATACAGACGCAACTTTACAATTATGATAAGCATTGTTATATACGTACTACTACTACTACTACTTACTACTAAATCATATAAGAGAACTTATTATATTTAAGAAATAAGTGCAAAATGTAAATGGACATACAGCTTAAGTGAATGACAATAAAAATTGTATAATCATAAGATTACAGCTTAACAAGTTTAATCCCGGATTTTTCTTTTAATATGTTAACGACTTAATAGATCTCTATTTCAGACCGTCGTGTCGCGTCGGAGGTCCTTTTACAGGATAAAACTGTTTGTATTTTTTCAGCATTTTCATTAAAACGATTTGTTTTCCACGCCTGCGATTTAAAAAGTTTCCCGTCACGTAGGCAATTTTCCGCAAATGTTGCAACCCGTTATACGTGGCCCTCGTTCTGAGGTTAACCAAAAATAATTATTGAGCACATTTAGTGGAAAAATAATTGGTGATTCCGAACTATGCATTAGCAATACAATACACAGAATAAATTCTTATAAACGGCAATCGTTACAGAAATTTATTGCGCCACGGTCACTCCAAAGAGGTTATTCTGAAAGATATTACGATTTTTTTATAAGCCCTTACTTTTAGATGAAAAGAAAATATCAATAAGGATTGGAGCTAGTTGTTTTACTGATTGTTTAATAACTCGCTTATCACAGAACAGTGTAATTAATAAATTATATTTACTAAATATTTATTTAATAAATAAATTGTATTTAATAATTTTTTTCATAAAATGGTAAAATTTGTGAAAATCCTCAGACAATAATAATTCCTTTATTTCCCAATAGAATGAATCTATTTATAAGACAAAAATACAAATAAATACATATATATGTGTACAGTATATAACTAAAGAAATAAATAACAAAGTAACCTCTAAATAACCTTCATATAAATAAACAACGAAATACATCAGTAGCATATAACTCACAGGATAGTTCAAGTTGATTAATGTAATTTAGATATCGGGCATACCAAATGATTTTACAATATTCTAATTTTGAACGAACTAACCCAATATATATAAAATGATTTAATAGCTGTGTTATTAAATGATATCGTGCTTCTAATCACGAAACTAGGAGTTCTATATGCATTAAGAGCCACATGATTGATATGACCAGAGAACAATAGTTTATCATCAAAGTACACACCAAGATCTTTAATATTTTCGGGACGTGTTAAAGCTGCACCACTCAGAGAATAGTTAATATTAGTGGTTGCTTATTTAAGATATAAGAACAAACTTTACCTTTATCTATGTTTATAGATAGTATATACTTTTAACACCATGACACAACAAAGCTGATTCATTTTTGCAAACCTTATTTGATCATATAAACAGGTTATATTTGAAAATAATTTAAAATCATCAGCAGAGAGACGATGTTATATAAACATTAGAGACGTTATAAATAAAATAAGGAATCGTTGATAAATAAAATAAAGAGTAATGGCTCTAAAATTGAGTCTTGAGGTACTCCACAGGACTTAGAGTCCTCTGGTATATAAGATTACCATTGATTCCACATAACTTTAATTTAGATATTAATATAACAGAAAAGGGCACACAAATTATTTTCTACAAATTAAATTATTCTGAACATGAAATATCGCTGTATTATTTAAAGAATTCCATAAACCTTGCAGTTATTACTTTTGTTCTTGTCTTGTAATTTAATTCATCATCATTAGGTCATCAGTCCTAAGACTGGTTGGACGCTAACCTCCAGCTTCTCCTATCTTGTGCTAACCTACGCATTTCGCTAATTGTGCTACAACCTACATCCCTTACTATTTGCGAGCAGTAGTCTAATCTAGGCCTACCTCTGCCTTTCTTCACTCCTATTTCTGCCTCCATAATATCGCGGACTATTCCCCCATGTCTCAGCAAGTGGCCTACCATTCTATCTCTTCTTTTCTTTAAGTTTTTCCACATACTCCTTTTCTCGCCGACTTTCTCCAATACTTCTTCGTTTCTAACCCTATCAGTCCATGGTATTTTCATCATTCTTCGGTAACACCACATCTCAAAAGCTTCTAATTTCTTCCTACTTGCTTCCCCTACCGTCCAGGTTTCGCAGCCGTAAAGTGCCGTGCTCCATACATATGTTTTCAAAAATCTCTTCCTTGTTTCTAAGTTTATTACCCCCGAGCATAAAAGTGCTTTCTTTTTGTTAAAAGCTACTCGACCCTGCGCTATTCTTTGTTTTATGTCTTTATCGCTTCTTCCATCCCAATTTATTTTACTTCCTAAATAAGTGAAGTCTTTAACTTCCTCCAATCTTTCATTATTAATTTGTACTTTCGTTTTTGCTCTGCTCTCGCGCCCTCTGCACACTAACACTTTAGTTTTGTTTTTATTCACCCTCATTCCGTATTCCTCTGTCAACACTGCCTCCATTTCGTTCAATGCTGATTCTAGTTCCTCCTTACTAGATGCTAATACTGCTATATCATCCGCGAATCTCAGCATTTTTAGTTTCTGTCCCTGTACTTTAATCCCGAAATCCACTCTATCTTTTACCACATTAATCGCCTCTTCGATGTACAGATTAAAAATTAGTGGTGATAGCGTACATCCTTGTCTTACTCCTTTCCTAATACCTACTTCTCTTTCTTCCCCTTCTACTTCTATAACAGCAGTTTGCTCTACGTATAGATTGTGTACTACTCTCCTATCTCTATACTTCATTCCCGCGCTCTTTAGTATCTCGAACATTTTTTCCCATCTTACGTTATCAAAAGCTTTTTCTAAATCTACAAATCCTATATAAGCGTTCTTTCCTTTTTCTATTGTTTTCTCTAACATTACTCTTAGCGCCAGAATAGCTTCGCGAGTTCCCCTATTTCGCCTAAACCCGAATTGGTCTTCTCCTAGTATTTCCTCCGCTCTATTTTCCATCCTCTTCTACACTATTCTAGTTAAGATTTTTGACGCATGGGAAGTTAGGCTAATCGTTCTAAAGTTCTCACATTTGTCGGCTCCTCTCTTTTTCGGTATAGTAACGATAATGTTCCTCTTATAATCCTCCGGCATCTCGCCCGTTTCGTATATATATTTTACCAGTTCAAACATCCTATTTACTACTTTCTGTCCCGCACATTTCAAAATTTCCGCCTGTATTTTATCTACACCCGGCGCTCTATTATTATTTAGCCCACTTAGTGCTATTTCAAATTCCTCTCTCAATATAGGTTTTCCTACATCTTCCCTATCGATGCTAGATTCTTCCTCTAATATCTCTCCTAATTCCTGACCCTCGTATAAATTTCCTAAGTACTGCTTCCATCTATCCGCTTTCTCCTCTCTTCCTATCAGTATGTCCCCCGATTGACTCCTAACATTTCTACTTATTGTTCCTACATTCCTGAAGTTCCTCTTAATTATTTTGTAAGCCTCATCGGTCTTACCTACTTGCAACTTATCTTCTACTTCTTTGCATTTCTCCTCTATCCATTGTTCTTTCGCTTTTCTACATTTTCTAATGATTTCTCACTTTATTGCCTTATACGTTTTCAGTCCTTCTTCGTCTCGTCTGTTTTTGTAGCCTCGTCTCTTTTGCATTAAGTTTAAGATTTCGTCCGTTATCCAGGGCTTCCTAGCTTCCCTTTTATCGTGTCCTAAAACGTCCGTAGCCGCGGAAGCTAGACTATTCTTGATACCCTCCCACTCAGTTTCTGCGTTCTTGATTTCGTCCTTACTCGTTTTATTTATTAATTGATCTGTTTTCTCCTGGAACTTATCTTTCATATTCTGATCCCTCAATATGTCTACATTTATACGTTTCTTATCCTTCCGGGTTTTCAGATTTTTGAACTTTAATCTAGCTTTCATGACTACCAAGTTGTGATCGCTGTCTACATCTGCTCCTGGATAACTCTTACAGTCTTTTACTTGATTTCTAAATCTCTTCCTAACCAGAATGTAGTCTATCTGATACCTGTCTATCCCTCCTGGCATTTTCCATGTGTACCGCCTCCTAACGTGATTCTTGAACAATGTGTTCGCGACTACCATCTTGTGCTTCTCACAGAATTCTATCAGTCTGCTACCTCTCTCGTTTCTGTTTCCTAATCCATAAGGCCCTACAAATTCTCCTTCTTTCCGCTCACCTACGACTGCGTTAAAATCTCCTACTATTATTAAATTTTCATGACCCTTCACAAATCCTATTACCTGCTCTATGTCCGAATAAACGGCTTCTAACTCTTCCTCGCTGTGGTTAGAAGTAGGCATGTATACTTGCACTATTACTGTTTTCACTGGCTTCGAATCTAACCTAACCATCATTACTCTCTCGCTGTATTGTAGGTAGCTATCTACACACTGTCCTGCGTTCTTCCGCATAACGATCCCTACTCCCGCGTTTCCATTTACCGATCCTGTGTGTATTACCCTATAGTCACCGCTCCAAAAATCTCCTACTTCCGGCCAGCGCATCTCACTTATACCTACTATATCTAATCCTAACCTATCCATTTCTATCTTCAGATTTTCTAGCTTCCCTGCCTGTCTCATGCTTCTGACATTCCACGCTCCGACTCGTGAAATGCTACACTTCTTATTATTATGGCACTCGATCACGTCTCCCGGAACAGTCCTCACCCGGAGATCCGAACGGAGGACTATTTTACCTCCGGAGTTTTTTGTCCCAGGAGACGCCATCATTAATTTAGGATAAGCTTTCTGCTAGCTGTTCTGAGGATTATAATGTGGTGCTTTCCTCTTGCCTTCCACATCGCAGTCGTGTGTGTCATAGCACCATACCAACCCCCACGGTTTCTGCCACTATGACTACTGAAAGAGCTGCTGCCCTCCTTCAGGGACTTGTCTTAGTCTGGTTTTTCAATAAGGACCCCCCCACTATGGTTAAACCTATGGTACGGCTCCTTAAATCATTAAAACGCGCAAGCCGACCCACCCGTTCCAGTTTGCACTAGAACTTCGTCAAGGTTCAAGTCCTATCGGATCGGGTAATTTAATTATCATACCTAAAATTGACAAACCCATGAACAGTGCCCGTTTTAATATATAAGATGGACGATCAAAAATAAAAATATTTGTTCGAAAAAATAAAAATACTTATTATTTTAGATCATATACTAAACTAAAAATAGTGTTTTAAGTATACCACCAAATAGTAAACCTGTTCCGTGAACCATATTTGAACATACAGTGACCTTCACTGTATGTACAAATCACATGCTTTCTGATAGTACCTCCTATATTTTATTTACTGTCATCTAATGTTTTTCTTTTACTTTTCTGCACTCCACTATACTAGCGGAAAAATAATGTAATCGTGTAAAGAAAAAGTGAAAAAACTGAATTTTTTTTGGGTTTATTTTTCGTTTTTCGCCCTAAAAATAAACAAAAATGGTTTTTAAAAAATTTTTGCTCTGTGTGTATCGTCGTTGTCGTCGGAATTAAAGCTTCTTGTTAGCAGGATAACTCAGCTAAATCGTGTCGGATCGATCGAGTTTTGACTGATCCTGATCGGGGACGTCTCCCAGATGACACCTATTGATTTTGAGGTGGATAGCACATACCACCCCCTCCCTTGGGTCTATTTGAGAAATTTTTTTTGTTAGCACGATAACTCAACTAATCGTGTCGGATCGATCGGGTTTTCACTGATTCTGATCGGGGATGTCTCCCAGACGACACCTATTGATTTTGAGGTAGATAGGACACACCCCACCCTGTCCATGAGTCATGAGAGAGCACGATGGTGGACTATTTGAGAAATTTGTTTTGTTAATACGATAACTCAACTAAATCGTTTCGGATCGATCGAGTGTTGACTGATTCTGATCGGAAATATCTCCTAGACGACACCTATTGATTTTGAGGAAGATAAGACACGCCCCACCCTATCCATGGGTCATGAGAAAGCACGACGATGGACTATTTGTGTTATTTTTTTGTTAACACGATAACTCAATTAAATCATGCCGGATCGATCGGGTTTCAACTGATTCTGATTAGGGACGTCTACCAGACGACATCTATTGATTTTGAGGTGGATAGAATACACTCCACCCTGTACAGTGGTCATGAGAAAGCACGAGGATGGACTATTTGAAAAAAGTAAGACTGTCACATGAAACAGATATTCTGCATTTATGTGTTGGTTTAACTTTTCTCGGTCACTCAATTTGGAAATAGAGATGCTCTACGTGCGAAACAGTCCGTTTTATGGTTTTAAAACTGTTTATTAATTTTTCAAGTCTATAATAGGAATTTATGTTTCTATGACCTATTATCGCTGATCTTCAGTGACCTTCCCGGTAGGTAGAATCAAATACTTTCTAATAGCACCTCGTATATAAAACTGTTTTACTTGTGATTATTCAATATATTTTTTGTTGTGAGAATATGTAATATACTGGATGTAATAAATTCAGTGGGACGTATTGTATCTTAATAAAATGAGGTAAGTTAATAAAAATATTAATATGATCCAGACTTTTTATTAGTGTATTTTCAAATTACTTAGAAAGGTCCTTCCACAAAATGTGGAATTATGCGGATAATTGTATAAGAAAGCTCATTTCGTAAATCGTAAATTCCCGAGTAGTAATATAAAGAAATTTAGTTTATTCTATTTATTAAAGGAAGACAACTTTTATAAGCTTATTATGCGCATTTATAAAATACTCCGCGGAGTGATTTACTGCATAAAGTAATCTTAATGGAATTCAGTGAATAAATTCATCTGTTGAATAACCCTCATTCGCGAATTCCATAACCTAATACCTGAAATGGAATTGCTTGTTAGAATTGTTATTTAAATTATGAAATGCCTTTCGTTTTTGGTTTTATTGCAGTCTCCACTCTACTGTCTATTCTCTCGGCTTCTGTATATTCCTGTGCCAAACGCTAATATCTTATTAATTACAATCGCAATCTCCACTACTGAGACTATGGTAAGGGCCTACGAGTGTTTCTCTATGACAAATTTCATCATTAACTGAAAACTGAAGAGTCTTGTTGTGAGGGATATATAATGAGGAAGTAGTGAAGACTGGTTTTAAATATATCATCATTAGGTCATCAGTCCTAAGACCTTATTATTTGCGAGCAGTAGTCTAATCTAGGCCTACCTCTGCCTTTCTTCACTCCTATTTCTGCCTCCAAAATATCGCGGACTATTCCCCCATGTCTCAGCAAGTGGCCTACCATTCTATCTCTTCTCTTCTTTAAGTTTTTCCACATACTTCTTTTCTCGCCGACTTTCTCCAATACTTCTTCGTTTCTAACCCTATCAGTCCATGGTATTGTCATCATTCTTCGGTAACACCACATCTCAAAAGTTTCTAATTTCTTCCTACTTGCTTCCCCTACCGCCCAGGTTTCGCAGCCGTATAGTGCCGTGCTCCATACATATGTTTTCAAGAATCTCTTCCTTGTTCCTAAGTTTATTACCCCCGAGCATAAAAGTGCTTTCTTTTTGTTAAAAGCTACTCGACCCTGCGCTATTCTTTGTTTTATGTCTTTATCGCTTCTTCCATCCCAATTTATTTTACTTCCTAAATAAGTGAAGTCTTTAACTTCCTCCAACCTTTCATTATTAATTTGTACTTTCGTTTTTGTTCTGCTCTCGCGCCCTCTGCACACTAACACTTTAGTTTTGTTTTTATTCACCCTCATTCCGTATTCCTCTGTCAACACTGCCTCCATTTCGTTCAATGCTGATTCTAATTTCTCCTTACTAGATGCTAATACTGCTACATCATCCGCGAATCTCAGCATTTTTAGTTTCTGTCCCTGTACTTTAATCCCGAAATCCACTCTATCTTTTACCACATTAATCGCCTCTTCGATGTACAGATTAAAAATTAGTGGTGATAGCGTACATCCTTGTCTTACTCCTTTCCTAATACCTACTTCCCTTTTTTCCCCTTCTACTTCTATAACAGCAGTTTGTTCTTTGTATAGATTGTGTACTACTCTCCTATCTCTATACTTCATTCCCGCGCTCTTTAGTATCTCGAACATTTTTTCCCATCTTACGTTATCAAAAGCTTTTTCTAAATCTACAAATCCTATAATAAGTGTTCTTTCCTTTTTCTATTGTTTTCTCTAACATTACTCTTAGCGCCAGAATAGCTTCTCGAGTTCCCCTATTTCGCATATAAGATTTTAAAATACAGGGGATGTTACGGAGGACACATTACATCTGCTGATAAGTTAAAGACGTTTCCTTAATAATATATACTAACTTTTTGTATATTATTATAAAATATAAAGACTATAGGGTATTTACCAGTATACAATTGAATTGAATTTAGTTTATTTTTAATGAGTGAAGATACATATATTAATCTAAAAGAATTACAAAAGTTTACATACTTAATATTAACAAATTTTTTGTTAATATTAATAGATCGATATGTTATTTAATACAATAATTAGTATACCAGTGTAGCCAGATCTCTGATGGTCACAGACAATTATTTTACCTCCAAGTTATATGTATATACTGTTGTAAATACATGTATAAAAATGTAGACATATGATATAGGTTGCGCTTTTTATGTAGTAAGTAATAAAACCATAGGCCTTCTTAAACGATCCATAATAGCAGGTGTTACACTAAGAGCGCAATATTTCAACTGTAAGCCTCTTTGGCTGATATGATTCGATAGGTCAATAATTGTAACAGGTCGATAGGAGTCAGTAAGGAGTTGTAAAAATGGTGCGCTATATGATACATCGATGCGTCCTTATTCTTAAATGTTACTATCAAATAGGCGAAAGTGATGAAAGTATAAATAATGTTCCAAATTTATCAACTGTAAAAAGAATAATTGAAAAAATTCGAAAGTAGATACTGGTTCAGTTATTGACATGAAACAGACAACACGAGCTCGTAGTGGTCATTCAGCACAAAACATCACGGTAGTTCGCGAGAGTGTGACCGAGGGTCCAGGGACATCAATTAGTCATCGTGTACAGCCATTATTTACCATATTCTCACTAAAGATTTGCATCTCCATGATTACAAAGTCCAATTGCCTCAACAGTTTCTGTCAACAGACCATACACAGCGAAGAGAGTTCACAAATTTGATCATTGAACAACAAGAAGTGAATTCCGATTTTGTGGATAAACCATCTTCAGCGACGAGGCCCATTTTCACCTTGATGGCTTCATTAGTAGGCAAAATTAACGCATTTGGAGCTCAGAAAATCCACAAATGATTCATGAGAAACAAATCCATCTCCAACGTGTCACTGTTTGGTGTTAATTGTGGTCTGAATGAATCATTGGACCATTACTCTTTGAAGACAGCGCAGGCAATTCATTAACGGTAAATGGCCAACGTTATCGTGCCATCATGACCCAGTTCTTTGTGCTCCGATTGGAACATATTGCTTTTGAATACTGTTCAGCAGGACGTTATCACTTTCCATACCGTCCGTGAAATATTGCTAGTCTTGCAAGAGTCTTTTCCTGGCCATCTCCTGCTTTAGTTACCAGACGATCTTGCGATTTCACCTATGAATATTTTCCGTGGGGTTTTCTAAAGTCTGAGGTTTACGCCAACCAGCCCACGATCACTCAATACCGCCACATTTATGTAAAAGTGTTATTAAAAATTTCTCCATAAGAGTACTCGTGTTCCACCAAAGCCGTAGCGCCATTTACCGGATGTGTTATTCCATACATAATTCCCAAATATCTACATTATAAATCAAGAAATATTTCAATACTTGCTACAGAAAATCATGTAACACCTTATACTTGTATGTCCATAGTTATAAAAATATACTTACTACCAAAAAGTTCAGAAAAGGCGACTATTAGTATTTTAACTGTTTAAGCAACAGTTATCTAATAAGTGGCAGGAAAGTGGAGAAAGGAAAACAGCAGAATGAAAACTTTTAATATCTTTAAGAATAGTAAATTAAAGCGTTATTAAAATGGTATTGCTTTGTATATAGGCAAATACATTATTCAGGAAAAAAAGCATGTAATTACGTTTATGATAAGAAGTTAAATAAATAATCTCCAAGCTTGTTTCTCTAATGCTTAGCAAAAACCATAGATTTTAATATTTGAAAAGCCAGTCGAACTATTTTAATATATAAAACATAGCACTTTAAAGAAACTTAATATAATAACATGTATCGCTTTCCTGCTTTCTTTAAGTTAACATTTTAAATACGAGACTAATAATTTATATTAATTTATATAATTATTATATTTTATTACGTGTACATATTGTGTACGTGCACATATTGTGCCTTTGCATGCGTACACATTGTGCCCTTTGCTATTTTTCTTTACATAATCCAGGTCTTTCAACCGCCCTGTTACTCCCCAGTTGAAATGAACCCCAAGTTATCCGCATCATTAGACCCAACTTCATGTATGAAAACAATTTTGTGGAACAGATGTATTTCACATTTGATTCTCCAGCAATTAATTCAGATCTCGTGGGTCAATTTACAACCAAATAGTGATTTTCCAAAACTCGACTGTTGAAGATATAGAAGACGCATCAGTAGTTTGTAAAATCATCTTACAATTCTCCTCATTTTTTAAATTTATGAAACAACAACTTTGAAATGTGCGGGACAGAAAGTAGTAAATAGGATGTTTGAATTGATAAAATACATATACGAAACGGGCGAGATGCCGGAGGATTATAAGAGGAACATTATCGTTACTATACCGAAAAAGAGAGGTGCCGACAAATGCGAAAACTTTAGAACGATTAGCCTAACCTCCCATGCGTCAAAAATCTTAACCAGAATAGTGCAGAAGAGGATGGAAAATAGGAGCGGAGGAAATACTAGGAGAAGACCAATTCGGGTTTAGGCGAAATAGGGGAACTCGCGAAGCTATTCTAGCGCTAAGAGTAATGTTAGAGAAAACAATAGAAAAAGGAAAGAACGCTTATATAGGATTTGTAGATTTAGAAAAAGCTTTTGATAACGTAAGATGGGAAAAAATGTTCGAGATACTAAAGAGCGTAAGGAGGTTCTAATTCCTCCTTACTAGATAGCATCTAGTAAGGAGGAATTAGAATCAGCATTGAATGAAATGGAGGCAGTGTTGACAGAGGAATACGGAATGAGGGTGAATAGAAACATAACTAAAGTGTTAGTGTGCAGAGGGCACGAGAGCAGAGTAAAAACGAAAGTACAATTAATAATGAAAGATTGGAGGAAGTTAAAGACTTCACTTATTTAGGAAGTAAAATAAATTGGGATGGAAGAAGCGACATAAAACAAAGAATAGCGCAGGGTCGAGTAGCTTTTAACAAAATGAAAGCACTTTTATGCTCGGGGGTAATAAACCTAGAAACAAAGAAGAGATTTTTGAAAACATATGTATGGAGCACGGCACTATACGGTTGCGAAACCAGGACGGTAGGGGAAGCAAGTAGGAAGGAAGAAATTAGAAGCTTTTGAGATGTGGTGTTACCGAAGAATGATGAAAATACCGTGGACTGATAGGGTTAGAAACGAAGAATTATTGGAGAAAGTCGGCGAGAAAAGAAATATGTGGAAAAACATAAAGAAGAGAAGAGATAGAGTGGTAGGCCACTTGCTGAGACATGGGAGAATAGTCCGCGATATTTTGGACGCAAAAATAGGAGTCAGGAAAGGCAAAGGTAGGCCTAGATTAGACTACTGCTCGCAAATAGTAAGGGATGTAGGTTGTAGCACAATTAGCGAAATGCGTAGGTTAGCACAAGATAGGAGAAGCTGGAGGTTAGCGTCCAACCAGTTTTAGGACTGATGACCTCATGATGATGATGAAACAACAACAACGAACCAGTCATTAACTAAAAAATTTTACGTGCTATAGCGGCGTTCATGTTAGTAAATACTCGTAAATTCTAGACCTATGTAAAGAAACAATGGCTCACTGTTATTGTCTTGTCTATTTTTAACATATTTATCAACTTACTAGTTGTTGTCATCTAATTAATTCCCAGTTATATCAGGCCGTCCCGGAACTGCATATTTGATTTCATCCTTATTAGAATTCATCCATGTAAGTATAGCTTATTTCATCGCTATTTACTAAATAAAAATCCCAAACTGTTATTATCTCATACATGGCTTGCTTTTATGGCTAGGTTCAGGTAGACTGTTCCGTTTATCGGCAAGAGAAGAGTTTTTTATTTGGCAAATAGTGATGGAATGAATAGTATATTGGACTATCGGGCTATGCCTAGCGCCCTAAGAATATTAGACGGGTCTTGTACCAAGTCGGCATGCACATACATGTAGAAATCAGCAATGCGCCATCTACCATGTAAAAGATAAAGTGTCACCTACGGGAAGCCATGCTGCTGTCCCTTTTTAATGCAAATTACTACTTCCCGTAGGTGACACTTTACAGTTTAGCAGGTAGATGGCGTTTACCAATTTCTAAATTATTAGTTGTACTAATTTCGTGTTCCACACCTATCAAACTAACCACTTCAAATATTATTACGTCTTCCGTATCTATCTTACGGGTGGTCCACTCCGTATGTTCCGAATCCGCAACTAAGCGAAAAACTTTCCCAACTAATTTTTAATGCTACTCCTGGAAGCTTGTTTTTAACGACGAAATGTATATTCTTGTTTTTATTAAAGGAAGTTTTAAACGGAGATAAAAACTCTTTCGGTTAAAGTTGGTATCTAGAAGGTTTTTATAATTAATTAAAATGTAACAAACTACTTTAGTGGATATTGCCGCAAAATAAAGCAGGAAAACGAATTAGAATTTCAATATAAATGAACCTGATGGGAAATTGCCGGAAAGTGGATGGTCGGTGGAGACGCAAGAGAACTCTTAGTCCATAGTTTATTGGATTATTAAGTTCTCGTGTTCCCCTAGAGCTTCATAAGCTTTGGTTTATGTTTTTTTTCTCCAGCAAGCGTTTCAAACAGTGCTGTTCCACTTGTCTTCTGATTATCAAAAACTGATATACTAAAAAAACGGTAGACTTCGTTAGTTCATGAGAAAGGGACTTCGAATCTAAATTAATTTCTCGTGAATTATGATATGCCACAGAACTGTAACATTGTTTTTTGTTAAGAGGAAGCTAACATATTTGTAAACATAATTTAAATATACATTGATTTACTGACTTAAATTACGAATCACAAAAAGGGATATTATTATGCGTTGCTGTTGTTAAATAATAAATAACATTGACGCTACACTAGTGAATAATCTCTTTTGAATAGCTACTTTGATTGATCTAGGGCAACAGCATGCATGGGACAAAACGCTAGATATACAGGATCTTTCAATAGGGAAGCTTGAGATTTGCTGAGTTGTAGAGGCCATGATGTTACAGCAATATCTGTAAACTTTATCGTCAATTATTCACTGGTATATGGCAAAGCACTATGGAAGATTATAGTATTCACCAACGTGTCCAAATCATCAAATTTTATTTTGAAAATCAGTGCTCCGTTTAAGAAACGTTGGACAGAATTACGTGATTTGTATCCTCGCCACATCCGTCCCGACCAGTCCGACTATTCGACGTTTGGTGGCCAACTTCGAGTCAACGGGTTTGATCAATAATCAGCCAATACCTGTACGTCATCGAAACGCAAGACTTGCTGAAAACATTGCTGCTGTGCGTAAGAATGTACGGAAAAACCCGAGGCAGTCAATTTCTCATCATTCACAAGAACTTGTCCTTTCCCCCTACTTCAACTTGGCGAAGTTTGCTTCGGGACTTGGGTCTGCACCCATATAAAATCCAACTGATCCAGGAATTTAAGGTAAACGACCATAGACAACGTCGTGTGTTCGGTAATTGGACTCTGGAACAATTGGAAGCTGACCCAAATTTAGCCAAAGAAATTATCTTTAACGACGAAGCTCATTTTTCGATGAATGGATATGTAAACAAGCAAAATTGTCGGACTTTGAACGATACCAGTCTACACGAGATACACCAGCACCAAGTGCATCCAAAGAAAGTCATTGTTTGGTGCGGATTTTGGTCTGGCGGAATCATCGGTCCGGATTTCTTCCAAAATGAAACTCGCATTGCCATAACTGTCAACGGCGAGCACTACAGATCGATGATAAGCAACTTTTGTGGCCTAAACTGGATGATATGGATACCGACGGCATGTGGTCCCAACAGGAACCACATGCCATAAAATATCCTTTTAAACGAAAAAAAAAATGAGTGAATATATTATTTTACATACGTTTAAAAATCGAACGTCCTTATTGAAAGACCCTTTACAATGAAGCCAAAAAGCAGGTGCCATTATATTAGTAGGAAAAGTATTTATGTGGTTATTGTATATGGTTCATTGTAAATACTTTAAATAAAAAAAACACTTAAGAGAGAGTAGGTGGAGTAGGAGATTCTGCTACATACTAGCTGGTATCTGCTGGCAGCATTCTGTTATTGTCAGTTTTCCCTTTAAAACTGTCAATTAGAGGGTAAGTGGTGTTCCGCATCTAGTTGTAAACATGATATTAGAGAGTTTTATCTTGAATGCTCCGTTACTTCCTAACGTGTCCTACAATTTTCACGTAAATTGAATAAAAAGCGTTTTTATGTTACCCTGAAAAAATAAACTTAAAACGTGTTGAAATGGGATGAGATAGAAGTGTCAGGTTGTCGAGAACTAGGGGTAAACGTACGAATATGCGTGGAGTCAAACGGAATAATAGTGCTAAATATACACACAAATAAAATAAAATTATTATGAGGAGTACGACATAAACATGGAATAACGTTTAGGTTTCTTAAAATATTCTTTATTTTGCTTAAGAGAAGTTTTAGTTCTTCGGGTAACAAGCCAGTGTAGACCATACTAACCAATATCAACCAATACCAACACAAACCATGTCAATTAGTCATCAGTTGTTTAACAAACTGTTGCAATCAATTCATTGTTGTATCTTAATATACAATGAGTTCTACAAAGAGGAATAAAATTTTATATTTTTTCTTCTATTTGGAAACAATGCAGAATTTAAATAACCGTAATATCATTACTAAATTTAATATAAAAATGTTTGAAATTATGTTGAAAATTTTAAGAGTTATCGCATTCCAAAGGTCAACATGCCTACAAAGAACCTTAAAAAATTACATACTCGCCTTGTCTTGTTCTTCTATGAAACTGCCACAATTACTTATTTTAAGGTAATACTTATGTTAGAATAGAATAATGTCATGCATAATAATCAATTTTGTTTATAATTTAAGATAGTATCACCCCTGAATTGTCCACTTTAAGGGTTGGTCAATTCGCATCAAAAGTTATCATTTTACCCATGCCATTAGGATAATCATGCATATGCATATACCCTATTCCGATAAGATAATCTCTTTCTAATAGAAGGAACATTAACTAATGAGGCACTAAGCGACATAAGTGAGAGAAACCTAAATTTGACAAAAACATGATGCCCCAATATCAAATCAAGTCAGTTGGTTTTATTTGGAATATCAAATGGTACTCGAAAAGAGGTATAACTGATACATGACGAATTGATAGTAAATATGTATTTTTATTCTCTATTATTTGATGAATTCTCCTTCTACATACTAACCAGATGGTCAGGTTTTTCTTCAAATTAATCAAATAATGAATTTATTTCCTATGAAATTTCGACAGACTATTGGACATAGACAGGTAAAGTATCATTGACATATATTTGTTTTTACTTTATGAACAATATTTTTGAAAAAAGCATTGGCTTTGGTCATAGATGATGGGTAGTACATGATCTTCATGACTAAATGGTTTGATTACCAGCCAGTTAAAGGAATGTAGTTTTAAGTTAAACCAGTGAAAAATTAAATACTTCAGTTGCATAATTTTGCTTGTGCATGATTTTTTTAGTCCAATCTTGAATTAATTGTATTTTTTTTAAACAAACGTTATCTATACCACTCCAAATAAACACGCCTTAGAAGAACTGACATTGTATCAAATAGTAATATAATGATTTTACTGTATTTTCATTAAAGTTTAAAATTCGCATAAAAGCTTTTGAAGTTTGTGTATTACATAATGTGCATGATAATTTGAACGCAAGTGGCTGTCGAGCATTGCTGCTAGATATTTTAAGTTAAAATAGTTTTAAATGTGATATTTACTTGATAATTATTAATGGATATTTTTAGGGAATTACATTTTTAAGGAATTACATTAGCATGTAAATAAAAGTACCGCATTCTGCAGTAAGCGAAGCGTCGTCGCTGAAAAAGGTTCCATTCAAATTGTGTGAATTTTTCAGTGAGAGTTGTTTTGTCTGCTCATCGTATTCTTTTCTTTTTGTTTTTTTTTAATGTGAAAGGAGTTGTCCATGCAGAATTTGCTCCACAGTGTCAGATAGTTAACCAGACTTTTTACCTGAAAGTTTTGAAAGAATTTCCCAACAGTTTTCGATGGAAGAGGTCTGATTTATGGCAGTCGGGCGACTGGTTTTTCCACCACAATAACGCCCCTGCTCACGTAGCCCTGTCTGTGCGCCAATTTTTAACCAAAAATTAATACAACTTCGTAAATGGTCTACTGTCGATCTTTCAAGATTATTTCGCGAATTTTTTCAGTATTTTGATCGGTTCGAGCCGTGGAAGAATGATCAGAGCGAGGTTTGTCGCCAACTAACATTTCATCTCTTTTGAAATGGGAAAAGCACTCGAATACTTGAGTTTTTCCAATAAAAACATCCTTGTAGACCATTTTTAACATGTTATGAGTTTCTGTGCCAGTTTTTTCGAGCAATAACCGAAACTTTACAGCAAAAATGAGAAGCACATAAAACAACTTTCACTAAAAAATTCACACAAGCCAAACGGAACCTTCTTCAGCGACGGCGATTGGCTTACTGACTCGGGAATGATGCTCCTAGCGAAAGAACGTGGTACTACAAGAACTCCACCCACCACAACATCAATTCGGTTTCATTTGGATATCCCCTCGTATATCATCCCTTTCGGGGAATGCAAAGTTATCACATAGAGTAAACGCTTTTCTATTGCTTTCGCATATTCACACCGATATATCTGAAATTTTATCCAAAAAACGATGTCGATATTCACAGTAAAATTCACAGAATTTCTTCGTAGTAAAATCAAATTCTAATTACTTTCTTTGGTCGAATTTCTCAACGCGCAGAATGATTGCAACGTATATTCAATGTGGTTTCAACTCAGTTAACTACCAAATAAAAAACAAGTTAATAAAGTGAATTTGCATTTGCGTCGCGAAGACATCCCATTAATTTACATTTAGCTGGAAGAAAGAGAGGGTCCACGGATAAACGATGCAATAGGAACTTCGAGAAATGTTTAAGCAAAACAATTTAAACGCGGCCAAGAGTATCGAGTAGAATTAAGGATAACTCCCACGATACCCCGGCTGCTCCGTGTTATCTAGAGAGTCCGTTATTTATCCAATTAAGATTTTTATGCAACTTATATATTTATCTTCCTACTTCTGATGTCTAATTGAAAATATTTGTTAATTTCCTTTTAATTGCTTGCCGCTTGTAAGAGGCCGGACTCAGTTTGCGTTCAAACGCCAGACAAATATTTAGAAACAAAATTAAATTGCTTTAAGCCGAGCCTCTTCCGGACGTCTTGGATTGTTTGTTCAGCGCACAACAATGTCGATATATAGAGTGTGTCTTAAATATACCACGTGTATGCGGGTTATTGCCAAGGACTCCTGATTATCCTTGTTATTATCCAAACGATTTTTATGTAATTAAGTTGGTTAAGTGTACAGTGGGGTGAACAAATATATACTCGCCCTTAATTCGAATTACATCGTGAGTAAAACTCAAAACTGAAAATAATTTTATGGATATATTGGAGCGGTATATTATGTGAAATCAATGTTTTATAGAGGGTGGTCCAACCATAATGCACGATGTTAATTGTAAGTCACACCTTAACGTCAAGTTTTTTGCCCAACTTAATTTGGCATTTCTTTGTTTCAGTGTTTGACAAATTCAGACATGGAGAGGTACACAATGAGCAGCGCGTTAAGATTGTTGAAGCCTTTTACGAAAATGGGCGTTCAAATCAAAATGCATTTCGTGCACTTCGTGACTTTTTTGGTCAGCATAATCGACCAAATGTGTCCACAATCGGGAGAATTGTGCGCAAATTTCAGCAAACCGAGTCTGTAGGAAATGTGAAAACACCTGTGCATGCTCGCCCAGTTCGTACTGCGGAAAACATTGCTGTTGTTCGCGATAGTGTAGCAGAAGAGCCGTCAACCTCGACTCGTCGTCGTGCCCAAAAATTGAACATCTCACGAACATCACTGATGCGAATTTTGAATAAAGATTTGAATTTACACGCTTACAAGGTTCAATTGACTCAAAATCTGAAGCCTACTGACCATTTCAAGCGTCGTCAATACGCCGAATGGTTGGTTGAACAGACAGAAGTGAATGGTTACTTTACAAAGAAAATCATCTTCAGCGACGAGGCACACTTTCACCTCAGTGGATTCATTAACAAGCAGAATTGCCGCATTTGGGCAAATGAGAATCCACGAGTGATTGTTGAAAAGCCGATGCATCCACAAAGACTGTGGATCCACAAAGAAGTGACTGTTTGGTGCGGTTTATGGGCTGATGGCGTCATCGGGCCGTACTTCTTCGAAAATGAGGTCGGCCAAGCAGTTACCGTGAATGGTGTTCGCTATCGCGAGATGATAACGGACTTCTTGTGGCCAGAAATTGAGGATATGGACCTGGACGATATGTGGTTCCAACAGGATGGTGCCACTTGCCACACAGCCAACGAAACAATGGCACTTTTGCGCGAGAAATTCAATGGCCGTGTTATCTCACGTCGTAGCGATGTTAATTGGCCGCCACGATCATGTGATTTGACACCGTTGGACTTCTTTCTTTGGAGATATTTAAAAGAAAAAGTGTACGTCAATAAGCCAAGAACAATTCAAGAGCTAAAGGATGAGATAATTCGGCACATTAACGACATTGAACCTCAATTATGTCTCAGAGTCATTGAAAATATGGACCATCGGATAGAGGTATGCCACCGAAGCCGTGGCGAGCATTTGACCGATATTTTGTTTCACACATAATTGTCATAGATCCTTCTATCATAATAAAAAATATTAAGATAATTCTCTGAAAACTTTTTGTTTTATTTACAATTAACATCGTGCATTATGGTTGGACCTCCCTTTATTACGAATTTTTGGGATCTCATGTATTGGTGAATAACAGAGATTTATGTAATAAAAAAAGTGTGTGTAATTTGTGTAAAATTATAAACTCACTCGTGTTTTTATGTTGTAGTCAAAATTTGTATTGGTGTGTATTCTCGCTCACTATTTAAATCTCATTGAGTTTATACTTCTTCACACATACGTCAAACTATAAGGTGCTTAGGGCAAAATGTTGAAAAAAAAAATGTTGAAGTCGCTGCCATATAATGTTAGTAATGCGAATGCCGGCCTGCAGCAATTTTAAATGTAAACTCGTTCTTATAGTAGCAAGGTATACATTTTTTTTTATGTTTTACTGGGCACCGACTCAAAGTTATATAAAACAATTAATAATAATTACATAATAAACAATAATTTCCTAATTACATTAACCGGAACAACAAATAAGTATTAGATTGTTATAGAAAACATTTATTTCTTGCTTTTTAGTTAAGACACTTTTTTTGAAATGTTTTTTTTAACTTATTATCTTAGTAAACAGTGCAGATATTCAAAGATTATATCATCTTCGCGTGCTTTGTACACCACAGTATAGATTTACCTTGCTGTATATGTATTTTCCTCTAATAATTCTCGTCTGAAATTCAAATACCCCAGAGGATTTTCTTAGAGCTTTGTGAATATACCGCTATAGTAATAATAGTGGAAGCGAGGATATCCATTGAATTCTTGATTAAAAGGATTTTACCATCCCGTAATTGAATGCGTTAGAGTTTATCCTTAACTAAGTATTAGCGTAATTTCGACAAAATATGGAAAGTGGTAGCTGGATAGTCGGTTAAGAATATGAGACCGAAAAGGATTAGTGGCGTTATCCTAATCGAGTCGACATACAAATATGTTTTAATGTACTAAATTTATCGGCGATATTAATAGGATAAAATTAGATAGCGATTTTCAGCTAGGGCTGAAATTTCAAAGATTCCAGCTATACCTAAATTTAATTGCATTGGGTTTCTGCCGAACACATATTATATAAAATAATATAGTTTGTGGGTAGGAGTATAACATTTTATATTTACGAATTAACTTTCTTTGATATGTCATTATTATCAATTATAATAAAAATTTCAAAATACACAATACAATACACAAATATACAAATTAATTAAACAATACACAACAATCAATATTCTCCTGCTTTACAACTTGGGTCAATACCATATATTCATCTTCATTTGATAACTGCTCCTCCAACCTTATCCACGCCTTTTTGTTTCTTAGCCTGGCTTTCTTGACATTTTTTTTTAATAGGGGCGTAAAGGCTACGCCACAAGTGGCCCCCCTGCACTCCGGATCACCACCCCGGGACCGCTTTCGCATAACTTTGGGGTGGTGTCCATGTATAGCCATTTCCTTACGTCCCCCATCCTCTTCGAGATTAGGGGTTCAGGGGCTGAGCTCCTCGGACTCTATTTGCTTTCTCTTGTCTTATCTTTGTCTCAATGATAGCTGTAATGTAAGTCGACACTGTCGTCTAAGCTCTCTCGTCCTTCAGTATGGTTGGGTCGAGGCGTTCCTCGCAGATGTCCTCTCCTAAGGTCTGTCGTAGCTGAGATCTCTCGATTTCCGTTCCCGAGCATTCAAAAATGGCATGCTGAGCATCACCAGGAACATGGCTGCATGTTCCTGGTGAACATGCAGCCATGGCTTTCATCACAAGCATGGCTTTCTTGACTAGTTCATTAAAAACTGCCTCACATATTTTTACGCGTAACATGCTTTTTTTATTAAGGCTTATTTGTAAAAACGGCCACGTTCGTACTCGCTCCTTAAATATCCTACATCTAGAAGAAAAAATCAAATGTAAAATATATATTATCGTAAGTAAATATCGTTTATGTTATATCTAGTGATGTATCTATCGCTGAAGGTGCATACTACATTGTAGCATCCAAACTTCAACATTTACACTTTCGTTGGGATTGTATGTTTGCCCGTGCAGATATATTTTAAGTAATTCTGGGTTGCAAAATTCCCAAAAGATGGATTTTATTACCTCAGCAATTGCTGGACATATATACGAATGATTCTTGTGGCTATATTCTTTGCCAGCTCCTTTGCCAATTCGTTTCCATACCGAAAAATATTTCTCTCAAACCAATTGTTAGATCTATTTCAAATTATATACATACCTTCAATATCTATCTTAAAATACGTCTAAAATATTTTGAGAGTCTACGTCCAGGTCAAGTAAAAAAAATTAATTACAAATTGAAAAAACTGGTAAAGAATTACCATTACTTTCGAAATTCCGACATATTTTCTAAATCTAATATTGATCCCAAAAAATTTAAGTTTATTCTAGAATACATACACAGTAAGCAGAAAAGAATGAAGTATAGAGATAGGAGAGTAGTACACAATCTATACAAAGAGCAAACTGCTGTTATAGAACTAGAAGGGGAGAGAAGGGAAGTAGGTATTAGGAAAGGGGTAAGACAAGGATGTACGCTATCACCACTAATTTTTAATCTGTACATCGAAGAGGCGATTAATGTGGTAAAAGATAGAGTGGATTTCGGGATTAAAGTACAGGGACAGAAACTAAAAATGCTGAGATTCGCGGATGATATAGCAGTATTAGCATCTAGTAAAGAGGAATTAGAATCAGCGTTGATCGAAATGGAGGCAGTTTTGACAGAGGAATATGGAATGAGGGTGAATAAAAACAAAACTAAAGTGTTAGTGTGCAGAGGGCACGAGAGCAGAGCAAAAATGAAAGTACAAATTAATAATGAAAGATTGGAGGAAGTTAAAGACTTCACTTATTTAGGAAGTAAAATAAATTGGGATGGAAGAAGCGATAAAGATATAAAACAAAGAATAGCGCAGGGTCGAGTAGCTTTTAACAAAGAGAAAGCAATTTTATGTTCGGGGGTAATAAACTTAGAAACAAGGAAGAGATTTTTTAAAACGTATGTATGGAGCACGGCACTATACGGTTGCGAAACCTGGACGGTAGGGGAAGCAAGTAGGAAGAAATTAGAAGCTTTTGAGATGTGGTGTTACCGAAGAATGATGAAAATACCGTGGACTGATAGGGTTAGAAACGAAGAAGTATTAGAGAAAGTCGGCGAGAAAAGAAGTATGTGAAAAAACATAAAGAAGAGAAGAGATAGAATGGTAGGCCACTTGCTGAGACATGGGGGAATAGTCCGCGATATTTTGGAGGCAGAAATAGGAGTGAAGAAAGGCAAAGGTAGGCCTAGATTAGACTACTGCTCACAAATAGTAAGGGATGTAGGGTGTAACACAATTAGCGAAATGCGTAGGTTAGCACAAGATAGGAGAAGCTGGAGATTAGCGTCCAAGAAGTCTTAGGACTGACTACCTCATGATGAAGCAGAAAAGAGAATCAAATGATAATCTAAAATATTTTTTGAGAGAACCACTCCGAAAAATGGATTTCAAAAATGTTAAATATAGTGAAACCTAATTTTACTATTACTGAAACAATAGATTTAAAATTTTACGAACATGTAGCACTAGATTTTCTGGATAAAATAAAAGAAATTGTAAATACATTGGACAGAATTCGATATATTGATGTTTAAATGGGGAAAATCCCTTGCGACAGCAAAATCGTGGTCAGTCTCCTCTTAAGACAGTTATAAAACCATCAAGGTTGTTAATATTTAAAATAACTGAAAATTATTGCTTGTATATAAATCCTGTAATTTCAAATTAAACAGTGCTCTTTGGAGAGTATGTCATTTACATGTAATTTTACAAAAAAAAAATATATACATATATAGGGATTCATTTCAAATTTATACTTTAATTTTAGTTATATTGAATAGTTATTTTCTAATTAATTAAATATCTATATGTATTTAATTTCTGGCATATACCTAAGATGTAATTATCACATTAATGGTTATATTAAAGTTATAATTATCATCATATTAATTCAACTATCATGATATAGTTAGTCTAAGGTGGAGGTGCATATATTTAAAATTCATTTTAAATAATTACCATAACAATTCAGAAAAGAATCGTTTGACGTTTTATTTGTCTATCTTTTTTTTATTAAAACGAGTAAAATGGATTGTACAACAAAACACTAGTTATTTCAAATTTATCCTCGCATAAGCAAACCCTTCCATCCATTTTTATGTGTCCAACGACCCTAAGTCACAGCCACGTAAAAGAGGCATGCCTCACAATAACAGCCGACATGTTTAGATATCTTTTATGGATATATCATCGTGAACCATATCAAAATCACGAACCATATACTCTAGTGGCCCGTTAGAGGGAGTATCTCCATTACTTCCAAGACAGATACAGCGCATTGCTCTCAACAATATCTTCGACTAGAGTGCTTATACAGGGGTGTATTCAGATGCATGATTCGGTTCAGAACCGTAATTATAAATTTATAATTTAGATTAGGAAAATATCGACAAATTTTTGGCTATAATATGTGAGTAATTGTAATGATTTTGACGGAATTTCTGCCATATTAACAAAAAACATTGGATATACATTGAATCATAAAAAGTGAATGTTTGGTCAAGAATAATTGGTGATAAGATTCAGGCACCATATTCCTTTAAGACAAATATGAACGAAGATTTTAATCTTCATCTTAATATTTTACGACTCGAATTACTGACGAACTTTATCACTTTGATTCCATATGATGATTTGGCTCATATTCGGTTCCAGTAAAACTGTACTCCTGTACAATACGTTTTAAACGTTAGAAAATGTTTAACCGAACCGTTTTCAAATAGATAGATACGCAATCGAGAGACCAGAAGTGGAATGGCCTCGAAGATCTCCTGACATTATCCCTTTAGATTTTTATTTATGCGGTTACCTGAAAGTAATGTTTACATGAATCGTCCAAGAGGCATTGAAGAACTGAAGATAATAAGGACGGAATAGGAGAGATAATTCGTGAAATTCGGCCTGATACAGTTCTCTTGTAAATTCTGTCCAAAATCATATACGTATTACCAAGATCACAAATGACGATCACTTTAAACTACCTATTTTAAACAGTTTTGGTGTTTTGAGTTTCGCTGTTTCTAATGGTGACGTTCAAAATATGGATTCATTTTGTTGAATATGCATATTATTTTCTACGCAAATTTCGAAATTAATTCTTATTCATATTTCAAATTTTAGAGTCGGGGTTATTAGAGCTTAGGGAATTGATAAACAACCCCTACATGTGCTATTTGGAAAATAAGAATCGAAGTGTCTGAGGAGTTTTTCTAAAAACCGATTCTTTTAATTTAAGGGGCTACATCCATCTAAAATCTTCAAAATTTTCGATAATTTGTCTTATATATTATTATAGTATGAACGCTCAGCAATATATATTGAATGTTTCAAGTCGATGTCTTTAAAATTTATAGAGATATAAAAGTAGTAGATAGCGGTAGAGGTCGGCTAATGCTACTACCTGCGCCCTCGTGGGGCGCGGAACAATAATCGACTTAACTAATCAGCGACAAACTTGAGGAATCATTGTTTCATGCATTCTGTTTCCTACTATAGTGTAATAATGTATACACACAAAATTTCTCGCGTTCAGAAAGATGAAACAAGCACGAGAATTCATCATCCTGAAAAAAAGCAACGTCCTTTGAATCCGAAACGGTGACCGTCATATCTCGAGAAGCAATTGACAGATTCATTTGAAATTTGGCACAGTCACGCTTTAAGCCGTTGTTAACAGAATGACTATCGATTTTTCAAAAGTAACCAGAATTGTTTAAACAAACTACGATGATAATTGAGTTTTTACCGAATTTTCGTACTTCACTCCCATGTGGCGTTTTTTCAAGAACAAATTTCGGAAACGGCGATCATCAATATGTTTCGTATGCACTTAACTTCATGATAGCTTACTATCTTTGATTTCAGATGATCAGTTTTAGTAGGACAAGTGTCACCGAGTTACGAAATAGACGCTCTAGTTCCGACGGACATATCTCTTTCGGTTTTAAATATTCTTAAATTGTGTTCACTTCACCATGTTTACAATAAATTTATCTTCAAATTAGAGAAAATGTTTATTTATCATTAATAGTTCCCAAGAAAATTTATCCCGAATATCCACTATTTCTTCATGTTTCTAGGTGGATGTAGTCACTTAAATGGCTTCTAAACTTTAGGGACGTACAGTACTTATTCATCAAAATTGATACATTTACTTCATCCCGCTGGCGTGAAGTTAAATCCTAGTAACGATATGCAGCGATTTACGTATACAATAAGGCCACCGCTTACTGCGGAGATGAATCTGCAAGTATTCGAGGCAAGGCGCTCCTGGATGCGGCGAATACCCTCAGAGGGTGCGGACGACGCTATCGGCACCGGCTCGGCAATCGCATTCACGCTCTACTTAACCCCTCTATAATACACCTAACGAGAAGGAACTCCGACCAAACCCTCATCACAACTAATACCATCGCTTACTACTAAGAATTTCTTTCGGAAACCATAGAAATGCCGCGTCCTTTCAATCCGATTTGTATATAAAATGACAGCGAGGTGTTCCCGGAATAGGACAGGCTCGAGTGTAACCCAGATAGTGTCATTCCTTTGCAAATGAGGGAGGCAGAGATAAATGTGTTCCTTTTTTAATTGGAAAGCGTTGTCTTCCATTACGGCGAGATATGAAATATGGTTCGTGTGTCATTGGGCCCGGATTTCACAGGGAAAAAATGAAACTCGTCGGAATTTCCTGCGGTATCTAGAGACACGGAAGACTTTAATTGCTTCATAAAGTATTTTTTTAGGTGTAACACATTACATATCTTGCAAATGATCTAAAATGATGACTAAAATCCAAAACCTCCCAATTTCTGCATTTTCAATTTCCTGCAGTAAAGTTTTATTAATATTAACTACACTATTTCTCTACTTAATTTTTTATATTATAGCTACTTAAATAATCTATACAGCATAAACCCCATACCATTAATATACGATTGAAATAATAAAGTTGAATCCTCTAATTTTCGCTAATTGATATTTAATAATTTGAATAAATTAGATTAAATTAATCAAATTTCAATATAAGTAAAACATGAATTTAAAAGACCACCCTGTAAATATTACCACCAAGTACTGTGTATGTTTATAAAGATCACCTCGTATATTAAGAGATATTTGAATCCGTTATTACAACATTAATAACATATTTGACGTTCACTTCTCTCTGACGGTTCCTTTGATATATGTCACCCTAGCGCCTATTAGCGCGTGCCCACTAATCTGTAAATACAGCGGTCATGTGAAATGATTCTAGTATATATAACAGCAGACGCCTGTGAACTTAAGGCCTCAATAGCTCATCGCTAAAAATTTGAGATGTGAACCCGAAGGGCGTGGGTTCGACTCCTACAATAGCCCGACTTTTTTTTTAAATAACATTGAAATTCTCGACAACGTCAATGCTTCCCTAGAATTTACACACCTGTCGGTATCCAATTAACACCTGTCTGGCGGCATCCTTTGATCTCAATATGACGCGTACCGATAACTGATATGTCATTTGTCACCCTTTACGCTAACATCTCTCTGGCGTCATCCTTTGATCTCAATATGACGTGTTCCGGCGGCAAACATCAAAGGATTAAAAAGTTCCCACGGTCATCAAAATTTTCCCACTCCCAACCGCCGCAATGACTACTCAGTGTCTCAGTTGAAACTATAAGACTTGAATTGCGCGCCATTTATGTCCTGTTAAAGATATGACTGTGAGCGATAATTTACAGTTACACTGAAAAAAAATTCGCACAAAATTAAGATAAAATAAAGCACTAGAGTTAATAATTCATAACTTAATCGAGAGATTTGGGTTCTCATGGGTCGGTCAGATGAAAGTTTTGCTATAGTAAGAGAAAGTGTCCGGAAGTATCCAAACATATCAATTCGACGCCGTGCGCAACAACTGAATCTGTCAAAAGCCACCACGCATCGCGTTTTAAAGAAAGACTGTCAGCGTCTGTCAGCATAAAATTTAGTCGACACAACAACTAAAAGTTACAGACCATCCACAGTGTCATACATTTGTTAACTGGGTGTTAGAAAAGAAAGAAGGTGATTCTGATTTTTGCAACAAAATTTTGTTCAGCGATGAAACACATTTTCATCATGATGGATACGTCAGCAAACAATATTGTCGAATTTGGGGTGCTGAAAATCCACATGCTGTTTCCGAAAAAGAAATGCATCCACAGAAATGCATGATTTGGTGCGAATTTTGGAGTGGTGGAGTAATGGGATCATATTTCTTTTTAGTATTTAGTAAACATAAGAAAAACTTTTCTTATGTTTAATTTCTGATTATATTTTTAAGATCTCATTAAGTAGCCAAATTTAAATCCCATTGAATATTGAGGGAAGCTTGATATTTTGTTAAACATAGAATTAAGATCCTATAAATAAGATGACAGTTTAATACAGGAATCCCATTGCAAACTTCAACTACTATATGGAATAATGCAGAGGATATGTAACATGTTACATGTTACACCTAGTTAGTTAAAAATACATTATTTTCACTAGAATTTGTATAACACGCAATTGTCCTTGCTTTAATTCAAACGAATGTTTTTTCTGCTTCTAGCTTTACAGGAAGTAGTCTTTACTTTGTTATTTAAAAGCACACCCTATACATTTTTGTATTCTAGTTGATTCCCCTTAAATTTATATCTTCAACTATGTATAACTAAATGGTATTTATTGTAGAATGGTTGCTGAAAACCATTTTATTATATTAAGTCTAGATGACTATGGTACAAACTAGGGCAGTAAGTAATGCTTATTGTACTGGGATTTCAAAAGAAGTCTGGAACACAATTTTTTATTTCTTATTTATTCATTCTAATCAGTAGCTACATACACTGTACATTTTCTTAAATATTTATCTAAACCCTGATATCATATAAACGAAGAGAGAAACACCAATTTCAAATTTGACGCATTCGTAAGATACTTCTTTGTTTCACTTTCACCCAAACAATTCAAATGTTGCTTTTGAATACAATTCTTATCAAAGAATCGTATATAAAATTAACATTATTAATATATAATAAAAATATTAAGTACCTTTTTACTCATTTTCGAACTTACAAAGACGTATCGATATCATCAGCAGTCTACAGTCTAGCAGTCCACATTATAGAAAACTTACTACCCTGTACATAGTTCTATCCTATTCCAACGTTAATTTAGTTACACTGCCACCAAAGTATTTAACTTGGTTGCAATACGATACGGCAGTACGGTAACTATAGTATAACTAGGAAAAATTTACTTCATTGAACAGTAAAAACTTGTACGCAACCTCTACTGGAAGGACATTTATTTGGAAATTAGATACACTACGGAAGATCAAAGAGAAAATACTTTCTTCATTAGTATACCTAAATCAGTACAGAAACAAGGACATTTCGTACTAACATTAATGAATATTAATTATTTTCAAAAGATCTGGTGTCCGAAGAATCTTCAAGAGAATTATAATTGGCCAGAGAGAACCAGTGAGATAATGCTGTTGATGATACGAGAACATATCATCAACAGCATCTAATATACTTAGAACCCCACGACTTATATCTGAAGTTAGCTGGAATGTGTGTACGTTGTTTTGGTTACGTTTGTTTGTCTTTCATTTCGATTGCTTAATTTAGTCATTGGGCAGCTGGCATAGCCATATTTCTCTATCTATTGAAGTAAATATTGCACAAGATGATCCTGAACCTGCTGTACAAATTCATAGTCCTTCAGATATATCACTTTTGACGTTTCTCGTTTACAAATTGAAGACATATTACTTTTCCGCACTCCACTATATGCGGAAAAGTAATAGTGTAAAAAAAATTGAAAATACAAAATTTTTTTGGGTTTATTTTTGGTTTTTTGGCCAAAACCAAAAAAAAAATGGTTATTAAAAATGTTTTGCTCTGTGTGTGTCGTTATCGTCGTTGTCGTCGGCATTTATTCTTGTTAGGACGATAACTCAACTAAATCGTGTCGGATCGATCGGGTTTTGACTGATTCTGATTGGTAATGTCTCCCAAATGACACTTATTGATTTTGAGGTGGATAGAACACACTCTACCATATACATGGATCATGAGAAAGTACAATGGTGGACTATTTGAGAAATTTTTTTTTGTTAGCACGATCACTCAATTAAGTAAATCGTATCGGATTAATCGGGTTTCGACTGATTCTGATTAGGGACATCACTAGACGACATCCATTGATTTTGAGGTGGATAGGATACACCCCACCCTGTCATGGGGTGGGTCATGAGAAAGCACGATGGTGGACTATTTGAAGAAAGTAAAACTGTCGCATAAAACATATATTCTGCATTTATGTGTTGGTTTATTTTTTCTCGGCCACTCAATTTCGAGATAGAGATGTTTTATGTGTGGAAAAGTCCGTTTTAAGGTTTTAAAACTGTTTGTTTTTTATATATGCATTAAATTTCATTTTTTACAACAAAAACTTTCCCTCTCTATTTCTGAGGATAAAGAACTTATACTTAATTTCTTTGAATAGTTTATTATTGAAACTGTCACAGATGTACTAAAATAATTAAGTATTTACATTAAATTAATGTTGGAGTTAATACGAGTAGATTTGTTTTAAAATGATTCTTCAGTGTACCTAAAAATAATTTCATTCGTTATTTTGTACCCTTCAAAGGTCCTCATATTTTCATAAATCATTCATGATATAAGTATGATTTACTTTAGAAAAACTACAGTCCTCTCTCCTATATATTTAAAATTGTATACCCTATACAAGAGAGTAAGTAATACATTAATGCTACAAAATATCAAGCACGTCATATAATATCCTGAACTAGAAAACATTTATAGCTGTTTGTTCCAGACAATAACACTTTCTCAGTTTGAGACATTATAGAAAATATAAAACTCACATCAATTCTTGTCGCGAGGACGGCGTTACTGTTCGGGGGTTAACCATTTTTTTATATGGACTGGAAACAAGGGCCGAATAGATGTCAACGTTTCACTATCGAGTATACAATTTCAATATATACTTTTTGCATTAGATAAGTCTTTCTGTTTTCTTCTTCAGTTAATGCTTTGATGTGAATCCATAAAGTCAATAGGAGTTTAATTTCTTTGCTTTCACTGTTGTTTTTTTATTATCGGAGTAACAGTTTCAGTCTTTTCGTCGAATGGTCTTAGTTTATAAGTAAAAACTAGAAAATGACCCTATTAGGGATACTACCACAAGTTTAGTTCTGTCGATAGGAACTATTAAAGTAAAGATAATGGAGATTTCTTTGTACAAAACTACGTTACCTTTTGTTTGGTTATAGAAACTTAGTTAGGAAGAAATATGTCTGCAAATATATAACGATAAAATACAAAAAACTACACAGTCAAAAATCATTTAAGTAATACAATTATGTTGGTGACTCGTTGATGTTATGACTTGCATTAAGTTTGTAACACTGATTTAGTTTTGCACAGAACACCAAAACGCTGTACACTATACTCAACGCGGGTTTCGCCAACAAAGTTGGCATCATCTGGAGATGACTAAAACAGTTTTAATCATTTCCAGATGATGCCAACTTTGTTGGCGAAACTCGCTTCGAATGTAGTGTATAGTGTTTTGGTGTTTTGTGGAAAGTCAGTGTTATCTTATTTCTCCGGGAATCAATCACCAGTACTTTGTATCCTAGATAGTCGCAGGATAGAATTTCTCAGAAGTAAATCTCGCTAAAGCAGATTCTTCAGTTTAATTACATAGATACAATGAGTTATTATAGACTATCCAGTGAGGTTCTTCCACCATTCTGTTAGCGTAGTTATTCTATAGAACAAAGGGTTGATAATATTGATATTAATTTTATTAAAAATTTATTTTTACCATAAATCATCTATCATATCTATTAATATTCTCAATATTAGGTTCTTAGACAATTTTCAAAACAAGGGTAATATTGTGAAAAATCCAGGAAAGACAAAAGTGACGTAAAGTCCAATGATGTTAGATTTTATATTACGTCGTACACGCATGTGCTGCGAGATCACTTTCACAATAAAGAGGGCTCTAAAGAAATATAAAAGTTACTGTAGCATTTGCTACCATTTCAAAGTCAACTTTGGACACATTATTCAAAGTATCTGTAACAGAACCTTCGAGCTTACTCATATCTTTATTTTACAAAGTAAACACCAAACTACATAGTAAATAAATAATAAGTATTTGCTTACGATTAGTTAACAGCAGTCGAAGATAGTTAAGTTAATATGTGGATAATCAACCAATCTACGGATAACAACGATAACAATTCCATTTCGTTATTTAAATTGGTCTATAAATGCAAATTGCCGGTCACTTGACTAATCAAACTGCACGAATTGAACAATCATCCCGTTCTCTGCATATACAGAGTTGGCAACACCAAATCTTGAATGAATAACTTATGTGTGGCAAAAGAAAAGAGAAATAGCAAACCCATGTTTGCCTACGTCAAGTTACCCACGTCAAGTTTACTGTATTTTTATAACTCTAGGATAATACGCATCATGTATCTAAAACCGACATACGTTATGAAATAAATTTAGAATTTAGAAAGGCATTACTAGATAAATGGGTGTTTGAAACTAGTACGTATGTTTGTTTCACTTCACACTCACTGTGTTTTGTTATTGGACGGTCTATGCCTTTCAATCTTTATTACTTCTTTTAGAGAAGGACTAGAACGATCATGGAATTAGTTTCTAATATTTTCGAGTATTTCTGGCATCACACTTTCTGGATCAGCTGGAATTTTAACAATTAACTCATCAAAGTTATGAGATCTTTGATGTTCGTGTCCGTAATTTTTCGTTTTCGTGTATCCCCATAAAAATAAATCAATTGTGAACAATGTTCATAATAGTTTAAATCGTCGGAATGCCTCTATCTTCAAATGCATATATAAACAACCCGACAAATCTTCCAAAACAGTAATTCTTCACAGAACCATTTAATGATCTACACTGATCCTCAATTGTATAATCTACCATAAAAAAATTATTAACGCAGTTGAATACTTGTTTATCTCGCTAATATAAAGGCACAAATACTAATAAAAAATAATTTTTATTGTTATACAAATACAGAAATATGTTTCTTAAGTATTTTGGTGCAGGAGTCATCTAGTTACAAATGAATCGTTAAGATGTTAACTAATATTTCGGTTTGAAAGAGAAGAAGAAATTTCATAATTGTCTTCTTGACCTTCGGATCAAAATATTCGAAGTAAATGGAAGTGCCTTTCCATCCATTCGACCTTCCATTTTTCTGAAAATAGCAGATGGCTAAAAGAGATATTATTTGAAGAATTTTGAAAATACGATTTACTATGGAAGTTTAAAAAAGTTCCTCTCTCTTTTGGATGTTCATGTTCACTGTCATTATAATGGTACAATATATTACTTTATCAAAAAACTACCTATGCAGATCCTGAATGGGTTATCACATCATCATCCTTTACAAAATAAGTTAGTTTTTTGGATCGTGAAGACGCTTCTCTGTCAGGACGTATTGAAAGATACTGAAAGCGTCCATTGCAATGGACCAACTTGAATGTAGTCTCCGAGGCTACAGGGAATGAGGCAGATCCAGAACCATCTAACACTGTAATAAAAGAAATCCGAAAAAATAGCAGAACCTGGACGAAAATAAAATAATAGCTCATGATTGGATTAATTAGCGCCACTTCGTGAGGTCCTATCTTCCTCTTCGGAATACCAGAAACATATATAAAATTCCTTATTAATTTTCTTATAGATACATGCGTCAAAGGTACTTTCATATAGATACATGCGTCAAAGGTATAAACCTCATTTTGGGAATCGGGGGAAGCTTCCTCGCTCTGTTGACCCTCGGTCCTGTTGACCCTCGCTCAACAGCTCAACAAAAAGAGTTGGTAAGATGAAGAGAATATTGTAGAGAGAGATATTGTGAGAAAACTTCCTAATATACGTCTCCAGATTAGATCAAAATTATCAATCCGAATTCTTAGATTTAGGTGTTCTCGCAATTTACCTTTAAACACTTATTATACGAACGCAACAAAATAACGATTATGAAGTCTACTTACTATATTCGCAAAATTATTCGACACGATAACTTCAACGCGGCAACCCCTGCTGATAATATCATGTGCTTTGCTCTTAATAAATCTAATTACAGAGCTTCGAAATGTGCTTATTATGCATCGAAACCGAACTGAATTATAAAGAAGGGCGGATGACAACTATGAAATGTGAGTGTCGCACATCATGCCCCTTGTTAGCGGGTGTCACTTATTACAATCAGTTAGGAGCGTTGTTAGCGTGTTTTCTGAGAGGAGCAATAAAAACGGCTGTAACGACTAGAGAAAAGCATCTCACGTATAGAATGTTACTTATATTATTGCCCTTTATTTGCCGGTCTATGGGGGATGAATACAAAAGGTGTAGGGTAGGTGTATAAAGAAAAAATAATGATAAGTTAGGACCGAGTTTTATCTGACGACGGCAGATAGTGGAGATAAAAATATAAAACACAATATCATGAAAGTAAATGATATATTGCGAAACGGCCGTATGCACATACAGGGTGCGGCAGTCAATACTGATGGTTTTTGAAATAGGATGTAAATGAATTTTGGAGATTTAAAAAAAATATATTTGAAAGAGGAAGAGTGGAAGTTGCACCCAAATTTTTTTAGAAAAATCATTATGTGTCAAATATGACGTCAGGTAAATGGTGACCTTCATTTCGACTCGAGTCAGCTGACGAAATTAGTCATCATTCTTGCCAAGGTTTGGGGTTGGATCGCATGAATTTCTCGTCGAATATTTTCTGGATGTTCTGCCAAATTTCGAGGCTTATCAAACCTTAGGCTTATTATTTTCCCTTGAGATAGCCCCACAGATAAAAGTCACATGGGAACAGATCTGGAGAACGTGCCGGCCACAGAATGTCACCTCGCAGTGAGATTAACTTCCTGGGAAATGTTGTTCTTAGCAGGTCCATAGACGCACGTGAAATGCGCGCTGTTGCCCCATCCTGCTGAAACCAAACCCTCCTTAGAGGAATTCGGCGGCGGCGTAACTCAGGAACTGATGCAGCATTGTAATGTAGTACTCAGAATTAACGGTTACAGTTCTGCCGCTCTCCTCAAAAAAATAGGGCCCTGTCACAGCTGACTTGCAGCCTACACCCACACGGTAACCTTTTGGTCGTGAAGTCACCGTTGACGAAACTGTAATGGGTTCTGTGGGGTCCAATGATGGAAATTTTGTTTATTATGACAATAGTTAAGGTAGAAGTGGGCTTCGTCCATAATCAACATGAGCATTAGAGTTCCTCCCTTGATCCTCTCTAATAAGGTTTCTGCAAAAGACAACCTTCTTGCGAAATTTTGCGGTTGTAATTATTGAACGTTCGCCATCTTGTACGGGTGAACTTTTAAGTCTTCACAAAGAATCCGCCGAACAATGCTATCGGAAATCAATAGCGCCTGAGCATGACGACTAGCTGAATGACTGGGGCTCTGTTCAAAAGCAGCTCGTACAGCCTCGATGTTTGTAGGTAACCTTGTCGTCCTGAAGGATCCTCTTCTTCTCCTGGATGTTCCAGCTGCTGTACCCCGAAAGTTTCTAACCCACAAAAGAATGGTGTTCCGAGATGTAATTCGCCCACGAGGGGGAACGTTAAAATGCAACCGAATCTTCCGCTGTGTTATCACCACAGAATCATTATTTTTAAAATACGCCTCGATGGCGAATACGCGGTGTGCAGGGGTCGAAGCCTCCATTGTAACTAAAGTTCCACAACCGGAGAAGAGGAGAAGACCAACCCTCACCACCTAGGACATCCCTACCAGGTGCTAACCCATTCAAAACTCGTCAGTATTGACTGCCGGACCCTGTATGTAATTTTTACACATTATATTTAACTTACAATTAGATAAATCAAATTAGGAATTGATGATTTCAAGTGTAGGCTCCATTATTTAAATGAAATTAAGTCGTGCAAACCAAAAGAAAACAATAAAGCAGATGTTGATATTGATTGAAAGCTAATTAAAAACATTTCTAATTCTGAGACAGTTATAAGCTGCAAAATATAGTATTCTATCTTCACAAGTACTGATCATTTTCATCTAATAATGACTTCATGATTATTTGAAATAATTTTCAAGAGGAATATAAAATTGATGGAGCTAAACCGTTGGGGTGCAAATAACTTGTGCCACTTCTCCAACAACGACACGTAAAAATTGATGTTGTAAAATTTTTCCTCCTAACGATTCAAGTCAACACGATATAATAATACACCTGGAAGGCACTTTTAAATTATTAATTGTTTTGAATTGGACAAAATTAACGCATCAACAAAACTTTTCATTGTCTCTTATAACTTTTTGAGATTTTAAATCCCTAAACATTTTATGTAGATGATCTGAGATATCCTCTGCTACTACTGATAAACAATTTCAAATGTTTGACGGATGTAAAGTAATATTTTGTTATTATTTGTTAGTAATACATTTAACGCTCTGCAAAGTTATTTGTAAGAAATAAATTCTGTTACGCTACACCCAAGGGATTCTGTTTAACTCAATATTGTAGCATTTTAGAAATATAGGCCACTAAAAGAAGATGAGGGTAATGAAGTTAAAGAATGTATGCCCTTTTATCTCCACTCTTAATGTGTCTGTTTTAAGTAAACGGTTTACAGCACCCTTGAAACCCTAAACTCTAGGGATTAGGTAAAATCAGTAAAAAAATCACGAGTAAACCCTAAAGTCATCAGACTGGTGAAACTGATCAAAATACCAATCGCCACTATATGTAGTTTTAGTGAATCAGAAATTAGTTGTGATTACTTTAGTGTATGTTCTCTGTGACGTTACTTCCAATCAATCTGAATCTCCTTGTACAAATCACGTCATCGATCTCACCCGTATCAATATTAGCCACTATTTATCTAAAGATGATTGTATAGTATCACCAATCAAAAAAGAAAAATATTGTGAAAACCTCTACTTCAAAATAAGACGATTGGAATCCAAAATAATGTAATATTCCTTCAAAGGGCGCGTTTATCAATAAGGTTCAAACATGCGGCGAAGAAGTACATTATAAAACTTTATTTACAGTAGTAAATATTCCGCTTTATACGCGAAATCTCGCACTCACAAGACTAATTCCCTTCCATCATATTTCTCTGAATTTTTTTGCGGTCGTATTCGTGAGGGTAACGCGCTACTGCATCATGTACTGTGTCATTGTAAGCGTACCCTCTTCTAGCCCGCATCTCGACCTAAAAAATACAATTTATCCTTGTAGAAGATGTGACATCTTAGGATAAAGGGTTTTGCAGGCGCGTATGGTGATCAATTTCTTGAAAATATTGCATGCGATCATCATAAAGTCGCTTATTGTGAGGAAGAAAAAGGGCAGACGATGTTTCATTCTGGTCGGGTAAGGAGCACCGCGCACTATTCATCTTTTCAGTGAACTTCGCTAATTTCGCGACATTGTTGGGATTTTCGATCGCGGAATTAAATTTCCAAAGTATACGACTTAATCAAATTTAGTATGTAATTATCTACGACGTAACCCGGGCAACAAAGGGGGCGGGCGCATTGTGAGCAGATACCGTAAGAATGACACCATTTATCATACAGGGTGTACACGAATGTGATGGAATATTCGCTATTTAGATAAATAAATAAATTATAAAACCATTTGTAAATTTTTTTTTGTGTATTTAGTAACGTACTAATAATAATGACCTCTATATTTATACACAACAGGGTTTACCAAATGCAGAAAAGGTCAGACAACTAACATGAAAGACCACAAATTTCATTTGGCACTTGTCCTGGATCGGCGTACCGTATACGGCACTGATGAGAACTAAATAAGTTCGAAACAGCTGTATGTCGTTCGGTTCCAATCCGGGACAAATGTCGAATCCTACCCATGGCGGGTTTTATTTTTTGAAACCTTATCTGATCGTGCGGAAACACGAGAAAGGGGTCGAGGATCGCTTTTAGGTATAATTCAATACCTGACGGGGCTTTAGCCCGAGGAGTAGTTGTTTCCTATAGCGATTATGTAATAGCCTGGCTATTCGGGAACTACTTTGACAACCGTTTGGCGGTTTGGTAGTTCCTTTCTCGTTTTCCAACTTATATGTTACTAACATGAAAAAGTTGTTAAAACCAGTAAAATATACGATAACAATATCACCGTCAATAATATATTACAGGTATGCTGGAATGTTTTCTCTTTCTGAGTGAATAGAACTCAGTTATTAAAAAATATATTTACGTTCATAATTTTTTTATTTAAATTGACAATGTTGGGAAAGTTAACATCGTCAATGTGCCTTTCTCCAGATCGCTGTATCTCTTCAAGGCGCGACCCAAAATTTGCAAAAACTCGCTGACATAACGCTGGTTATATTCTCTGAATTTCCTCGTATTGTTTAATCAAGGAAACGTACTAGAAACATTAGTGTATACCTTAAATTTCACATATTGCCATCAGAAGTAATCCAGCGTCGTTAAATCCAGGCTTCTGGACGGCCAATTAATGCCCCTCGCTTAGGGATCATTTTTCCAGGAAACATCGCTCTAATGGCTTCCTGTTCATCTTCAGCAAGATGGCGCTGTAGTCCCATCTTGCTGAAACCATCTGCCTTCATCAAATCCAGCAACATTTTGAAGTTATGGTCTCAAAAAAATCTCTAGTATAGCTCTATACCAAGGACAAATAAGAATGAGGGCAACACCGTTTGCTTTTTGATAAAAGTAAGGGCCAATTATACCAGATGCATTCATCGCCGCCCATACTGTTAATCTGCGAGAATGTAAGAGATTTTGGTGCTTCTTTCGAGGGTTTTCTATAGACCAGCAGTGGCAATCTTATTTATTCACTTATCCATCTAAATGAAAATATGCATCATCGGTGAATAGGGTGTTATTAAAATTTTCAAAGCACTCGAATAATTCTTGCCCAAAATATCGGATCGAATTCGATAATATTCAACCTTCAGACCTTGCACCAGATGAGTTTTTTAAGAATGAAAGTTCAAATCCTTTGCCAGGATGTCGTGAACAATGGTTTTCGAATGATCGAAGGCGGCTGCATGTGTTCGTACAGAAGGCATGAAAACTGCTCGATGTTTTCGACACTCTTTGGTCTTTTGGGTCGACCCGTTGGGTTTTCATTAATAGTAGCGCCTTTTCTTTGAAATTTAGCATCCCACGATTTGATCAATTTTGCTGAGAGCTTGGCTAATTTTGTGAGGGAGGTAGTGGGCCCGATACAGACGACGAACTACGATATCAAGAGAAACCAATTGTTCTCGTAAAAGTTTCTGAACCACATGACCCGTTACTCACAAGTGAAACCATCCATTGCAAATAAAAATACAAGGCGTGGTGTTTAAAACCACATACGCGTATATTTATCACCACTACTTTCCGAGATGATCAACAAACAGATAAGCAGAACGTTGTAGGACACCTTCTACATATACGCAAGTGGCGTGCGGTTCATGGACGCAAATGAAGCACCACTTTCGTTGCTTTTATAATGCAAAACAATATAAATCTATAACTTTTCTCTTAATACTCGTCAGTTATGTAACAATGTCTCATTGACGTATATTTCAATCTTGACTTGAAAATGCTTACGGTGGTTGAGGGTGATGTTCTCATTAAGTTAGTTGTACAATTTACAACTAGTGTAATAAAAACTTTTCTGGTACAAAGTCGTCCTAAGCTCTTCATATAGTAGAAATTCTTTTTTATAATTCCGAAACTCTGAAAAAAGATCCAAAAAATATCTTTTTATTATTATAAATAAAACAATATACCTCCAGTCTCTATGTATATTGCAGAGTCTATTGGTATTTTCAGGCGCTTTCCATACTTCTTGAAATAGACAGTGGAACACGAAATTCACTTTAGAATCAAAACACTAATAATTATTTGGAAACATAATATGAAAAGAGAACATGTCATTCTAACTGGCTTTTTCAAATAACAGAAAATATTTTTGTGTTTTAGTATAACTACTTAAAAGCGACCATTTTCGTAATGCCTGAGAAATATTTAGAGCCGCCGGACGATAACTATACAATTACCTTTTATAAAGATGGCACAGTGTTGTTTTAAAAAGAATAATTTAAACCAGTCCATGACTAAAATAGTTGTCTCTTTGCTTCAGATCTAAGTTGTTAGATCTGCAGCTTATATGCTTTCGTCATAGATGTTACGGCTCTAGACGTATTTGTATTTTATATAAAATGAATCTTCACCATATTCAGCTTCTTCTGCTTTAGACAGTTCAGCTGCATAATTTTGAATAAATATGAAGCAATAGTACAGGGCGTCAAGAATGGGAACAAGTCTCAAATCTGCCGGTCTCTGCTTAGTCGCATTGAGACCTTTACAGACTGTATCGAATGTACGATCAAGTTGCATGTAAAGTGCATTCCTTTCCCTCCGAATGCTGCCTCGCTGTTTCTTCTACGTACACATGGAGAATCTTATACTTTTTCATAGTCTTGACAAGCTGTATCTAGCAGAATGTTGAAAGAAAAAAGGATACGACGGGAAAACTAAAAATGCGTAACTTATTACTTCAAAATTAAATTAAATCATATGTTTTTAGATCGTGTACCAGCTTCGGTAAGAGAAAACAAAACACATATTGTGTTGTTCGCTAATAAGTTATAATTACTGTACAGCTAGTAATTAAAGTTATGGACAGCACTTCAACACAAAATTTACTCCAGTTTCTATTCAACTGGTTTGAATGTACTAAGGAACATAAAAGTTTTAACAATCACCTACATATTACCATTGAATGTAATAAAAATTTTAATGAGCGACTCGGACTATCGATAAAAGTGATAGAGCGTCAATGTCCCTGCAGTGTAAATGAGAAATGACATGTTCTGAAATGACATACATGTTCTGGACGTTTTAGTAGAAATTTATATACTACAAAGTGATTATCTTTTACACAGCAATATTAATGTAAGTGCTATAATCGCTATTACAATGAGGAGAATAAATTAATGATCGTTTATGGAAATTGCTCATGTGATTACCGATAATATCTAAAGTAATTAGTCAATAATAATAATTTACTGTAACAATAGCATATGCTTATATATTATTCATGTCATGTTACTAACCTAAAGTAATTAATTTTCCTAAGAAGCATTATGACAAGTGTCTGCTGAGCATATCATACTAAGAAATTATTGGCCGACCCAAAAAAATATTTGAAACATTCACAATCATATTCAAAATTTCGAATGAAAAACTAAAAATATCGATATTAATCATGCTGAATTTAGAGTTCAGAGAATATTTCGGATTATTTTTTGGAACGAATTGCAATTATTTATGTGTGGCACTTGTAAAGAGCTGTTTTTACTAAAGAAGTTACTAGGCTAGCGTACTACACTAAATTGGTCTGATGTTGTTCAAATATTTCTGATCTAAGGGTCTAGGACACGACTGCGATGTGGAAGGCAAGAGGAAACCACCACATTATAATCCTCAGAACAGCTAGCAGAAAGCTTATCCTAAATTAATGATGGCGTCTCCTGGGACAAAAAACTCCGGAGGTAAAATAGTCCTCCATTCGGATCTCCGGGTGAGGACTGTTCCGGGAGACGTGATCGAGTGCAATCATAATAAGAAGTGTAGCATTTCACGAGTCGGAGCGTGGAATGTCAGAAGCATGAGACAGGCAGGGAAGCTAGAAAATCTGAAGATAGAAATGGATAGGTTAGGATTAGATATAGTAGGTATAAGTGAGATGCGCTGGCCGGAAGTAGGAGATTTTTGGAGCGGTGACTATAGGGTAATACACACAGGATCGGTAAATGGAAACGCGGGAGTAGGGATCGTTATGCGGAAGAACGCAGGACAGTGTGTAGATAGCTACCTACAATACAGCGAGAGAGTAATGATGATTAGGTTAGATTCGAAGCCAGTGTAAACAGTAATAGTGCAAGTATACATGCCTACTTCTAACCACAGCGAGGAAGAGTTAGAAGCCGTTTATTCGGACATAGAGCAGGTAATAGGATTTGTGAAGGGTCATGAAAATTTAATAATAGTAGGAGATTTTAACGCAGTCGTAGGTGAGGGGAAAGAAGGAGAATTTGTAGGGCCTTATGGATTAGGAAACAGAAACGAGAGAGGTAGCAGACTGATAGAATTCTGTGAGAAGCACAAGATGGTAGTCGCGAACACATTGTTCAAGAATCACGTTAGGAGGCGGTACACATGGAAAATGCTAGGAGGGATAGACAGGTATCAGATAGACTACATTCTGGTTAGGAAGAGATTTAGAAATCAAGTAAAACACTGTAAGAGTTATCCAGGAGCAGATGTAGACAGCGATCACAACTTGGTAGTCATGAAAGCTAGATTAAAGTTCAAAAATCTGAAAACCCGGAAGGATAAGAAACGTATAAATGTAGACATATTGAGGGATCAGAATATGAAAGATAAGTTCCAGGAGAAAACAGATCAATTAATAAATAAAACGAGTAAGGACGAAATCAAGAACGCAGAAACTGAGTGGGAGGGTATCAAGAATAGTCTAGCTTCCGCGGCTACGGACGTTTTAGGACACGATAAAAAGGAAGCTAGGAAGCCCTGGATAACGGACAAAATCTTAAACTTAATGCAAAAGAGACGAGGCTACAAAAACAGACGAGACGAAGAAGGACTGAAAACGTATAAGGCAATAAAGTGGGAAATCATTAGAAAATGTAGAAAAGCGAAAGAACAATGGATAGAGGAGAAATGCAAAGAAGTAGAAGATAAGTTGCAAGTAGGTAAGACCGATGAGGCTTACAAAATAATTAAGAGGAACTTCAGGGATGTAGGAACAATATGTAGAAATGTTAGGAGTCAATCGGGGGACATACTGATAGGAAGAGAGGAGAAAGCGGATAGATGGAAACAGTACTTAGGAAATTTATACGAGGGTCAGGAATTAGGAGAGATATTAGAGGAAGAATCTAGCATCGATAGGGAAGATGTAGGAAAACCTATATTGAGAGAGGAATTTGAAATAGCACTAAGGGGGCTAAAGAATAATAGAGCGCCGGGTGTAGATAAAATACAGGCGGAAATTTTGAAATGTGCGGGACAGAAAGTAGTAAATAGGATGTTTGAACTGGTAAAATACATATACGAAACGGGCGAGATGCCGGAGGATTATAAGAGGAACATTATCGTTACTATACCGAAAAAGAGAGGAGCCGACAAATGCGAGAACTTTAGAACGATTAGCCTAACTTCCCATGCGTCAAAAATCTTAACTAGAATAGTGCAGAAGAGGATGGAAAATAGAGCGGAGGAAATACTAGGAGAAGACCAATTCGGGTTTAGGCGAAATAGGGGAACTCGCGAAGCTATTCTGGCGCTAAGAGTAATGTTAGAGAAAACAATAGAAAAAGGAAAGAACGCTTATATAGGATTTGTAGATTTAGAAAAAGCTTCTGATAACGTAAGATGGGAAAAAATGTTCGAGATACTAAAGAGCGCGGGAATGAAGTATAGAGATAGGAGAGTAGTACACAATCTATACATAGAGCAAACTGCTGTTATAGAAGTAGAAGGGGAAGAAAGGGAAGTAGGTATTAGGAAAGGAGTAAGACAAGGATGTACGCTATCACCACTAATTTTTAATCTGTACATCGAAGAGGCGATTAATGTGGTAAAAGATAGAGTAGATTTCGGGATTAAAGTACAGGGACAGAAACTAAAAATGCTGAGATTCGCGGATGATATAGCAGTATTAGCATCTAGTAAGGAGGAACCAGAATCAGCATTGAACGAAATGGAGGCAGTGTTGACAGAGGAATACGGAATGAGGGTGAATAAAAACAAAACTAAAGTGTTAGTGTGCAGAGGGCGCGAGAGCAGAGCAAAAACGAAAGTACAAATTAATAATGAAAGATTGGAGGAAGTTAAAGACTTCACTTATTTAGGAAGTAAAATAAATTGGGATGGAAGAAGCGATAAAGACATAAAACAAAGAATAGCGCAGGGTCGAGTAGCTTTTAACAAAAAGAAAGCACTTTTATGCTCGGGGGTAATAAACTTAAACATATGTATGGAGCACGGCACTTTACGGCTGCGAAACCTGGACGGTAGGGGAAGCAAGTAGGAAGAAATTAGAAGCTTTTGAGATGTGGTGTTACCGAAGAATGATGAAAATACCATGGACTGATAGGGTTAGAAACGAAGAAGTATTGGAGAAAGTCGGCGAGAAAAGGAGTATGTGGAAAAACTTAAAGAAGAGAAGAGATAGAATGGTAGGCCACTTGCTGAGACATGGGGGAATAGTCCGCGATATTTTGGAGGCAGAAATAGGAGTGAAGAAAGGCAGAGGTAGGCCTAGATTAGACTACTGCTCGCAAATAGTAAGGGATGTAGGTTGTAGCACAATTAGCGAAATGCGTAGGTTAGCACAAGATAGGAGAAGCTGGAGGTTAGCGTCCAACCAGTCTTAGGACTGATGACCTAATGATGATGATGATGAAGGGTCTAGGCAATGGTATCAATTAGGATTTGTTGGGTGGGCTGCGAGAAATATTTGTGCACAAAATTAGTGATTTAATTAGTGAAGTTAGTGCAGCTTCTTCAACAGTTATAAAAATTCATAAAATAAGAATTATACCCCAGTGCCGAAATAATGTGGAGTGATTCATATATAATATCAGGCCACCATAACTATTCAATGGTTTGTCTATTTCTTGTGTAATCACCTATTATGTGCATACAAATTTTATGTGCCTCTCTATAGAAACAGTAGTTCAATGCGAACTACTCCCTCTCCTATTGAATTCCGAATGGCATAATAATCGGTTGTACCGCCTGGTGCGCTGTTGTAGCAAAGCTAGCCAATCATTTTAGGCGGTTTTAAATACATTTGAATTCGATTGGTCAGCAATTGGCGGCACGGATCAATGTCGATCGATAGAGTGACGCATGCGCCGTTTAGCCCAGATTTTAGCGCACCAGTGGCATTTCATTGTGGTTATGTGCGATTTATTCGGAATTCGGGAAATTGTTCATTTATTATATTCTGCGATAAAAGTGAGTGTTTAGTGTTTTTCTAACATGGAAGCAGCGGATGCAAGTTGTAGTGGTTCTACGACGAAGAATTCCAATCGAAAACAGCGACATTTAACAAATGAAGAACTTCAAATGATTAAAAACGTCTACGAAAGAATTCGGGCGCAAAACCCAGATATTAGTACGACCGAGGTAGTTGATATATGCTCTTCGTTAACAAAACTCTGTGTAAGTAGTGTGTACCGTGCAATGAATTATGATGAAGAAGAAACAAGTGCAAAAAAGAAGAAAACAGAAACCGCGGTAGGAAGAATGTAGGAAGTCGTGTTGTCTGAAGTGAGCGATTCTTGTAATAATGACATTAAGAAAATATTTTCAGTGCGACGCAACATAGTGATAGTGGGATAGTGACAGTGATTGGTAATATAATATAAAATATGTGTGATAAGTGTGGCATATATGTATAGTGATAGATATAGTGACTGTGATGGTGTTGTTGATACAATAAAATCAAGACTGTGTTAGTGATGTAACATATGTAATGATTGTGATAAATATAGTATATATATATATATATATATAGCTGTGACGGTGTTGTTGATATAATAAAATAAAGATTGTGTTAGTGGTGTGGCATAAATATAATGATAGATTTAAATAGTGAAAGCGGTAAGTCAATATATGGATTCAGAGGGGTCACTTGTGTGTAGCTTGCTACTCCTACGTCCCTTTATATGGCACATATTGCCAAAATCTCTGTTTTATAAGGATATGCTGACAGGAGATGTTCTGACTGGGTAAGCATGAAATAAGTACATTACATAAATTACGCTACTTACATGGTTTACTAACTAAAAAACTGTTACAAATCCACTTAAAACCCTCTTCAAGTGTCTTGGTATTATTTTGTTATTTTTTTACATTTGGCCCCCTCCAAATCGATACGCCTATGGAATTTCGTTCCTCGCACACTTCTTGCCCCTGGCCCTTCCATATGTCATCGATAAGTCACTCCATATTATTTCGACACTGGGGTACATATATATGTAGATACTCCTTCACAATGCTGTGAAAAAAACACACTTCTCTATGCTGTATTTTTTGCTGTATTGTACAAACAGACCTATTCTGTTTTTTATAGGGTGCCTCAGTTGAAATTATAGGATTTGAATTGGGCGCTATTTGCGTTCTGTTAAGGATAGAGCGTCAATATTTAATGATTGTCAACTACAAACCATACGACATCAACATGCCGCGATTAACAGTTCGACAACGAATACTGTGTGTACAACTGTTTTATGAAAGTAAGCGATGATTTACAGCTTTATTATAAAAAATTCCGCACAAAACTAGGGCAAATTAAAACGCCTACATAGTTAACAGTTCGTAACTTAATCAATAAATTTTAAGAGTTCTGTTATTCACAAGGTAATATCAATACGTTCTTGTCGTGGTCAGCTAGATGAAAATATTGCTGTAGTGAGAGAAAGATTACGGGAGTTTCCAAACATATCAATTCGACGTCGTGCACAATAACCGAATCTGTCAGGAGCTACCACGCATCGGATTTTAAACAGATTTGCATCTGTCAGCATACAAATTTCAGTTGACACAACAATTAAAATGTACAGATCATTTACAACATCGTACATTTGTTAATTGGGTGTTAGAAAGGAAATAACGTGATACTGACTTTTGCAACAAAATTTTGTTCAATGGTAAAGCACATTTTCATTTTGACAGATGCGTCAGTAAACAGAATTATTGAATTTGGGGTGGTAGAAATCCACATGCTGTTCACGATTTTTTACATATTATGCATCAAATTTTGTGTTAGATAACAGTCGTATTTAAATCCCAAAATATTTGAGGGAGTGAATCAAAACAATATAACGAAAAATAATTAATATAAACAAGAACCATTAAATTAAGTATTCAAATTGCCTGTCATTCATATCTTGAAAGTATGCAAATCAAAACTGAAATTCTTGTAAAACGTAATTTAGTGTTTTGGCGTCAATAATTCTTATTTCGTTAAGAATTTCATCTTTTAATGCTCAATAATATTTGGCATATTAACATATACCATAGATTTAATCCAAAAAAGATGAAAATAGTACAGCGGAGTTAGATAAGGAGATCTCGCTGGCCAGTTAATAGCTCTTCTTCTATCAATCTGCTTCTTGAGAAATGCGGTGTTTAGAGATGTAATCGTATAATAATGTGGTCGCACCCCATCATGTTGCTACCATCTTGATTAATTACCGCAGATACAATAATACAAAACGAATTCGTTGAAATAGTTGAATTCCTCCAGTGAGTATTCGAAACCAACCATTACTAACCGGTTTGTTAACTCGGTGAACATCCGGCCGAGACAGGACCTAGATACCGTTACGATTTTCTAATTCAGAATGAATATTATTCAGGAAACATCGAGATTAAAATCTGGCAGGAACGTTTGCCCTATGCAAATTGGAGAGGCGATAGCGGTTTCATCCTTTGAACCTTCATGCTGTAAAAAATTGTTACGCGATACAGTTCAATTAGTGTCGGTATGTTATGTTTGGATGTAACATTCGGCATGTTATTTAGATGCGTTAAGATTCGAATGATTATAATTGTATTTTTCTTATGTAATCTCACGTCAATACGGAAGGTAGAATACGAGGTCTGGCTAAAAATGAACCGAACTAAGTATCAAACAAATATGTATTTAGTGTTTAATACATTTTAAGAGTGATCACCCTCTATGTACTCCCGTTCCTCATCCACACACCACTCCATACGAATTTTCCATTGGGAAAAACAATGTTTGAAGTATTCAGGTGAATGGATTTTCAGAAGGATTGCCATTTTTTCCTTTCATCAACCAGTGATGAAATATGTTTCTTGATTTCAGTTTAAATTTTTGGGAAAAGGTAAAAATCACATCGAGCTAGATCTGGTGACTGACGTGGGTGTTCCAGGACAGGAATGTTTGTTTTTGCCAGAAATTGTTTATCAGGAAAGCACTGTGAGCTGAGGCGTTGTCTTGGTAAAGCATCCACCTCCCTTTCTGCCACCAATTACACCTATTCTTCCCCACCTTTCTCGAAGATGAGTTTTTAGAAGTTCCAAATAATAAATTTGATTCACTGTTTTTCATCGAGGGACCCACTGAACAAGAATGACACCACGAATATCAAAATACACAATCAACATTGCCTTGAATGTTGACTTGCTTGCTTTTCCTCTTCTCATTCTTCTGAGCACTTCTAATTATTTGATTTTCACGGGACCAACACCAATCAACCCACAAATAATTCTGATTTCAATAAATAAATTAGATTTTTGGAAACGATCACAACCCCATTAATTATTATAACTGACATTATCGATTAATAAAGATCTTTTGAAGAACACCTATTCCTCATACACAAAAGATACACAAGAGAACAGGACCAAAAATAAAATAATACAGGGTCTGTCAATAGGGACGTCCTAAGTTTGTTACGTTAAAGCGGGCATGTTGTTAAAGTAACATCTGTCAAATTTATTGTGAATTGTTCAGTAATGTATGGCAAATCACCATGAAAGGTTATAGCATTCAACAGTGTGTGCAAATCATCAAATTTTGTTTTTAATGTCAGTGCTCTGTTCGAGAGACTCTCCGCGCATTACATGATTTTGTCCTGGCCACAACCGTCTCGCCGAGTCGATTATTCGACGTTTTGTGGCCAAATTCGAGTCAACCGATTTGATAAATAATCAAGCAACACCCATATGCCACCGAAACGTAAGGTCTGCTGAAAGTTTCGCTGCAATGCGTGAGAGTGTACGGGATGACCTGAGGTAGTCAATTTTTCGTCGTTCACAAAAACTTAACTTCCTGCGACTTCAACTTGGCGAATTTTGCATTGGAACTTAAGTCTGCCCCCATATAAAATCCAACTGACCCAGAAATTTAACGTAAATGACCATAGACAACGCCATGTGTTCACTGACTGGGCTCTGAAGCAATTGAAAGTTGACACAAATATTGCCAAGAAATCATTCTTGGCGAGAAGGCCCATTTTTTAATAAATAGATATGTAAATAAGCAATATTGTCGAATTTGGGACCAGATACACCAGTACTAAAAGCAACCCGAGAAAGTCACATTACGGTGCGAATTTTGGTCTGGGAGAATCATCGGTCCGTCAACGGCGAGTGCTGCAGATCGATGATAAGCAACTTCTTCTTTCCTAAACTGGATGATATGGATATCGATGACATGTGGTTCCTACAAGACGGCGCTACGTGCCACACAGCGCATGCCACGATGGACATTCTGCACGAGCGATTTGAGGGCATTAATATTTCACGCAGCGGTGATGTGAACTGGTCACTGGGATCGTGCGATTTAACGCCTCTAGACTTCTTCCTTTGGGGCGATCTTATGTCACAGGTCTATGCGAATAAACCGCAAACAATTGGTGTCCTCAAAGTCAATTTAATGAACACTATCTAGTAAATTCATCCAGATTTATGCGACAAAGTCATCGAAACTTGAAAGTCCCGAATACGTGCCACCAAGTAAAGCAGCGGCGAACACTTGAACGACATCATTCCATTCTGAATGTCATAAAATATTTTTTCAAATAAAATAATTGAGTGAATATCTCACCCACAACTTATTTTATTTACGTTTAAAAATCGAGCGCCCTTATTGAAAGATCTTTTATTTTTAAAATATGTGGGGGATGTATGTACACTAATCTTGTATTCATTCTAGGGTTGGACATCCTCGAGTAGGAAACAACTAAAGGAAAGTAGACGTCCAAGGCAACCGTCAAAAATCTGGAGTGGACAAATAACAAATAGAATTATACAGACGCTAGTATATGATCTGACCCTTTTCCCTTTTCCCTACCATCGCATCGCCACGTACCGAGTTTATTCCAGACTATCCTCCACGGCACGGCAGGCATTTCTATAAAAATAACGTTGCATAGAGCGTTGCCCGCCGACCCTTTGTCCGCCATAAATCCCTTTGGTTTATGCCTTCCGGAACGGTTTCTTTAATAACTAATAAACAAAAACCGCGGCTCTGACCCTGACTCCGGCCGCACATTACTCCGCTGCGTAAGCCGGAATGACAGGAGTTAAAACACTTAATGATAATGGCCTCGGGCGTGCAAGCCGGGCAATAACAATAAAAACTAACCTTAGTTTCAATATTTATTTTTACACGCGACAAGCGCCGTTGTACTATATTAATTTTTCAGCGGAGCACCGCACGGACGGGTCATAAAGCCACGTTTTTACCGGCCCGGAGTTACGTGATATGCACTTAGTAGTAACCATGGGCGCGCAACTTATCTGGATCTTAATTATTTCCACAATAAAACGTACTCCGGTTCATAATAGAATTGTTTCTAAAAGAGTCGCAAGCCATGTTCGACAAAAATTTATAACTGTGTAACTTATCAGGAAGGGATAATCTTGCAAATAAAAGGTCTTTCAATAAGGATGCTCAATTTTTAGACATAAATAAATCAAGTTGTGTGTGAGATATCCAATCAATTGTTTCTTATTTGAAAGAACATTCTATGGCATTAAGAATGGAATATAATATTGTCCAAATTTCCACAGCGGCTTTGCTTGGTGGCACGTATTTGGGACGTCCAATTTTCGATGTCACATAAATCTAGGTAAATTTACTGGATGGGGTTCATTATGTTGACTTTGAGGACATCAATTGCTTGCAATTTATTTGCATAGACCTGCGATTTAACATAGCCCCAAAGGAAGAAGTCTAAAGGCGTTAAATCGCACGATCTAGGTGGCTAGTTCATGTCGCCGCTGCGCGAGAACTATGCCCTCAAATCGCTCGTGCAGAATGTCCATCGTGTCATGGGCTATGTGGCGCGTAGCACTGTCTTGTTGGAATCACATATCATTTAGTTTAGGCTATAAGTTGCTTATCATCGATTTGTAGCGCCCACCGTTGACGGTTATGGCAATGCCAGTTTCGTTTTGGAAGAAGTACGGCCGATTATTCCACCAGGCCAAAACCCACAACATACTGTGACTTTGTCGGGATGCCTTTAGTGTTGGTGTATCTCGTGTGGATTGGTATCGTCCAAGATCTGACAATTTTGCTTGTTAACATACCCATTCATCCAAAAATTGCCTCGTCGCTAAAGATGATTTTATTTAGCGAAATTTGGGTCAATTTCCAACTGCTCCAGAGCACAATCAGCCAACAGACGGCGTTGTATTTGGTCATCTAGCTTAATTTTCTAGGTCAGTTAGATTATATATGAGTGCAGACCCAAGTTCCGACGCAAAATTCGCCAAGTTAAAGTCGCGGAAACGCCAATTTCTTGTGAATGACTAGTAATTGACTGCCTCGGATTTTCCCGTACACTCTCACGCACGGCAGCTATGTTTTCAGCAGACCTCGTGTTTGGTGACGTACGGGTGTTGGCTAATTATTTATCAAACCGATTGACTCGAATTTAGCCATCAGATGTCGAATAGTCGACTGGGACTAGACACGTAATGCGCGGAATAGTTCTCGAACGGAGCACTGATTTTGAAAATAAAGTTTGATGATTTGTATACGTTGTTTAATACTGTAACCTTCGACGGTAATTTGCCATATACCTCTGAATAATTCACAATAAATTTGATAGATGTTGCTGTAACAACTTGGTCGCTACAACCTAGCAAATTTTGAGCGTTCCTATTGAAATGCCCTGTACTTTACTGCTGAAAAACGTTTCCTGAAAGAAAAAATGAAAGCAGTTAGAATTTTTTATTAGTCACTACTGACTGTAAGTAACAAATTATAGATTATTCAAATGGCACATAACCTTCGTGGTATGTATTATTCAATTTTATTTGCAATGTCCCAGAATCTATATTCCCCATTCTGTACTCTTCCCAACTTTTTAGAAGTATAGCTATTAATATCTGATAAATAGCCCAGTAAGTCCCTCTTTCTCAAGCTAATGGACAAGTTTGTCTTCTTATATCATTTATATTCCGATATCTATATTTGGAATCATTGTTGTTTATATTTTTACATTCCCATTAATTATCGACTCGAATGTAGAGGACTGAAAAGAATTTGCTTTGTATAGCTATCTACGAGCTTCGAATATAATTAGGAAATCGCTTAGAGTTTTGAATAATCTATGTCTAAAACCCTACGATACCAATACCCTTCCCATTTTCTTTCTCACACATTAAAAGCAGAATAAGGAAATCTAATTTGTCCCTAAATCTTCTTTCGGAGCGGGGCGTAGATCTTCTGTAGCTTCTAGAGGAGCAAGAGGTATTATTTTCAAATTGTCTAGCAGACGTTCTATCTGTTCTGTTTTGTCTACCACACAATGGATGTGTAAGTTATCGTGAGTCACAATTGATAAATAAAACTAATGAATCATTTCGGTTTAAGACCACAAGATTTCAGTTCAATTGAAACTTAACTGGAGACCTGGAGAACTTAATTTGATATTCCTTTTTCTATTTGGAATGTCAACTCTCTTTTTTGTGAATGGTATTGCAACTGCTTTGCTTGGATCTCTTTGCAGAACATTAGTTGTGTATTATGTTAATAATTTATTCAGTATTGAAACATGAATGATTCAATTAAGTTGGTTAAAAGATCTTAAACTACTAGGGATTTACATCCCTCCCTATTAGTCATAAACTACTATGGAGGGTCATATTAGAATTGTGGATGACCAATAACCATAAACATACTATCTAATTCTTTCCCCATAGCTGCAGTAATTATTTTGTTTCTTTACATTGATTATATCCATTTTATGGCAGTGGAATCAATACCTTTTTTCTGTGATTCTTTTGACTGATTCATGTGAGGTATCATTAAGGCATTTCATATCTATGAATAGTTGTGCAATTATGGAATATTTGGATTGTTATTTCGTTAACAGATGTATTGAGAAGCGAAAACTTAGAGAGTGGTTTCCAAATTATTTAAATCTTACCATCTGTGATTATATATTGTGGTGATAACAAATATTTATGGTTGGCCAGATCAATAACTTGGAGAATTTGTAGGATCGGATTAAAGTTTAGGGATAGGATAGGAAAAGATCTGAAACGTTCTAGATAAATTTGCAAATTAGTTTAATGCGTATTAACGAAAACAAATAAATGGCAAATAAAGAGAGCTGTTAATTGTACATTCAGCGATGTATGATTTCTTATATCAATAATAGGGTTCGTATGACAAAATTTGTATAACAGCCAGTTGTACCAAAAATCATAAATTGATACCAAGTTAATATAAGTGTAGCACTTTGCTTCACGCCTACAACCTGGATGACCTATCGTATTTTTCTATAAACACTGTCATTCATTTAGTCCATCCACACCTGTCTTGGATGTATCATTGCATACCTATGTTCGAGTTCTAATGGGGGGTTTAACACTTCTCCCATAGAGCATAGGTGTGTTTCCTCTGTGGGTAACTCCCTCCCCCCTCTGCATAGCAGTCTGGGAGAGAAGATAATTTCTGAATGTTCAACCTTACAAAAAATAAGATGGATATCAATTATATATAACGAACATCATTTGAAAACTAAAGTTATATATTACTCTGTATCATCAAAATTAATCAATATCAAAAATTTTCAGGAAAATAAATCATATCTTTAACGTATTTGTGGAGTATTTTACTCATTCAATTGTTTTACAATCTACCTGTGGAGCTAAGAAACGTACGATTTTGCATTAGGCCGCTTTCAATTGCTTCTGGACACTTAAAAACTATAAGTATAAATTTGTTCTACTTTGGGATTCAATGAAATATTTTAAGAATGAATTAATGCGAATAATACTACTACTCAGACCCGTTTTTAACGTTTTTCATAAGCTTTGTCATGATTTATATTATTTTCAAACGTCTATCTGAAAAGTCTACCTAATTGTGAACTCCAAAACTAAAGGCAAGTTTACGATGTTATTCGAATACTTTACCTATCACCCAGGAACATGATAATTAAAAAGGTGAATAGGGGAATACATCCCACGTAGTTACCTTAACGATGTGAGATTCATATATGTATTTGTACTTTGACCTTTGGCTTAATGCGGCCGTGTCTAAATTGATTACTATGCGCATAATTATTTTGCTTCCGATTTCTTTCGTGGACCCTTGTTTGCAATGCGTCATTAGAATCCCGAGCGCAATTATTTGACGCCCACGCCAACAAAGAAAACTTTTTTCCTCGTCGCTGTAAAATCGACAAATCCACGGATACCCGAACTGCACCATTGTTACCCTCGCTGTTTGGCTACTTTTTAAAATTAGAATAGACGCAATTTCTAATGTGACACTAAATCAACTTCGCCATTGTGGAGCAGCACAAAGGGCACAGTACCATTGTGCGGCTTTATTGTTCGAAGAACTAGAGTCGGAATTAACTGACTTTAAGTTTGTTTTAGGCAGTTGTTTACCACTGTTGAACTGGTAATTAGAATGTGAATCTGTTAATTAAACAAAATCCACCAAGAGCTCGCCTACCTTCGGCTGCAATAAAGCTAATTCGCAACTTAATAGTCCACTGCAGTCGCTGTGGTTATTTGAATCGCAAATTTTTCGCTGTGATGCAACGCCATACCGAGTTGTTTATTTATTTGAGGGAGACTAAGATAAGAATACATTTCGTTTCGACAAGCATTTCATTAAGGAGGTCTAAATTAAACTTCTAGAAAATAAAAATAAATACAGTAAATAATTTTCAAGATTAAACAATGGAATTTCAATGAAAATATTATCAAGTTTCACATGAAACTATTCTAAAGTTCAAAAAATAGATATTATAAATTTGTTATATAAAATTATATAATTATTTTTTTGATATATTTTCAACTTTCACGTCTACTACGCAAAGAAATTTAGTATGATGCAGAAATGCCTTTATTTACGTTTCGCAATTGATGGTATTTTTGCAGCTTCTTCAGAAGAGTTCTAAAGATCTCCTGACGAAACTCGTAGCATGAAACTTGATATGTTAAAATAAATTAAACAAGAAGTTTCTATAAGAAGTTTGAGAGGCGGCCAGGATTTCACAATTAAAGCTATTTAATCTTATTAATGAAATATGTGATATTTACAATTGATAAACTGGGCTGAGCAATTGGTAAATTTTCCTACTCATTTTCGATTTTAACCATGCTGATAAGCTATAAGTAAATGAACCGATTTTCGAGACGAGTGGTCACACTCATTTCCCTAGTTTGTGAATTTTTGGCAAACAATGTAATAAGGTATGATATTTATAGTCCATTTTGTATCACAATGTTATTTTTATTACAAGGTGATAAAAAATATTTTTAGTAATTTATTCACTTCTGAAATTAGTTTTGGCAAAAATTTCTATGTAGTTTTCGGTGAGTGCCATTTTCGATTAATTTTGTTCGAAATAGCCTTTTTTGTTTAATACAACAGCCTTATTACCCTTGTCAAGTTTTAAATAGAAACGGTCTTTTCCTCGCAAACGTTTGATAATTCTGTTTGGTTTGGTTTGGTTTTATTTGATTTTAGCATTTCATTTGTAACAACATTAGGTTCCCTCAGGTACCATCTTCGACACCACGACCTACGGAAGGACCAAGTTGATGAAATTACATGAAGAGGCGTCAAGGATGCTATTGCAAAAATTAAAAATGGGAAAGCTACGGGTCCGGATTAAATTTCAGTCGAGCTTTGAAAACATCTAGACAAATTTGTATTTGCATGGCTCACGAGACTCTTCAACATAATCCTTTCAAAGACGAAAATACCAGATATATGGAGAACTAGTAACCTAACACCCTTTTACAAAAACAAGGGTGACGTCACTAATTGTGGGAACTATAGAGATATTAAGCTAACATCACACACTTTAAAAATCTGAGAAAGTGTTCTTGTAAAATGGAAACCAGATCAAAAGTCACTCTAAACCACTGCGGTTTCACTGGAGTAAGTACAGTAGATGCCATTCATTTGAAAATATACATGAAGAAGTACAATCTGTGCAAAGGGGACCTTCATATTGTATTTATTGATCTAGAGAAAGCTGACTATTGACTGCGTACTACGAAGACTTATATGGCAGGCACTTAGGGCGAAATTTGTACCGGAACTCTACATTAAACTTCTAAAAGATGTATATCACAATATAACCATGTGTGTTGTCAATCCAGCGAGGAAAAGCAAACGATTCGAAGTCAAAATGGGTGTCCACCAAGGTTCGAGCCTCAGCCCAATTTTATTCAATTTATTAATGGATAACGTTACAAAACATATACATATAAACCCGCACCGTGGCCAATACTCTACGCAGGTAACATATCTCTGATATCAAAATCGTTATCAGAAGTGCAGAAAGGCCTCATTACATGGTAGGAACCTCTGGCAAAAGAGAGTTGAGAGTCAACAGACAAAAGACCGAGTCTATGTATTGTAATTTTTTTGAAACCAATCCAGGAAACTTTCCAAGTCCTTTCATCTCAAGCACGCCACCCAAAAGAGCTGAAGAGTTTAAATCCATAATTACATCAAGAGCCTATACGAAAAGAGATATCCAAAACAAAATTCAGCTCGGGTAGCTTAAGTGGAGGTCACTTACAAGCGTCTTATACGATTCATGTTTACCAATAAAAATAAATGGAAATGTTTATAAAAGAACAGTAAGACCCGCTCTTCTCTATGGCTCCAAATGCTGATGAAGAAATGAAGATGCTTGGCTGAGCTGGTGCTGTTACGCGTTTAGACAAAATAAGAAATGAATACATCCGGGGAATCTTCAAAGTTGCATGCATTTTCGACAGGATGAGAGAAGCCCGCCTGCGTTGGTATATTCATGTTATGAGATGCGAGGATGATCACATGACTAAACAAGCGCTTTCCATAGACGCGGAGAAGTGAGGCTGTGGGCGACCCCCAATAACCTGGACTTATACTATAAAAGACGACCTGAATATCACAAATACAACTACTGAGATAACCCATAACTGCATAATGTGGAGCAGTAATAGTAGGAAAACCGACACCAAGTAAAATGGTATAAAGGTCAGGAAGAAGAAGATTTGTAACAATGTTAACACAAATTCGTTTTCTACATGCTTCTCTGGCAAACCCTTTAAAATAATCGGGCAGGTGTTGGATACAACTCTCAACTCCCGCTAAAGTTCTCAAAACAGTGCTAGAATCATGCAGGACAAAATTAAATCCCTTATTTAGGGATTAAATAGCCAAAGATGGTTTTTTATTGTCAAACGTTTGTGACGGCTGATTTTGATGATTAAAACTAATTGAGTCTAATTGATTAATACTGGCAGTCTTAGTGACCTCTAAATGATGCCAACTTAGTTGATGAAACGCGCGTCGAGTGTAATGTGTAGCGTTTTGGTGTCTTGTGAAAAACTAAGTCAATGTTATATTTACACCAAAGGATTCCGACCCACTCTAGTAAGGAGTTATTCATGTTATCAATAAAACAACAGATAACGCAAGAACTTAATTTAAATGATATCGTTTTTACTTTCGCTAAAGTTAAGCGAAGGAAATTGTACACTAAAGTAACTTAATAAAATGTTATTGTATACTTGTTTGTCTAATAAAGCTCCTAGAAAAGTGGTTGACAGAGGCCCCATTCTGTTCATTCGCCCATTCATGGCGCCAGGTATATAAAGGGTGGTCCAACTATAATGCACGATGTTAATTGTGAGTCAAGTTTTTTGCCCAACTTAATTTGACATTTCTTTGTTTCAGTGTTTGACAAATTCAACCATGGAGAGGTACACAATTGAGCAGTGCGTTAAGATTGTTGAAGCCTTTTACGAAAATGGGCGTTCAAATCAAAATGCATTTCGTGCACTTCGTGACTTTTTTGGTCAGCATAATCGACCAAATGTGTCCACAATCAGGAGAACTGTGCGCAAATTTCAGCAAACCGGGTCTGTAGGAAATGTGAAAATACCTGTGCATGCTCGCCCAGTTCATTCTGCGGAAAACATTGCTGTTGCTCGCGATAGTGTAGCAGAAGAGCCGTCAACTTCGATTCGTCGTCGTGTCCAACAATTGAACATCTCACGAACATCACTGATGCGAATTTTGAATAAAGATTTGAATTTACACGCTTACAAGGTTCAATTGACTCAAGAGCTGAAGCCTACTGACCATTTCAAGCGTCGTCAATACGCCGAATGGTTGGTTGAACAGACAGAAGTGAATGGTGACTTTACAAAACAAAATCATCTTCAGCGACGAGGCACACTTTCACCTCAGTGGATTCGTTAACAAGCAGAATTGCCGCATTTGGGCAAATGAGAATCCATGAGTGATTGTTGAAAAGCCGATGCATCCACAAAGAGTGACTGTTTGGTGCGGTTTATGGGCTGGCGGCGTCATCGGGCCGTACTTCTTTGAAAATGAGGTCGGCCAAGCAGTTACCGTGAATGGTGTTCGCTATCGCGAGATGATAACGGACTTCTTGTGGCCAGAAATTGAGGATATGGACCTGGACGATATGTGGCTCCAACAGGATGGTGCCACTTGCCACACAGCCAATGAAACAATGGCACTTTTGCGCGAGAAATTCAATGGCCGTGTTATCTCACGTCGTGGCGATGTTAATTGGCCGCCACGATCATGTGATTTGACACCGTTGGACTTCTTTCTTTGGAGATATTTAAAAGAAAAAGTGTACGTCAATATGCCAAGAATAATTCAAGAGCTAAAGGATGAGATAATTCGGCGCATTAACGACATTGAACCTCAATTATGTCTCAGAGTCATTGAAAATATGGACCATCGGATAGAGGTATGCCACCGAAGCCGTGGCGAGCATTTGGCCGATATTGTGTTTCACACATAATTGTCATAGATCCTTCTATCATAATAAAAAATATTAAGATAATTCTCTGAAAACTTTTTGTTTTATTTACAATTAACATCGTGCGTTTTGGTTGGACCACTTTTTATTTGGACCGATGTTGAGCATAATGACTTTAGTTGATTGCTGGTCATAATAGCAACACCCTTATCTGATTATGTAATTTAAGATAGAACTTTTTCAAGTATAGTGTGTCACATTTTGCATTAAGCTATATTACAACTGTTTCGAGAAATTTATTAATTTAATATTTCATACCACGTATTTCCATTCTTTCCTTTCAACGCATGGTGTAACTACATTTTTGACAATTTTGCTTTTTGCTTTTTCAGAAAAACCAGACCTTGATTTGTCCAATGTTACTTGTGTAATTCATTTTACTGTAATCAAACTTGCAGTCAAATGATTATGAGTTTTCAGTTACCAATATATTCTTTATTTTCATACCTTTATTACATAACCATATTTAACATTATACCCACAATGAAGTTAAAGTACTAATTATGAGAAAAAATAATATAAAAGGGCGATAACTACTTAAGTACTTTGCCAACTATGCAGAAGTTTCCTTGGATTATAGACAGGAATTAAAGAATAGCAGATTTCAATTAGTGGCGGTTAATTACTTTTGGTTCAATTTTCCCCGGCTGCAGCTGAGTTGGGGAGTTCAATTCGAAAAATGTCGGCGTTATTAATGTTAACACCCTCGAAGACGAATAATGGGGTGGCAGATAGAGTATTATTTTTCCCGGAACGGAAACATGGAATTTTAATAAGGGAATGTTTACTTTTCATCTTCCGAGTGAGAAGAGTAGATCACGGGAGCAGGATTCTAAGATTGAATTTGCTCATATTTACTCTTCATACAGTCCGGATAGAAAGTGTGAAATATATCAATAACCTGAATATAAATAGTTTATAAAAAATAAATTAGAGAGTTTTCCTTATGTTGGAGTTCTTGTCTAAATCATACAGTCTGTGATATTAGTTTAAATAAATATCAGATATTGTAGATTTATCAGTATTATTTCACATAATAAATTTACTTATTGCCTAATAAATAAGAATAATAAATCTTATAACCCTATAGTGTTTATATAAGTGCAAGGTTTGTTAAAAGTAATCGTATTTAATAATATCTAAAAGCACTAATTGTTTGTCATCCATTAACAACAAATAGGTTGTTCTCTCAGTGTAGGCCCAGCTGAGACTTCAACTGGCCATATTGTCTGCGTCGCCATGTTGTGTACTATATGCTTTATATAATTTAGAATCAAGATTTTGTAGCTAACGATTGAATAACCCGCACAGTCACCAGATTTATTTCCATTACATTTCCTACGTATGCTGAGAAAACAGTTTATTTACCATTAATGGATTACGTTTATAGCAAACTTATGCTAACTATAAAAGATTTTATCATCTCTCAATGATGCCAACTTGGTTGATACAACCCGTGTCGGGAAGCGTGTAATTTATCGAAAAACTTGTCTTCTGTTTTTGATCTTGACTATGTTATCATGATCCATCATGGTTTTAGTTACTATAATTTCGCAGAATTTCAATAGTTAATTAAAAATATTAACTAATTTAAAATATTAACAAGTTAATTAACATCGTTACGTACTTTCAAGTATAAGAATACCCAAATAAATTTTTATGGGGATATTTTCTTCTTTTTATAAGGTAAGTACTATACATCCATACTATGTAAACTTATCTTGCAGGTTTATACACGATAATCTTCAAGGTCTACCGATGTATTGAATTGACCTTCATAATCAAAAATAAATGTTCCACTAGACTTTATTTAACTGACAAAATTTTTCTTCTATTCCACTAACCGTACACTTAGAAATACAATAATCAGGATAATTACTCAACGGCAAAAACAACTGAGACTGCCTTGTATCCAAAACATGCTTTGTTTTTCACAAATGTCTTTCAACTCTTTTTTTTTTATACAGAATAAATAAATTTTTGAAAATTTGATATTGTTGAAATGTGATATATATAACACACATTTAAACCCTCCCAAATATAGTGTAGCATTCAACGAAAATATTTTCACATGTAATGTGATACACATTTATTTTATTCAAAAATCTGAATGGAGACAAGAAAATTATCATTAAATATTGTTAGTTTAAAATTATTCTTAGTTGTATTACAGGATTGTACCTGGGAATCGCAAATTGCTTCGAATATTAATTTGCCCATTGCTTATGGACCACGCTGTATATTTCTTTGAAATCCTATTTTAGTGTAACTGTATACAATGGTCAAAAGTATAATAGGGATAGAGCATTGCAGTTGAAATAGAAATACTAAATTTAAACCAATATTCAATATCACCGACACCACCGACGACTGAAAATGTTTTGACTGAAAGAAATTAAAAACGATTAACCTTTATAATAAACATTCATAATTAAATCACCATATTATCATATAAAAATGTAAAATATTTTAGTTGAATGTAACTTACTCCGGCATTATTAGTCACAGTTATTACATTTTTTTCCTGCAAACATATGCGAGATTGTCCTCCACGATTTTGAAACAACTCTGGACCTATTACAACAACAAAATTATTTTAATTGCTAATTAGTACCTCATTATTTATAGATTTTATTTATGCTTAATTTTAATGACTTGTAATTCCTTTATAAGTATTCATATACCTAATATAAGCTTTACTATAGGTCACAATTAAGACTCAGCTTTTGCAATCACATGTTATGTATATTGGACAAGAGAAGGACAATCTACATTGATCACACCTCTTTCAGTCTGTAGATCGATATCAACGTAAACCACCTTCGTTCATTGCGTTTCTCCCTGAAGTTAACCCGCTTGTATGTACTAACTGCATCAGTCTGTTTAACTAAAGAAGTAGATGCATAGATAATGCATCTAATCGTTATATTCATGCTAACTATTCAGGAAGTAAATTAGAAAGGAATCATTTAAGTTGTTAATAACTATTTGATAACAATGGGTCTTTCAATAAGAACGTTAAATTTTTAAACGTAAATAAGACAAGTTGTGTATGAGCTATTCACTCAATTTTTTTATATAATTTTTTAAGTATGGAATATAGTGTCGTTCAAATGTCCGCCGTGGCTTTGTTTGGTGGCACGTATTCGGGAAGTCCTATTTTCGATGACTTTGTCGCATACATTTGCTGGATGGCGTTCGTTATGTTGACTTTGAGGGCATCAATTGCTTGCGGTTTATTCGCATGGACCTGTGATTTAATATAGCCCCAAAGGAAGAAGTTTAAAGACGTTAAATCATATCGCCGCTGCGCGACATAACCATGCCCCAAACTGCTCGTGCAGACTGTCCATCGTGGCGATACGTGCCACACATCGCACTGTGTGGCACTTAGCGCCGTTCTGTTGGAACAACATGTCATCGGTATACATATGATCCAGTTTAGGCTACAAGAAGTTGTTCATCATCGATCTGTAGCACTCGCCGTTGACGTTTATGACAATTCCAGTTTCGTTTTGGAAGAAGTACGAAGCAATGACTCTGTCAGACCAAAATCCGCACCCAAACAGTGACTTTCTCGGGATGCACTTGGTGCTGATGTATCTCGTGTGGATTACTATCGTCCCAAACACGACAATTTTCCAAAAATGGCCCTCGTCGCTAAAGATGATTTTTTTGGCGAAATTTAGGTCAACTTCAAACTGTTCTAGAGCCCAATCAGCGAACACACGGCGTTGTCTATAGTCGCTTACCTTAAGTTCCTGGATCAATTGGACTTTAAATGGGTGAAGACCCAAGTCCCGACACAAAATTCGCCAACTTAAAGTCGCAGAAAGACCAATTTCTTGTGTACGACGAGAAATTGACTGCCTCGAGATTTCCCCAAGACTTTCACGCACAGCAGCGATTTTTTCAGCCTTGTGTTTTGGTGACGTTGCTTGATGACTTATCAAACCAAGTGACTTAAATTTGGCCACCAGACGTCGATCAGTTGACTCCGCGGAACGGTTGAGGTGAGGATAAAAATCACGTAATGCGTCGAACGTTTCTCGAACGGAGCACTGACTTAAATTTGATGATTTTCACATGTTATTGAACCATGTCCATGGTGATCTTCCATACACTACTGACTAATTCACAAGTTTGACAGATGTTGCTTTAACAAACATAGTCGCTATAACCTAAAACATTTCGAGCATCCCTTTTGAAAGACCCTATATTATAATTTATACATAGTTGATTAGTTTCTCCATTTGAAGATTTTATCCATTTTAATTTCTACGTGAACTATAAACATCCCTGCGTTGGGGTGTATCTTCTAGATAACTCTATAGAAAATGATCGACGTATGCCAGCATATTTAATTTCGTTATCGCATTTATTCCCACGCATCCGATGTTGCCCGTACCCACATTTAGTTGAGTAGTTTCTGCGAGAATAAAGAATTTAGGAAATATGATTTCTGCGTCCGTGGAAACATCAATTAGCAGAACTCGAAAAATAACCGGCAAAGAAAAAGTTTCCTTCGCGAAAGGGAACAAAGCCACTCGAAGTTGGAAGTTTCTTTAACGAAAGTTCGTTCACTCTAAAGGTTTGTCGATATATATATATGAGGTGGAAACTCAATCTCGCAAGATTGAAATGGCGAATCAATTGGAGTCATTGTTAGATTACTTTGCGGGCACAGTAATTGATAATATCGCCGTATGATATGGAGACGACGAGATCCACATTTCAATGGGAGTTCTGTATCTGGCGCTTGCCATTTTAGAATATTGAAGCGTACTTTTTCGGTTTCATAGGGTCCTACATCAATTTATCTGAAGTTTAGTCGAGTGGGTAATATGTTGAAGTTATTTACATTATTTGCATTCCAGTCTAGGCATATATATGAAATATACAATCAATTGTACGAGAGGACCAATTTTTACTGAAGAAATCTCTCACATTAGGCAAAATTGATTAAAACGATTTCAAGTACGAATCTCCAATTATTGATACTTTTCGTTCATTATTATTTACTGGTTTTCGTTCATTATTATTATCTCTGGATAAGGTTGTGTCATCGATACGGTCACAACTGGACTCCGGAGGATACGTTGTCGGCACCTTCCTTGATATTGAAGGAGCCTTCAACTTTACATCCAGAGAAGTGATTAGCGGAGCACTAGGCAGATGCTACACCCCCAGAATAATCGCTGAATGGATAGACCATATGTTGGGAAACAGACAGTTTACTGTCAATAAAGGCAAGACTACCATCGAGGGTCGGGTCGAGTCGGGATGTCCACAGGGAGGGGTATTGTCTCCCCTTCTGAGGTGCCTAGTAGTACATGAGCTGCTTGAAAGGTTAAAGAACTACCAAGTAATTGGCTATGCCGATGACTTAGTAATAATAACGAAGGGCCCTTTCCTGGAGCCGATTCTCGATATAATGCAGGGAGCTTTAAATAAGGTTGGGAATTGGTGCAGGGAGAGGGGACTCTCGGTCAATCCCTCTAAAACTGAGGTGATGGTGTTCACCAAGAAATATAAGTGGAACAAAACATGTCCGCTGAAACTTGGTGGCCAAGAACTAAGCTATAATAGCGAAGTGAAATACTTAGGAGTAATCCTGGACGGTAAACTATCATGGGGAAAACATCTAAGTCACATATGTTAAAAGATCACAGCAACACTTTAGCAACTGAGAAGAGCCATTGGTAGTAGCTGGGGCTTGAAACCGGAAACCATGAAATGGATGTATGAGGCAATTCTCAAACCCAGACTGACGTATGCAGTACTAGTCTGGTGGGAGAGAGCCTGTGTAAAGTCGGAAGCCAGCCGACTTAACAAGTTAAGAGGATTGATTCTTAGAAGTATAACCGGAGCCCCAAGATCAACACCGATCGAGGCGATGGGGATACTGACGGGGATACCACCTCTTGATGTCATCCTGAAAGCGGAAGCCGCAAAGGCAATGCACAGGGTGGGAAACATGAATAGGAAGGTAAGGGACCTGAATAGACTCTCAAGAGAGCTAGCTGAGGAGGGACTCCTATGGATGCCCTCTGACAGTACAGGTGTCCACTTCCTGTTTGACAAGAAATATAAGATCACCCACACCAGTAAGACCGACTGGATGGAGGGTAGAGCTGGATTGCCGCTCAATGGAGACATCTGGTACACGGATGGAGCCAAGAGTGGGAATAAAGCGGGTGCGGGGGTGTATAGACGACGCGACAGGATAGGTAAAACCTTCCCCTTGGGCAAATACACTACCGCACTCCAGGCCGAGCTAGTTGGAATTACATACGGTGTTCTGGGGGCGGACCAAAATCGGACCCAGGAGAAGGTATGTATCTGCTCGGATAGCAGGGCGGCGTTGGCAGCCCTGAATTCAGCAACGACAAAGTCGAAGCTGGTCTATAATTGCTATGAAGCATTGAACCACTTGGCAGGGAAGGGACCGGTGGGACTCTTATGGATACCTGGGCATAATGGCATTAAGGGAAATCTAATTGCAGATGACCTTGCCAGACTAGGGACCAGGGAAAACCTCTATGGACCAGAACCTGCAGTGGGAATAAGTCGGAATCTGATCAGAGACCGCATCAATGGCTGGGCAAGGGACCAGCACAATAAAAGATGGAGAGGAGTAACGGGTTGTCGAATAACCAAACTCTTCATCGAATACTCAGAGATTGAGAAATGGGCCCAAGAATTCATTAAATTGAACAGGCACAAAGCCAGAACTCTGGTGGGAATCATAACGGGCCACCATAGTAGCCTCAAGCTGAGGCTGACTGATACTGTAGCCCGGCCTGCAGATACTGTAAAGAAGACGAGGAAACCTCGATTCATCTTCTTTACACCTGCCCCGCACTGGAGGAGAAGAGGTATCTTATATTAGGGACCCCTGTTATCCTAGAGGAGGCGAGGCTTAAGGCGGGGAACGTGCCTAAATTGCTACTTTTATGGGATAGCATTTTTGGATAATGACCCGGATAAGAGGGGATCGCCAAGGGACTACCCATGCTATCAGTGGCTGATGAGGCCCAAACCTATATAATATAATAATAAAAAAATTTACTGGTATAATGACATTTTGATTTTCTGATAAATATCTTAATCTGGGTAATTAGTTTGTAGATATTGATCATAGATATTGACCGAATTATTGTTAAAACACAGGCCAGTTATAATTTAAGATACTTTATTGAATTTTTCATATCCCCTAGATTATCTATATTTACTAAACAGCTGTTTTTGTGTGTATGTCACGAAATTTTTACGTCGATGTACGAAATTCTTTTCCTTCTAATTTCGGCATTTTGACAAAATCAATATATTTGACCCTTGCGAACAACGTGGTGGCTTATGTTTATTAATCCGAAGCCTCTAGAAGCATGCTCCGGAGGTGCCTTTGATATGAGCGAGGGAGCGGCGCAATATTATTGCGATTTCCTTATTCGTTAGATATATTAGGCGCAGAAAATAGTTCTCAAGTTTTCTGGTGTACGAGAAACTCAATACGTTTATTGAAAGTTTACTAATTCCAATCCTTATTAAACCTAAAATTAGGTAGAATTACTTCACTCGATCATATAATAGGCGCACTTGTTATTATATAATTATTTAAATTAGAAATATGTGTCACAGAAAGTTGAAGCTATAATAATCGTAATTGAACAATCACATTCGATACATGCATGGGAAACGACCAATATTAATCCACAAGCATGGTTTCTTTCAAAGCGATAATCACTTTGGTGATGGCTTTCTATGGTCTGCTCAGAAATATTAATTCCTTGCCATATTCTCTTCCCAAAATAAGCACAATCTATTATGTAGGGTATTCCACAAGTTATATGATATTCCACGGCTTCAAGAAATACCTCGTAGCTTCTATAGATTTGAACTCTAAAGTATATACTGATAAGTCCACGACTTTGTTTCCGATAAATATCAGATACGTGAGGAAATTTAGTGAATTGAACGAGCATTCTACCAGTGTTATAGCAAATTTTATTTCAAATATATTGTATTCTTTTATATCAGGTATTTACAACAAAGTCATTCGTATTGTGATCCTAAATGGAGGACGCTAGAGACCCAATAATGGGTACAGCCCTTATTGGTAGTATCATTGTATGCTTGGGTTCGACTCTCAGCTGAGGGAGTTTGGCACTTCTCGTGGAGCACAGGTATATTTGTCCTCATCTCTATTTATCATATTCGCCTTCATAACCTGATTCGTTAAGGAAAGAAGGGCGATTTAAGTATATTCGAACTTAGCAGTATTGAAGATTTAAAATTCAAATTGATTATTATAGGTAATTAACGATAATAATAATATAACGATAATAATGATTACTCTAATTTCGGATATTTGCACGTGTTTAACTGTCGATTCAACAAAAATATTGAAATATACTGAATAGAGAGACCGTATTGTAATGTGGTCAGAAGGAATTATTTCTGTTTCAATGAAATACAGAACTACTGGTATTTCGTTTATGTAGACATTACTGTTTCCTAATATATTGTATTTTTTTCTTGACTTCTAGTATTACACTATTTACACTTGAAAATGAAATAATGATATTGTGTCCAATATGTACAAAAGCGATATTATTTAATTTTTTTAAGTGAGAAAAGCTCGTGGGTTAGAACATTCTAGTCATTGATCAAGATCTCATCGAGAACTAAATTCTAGCAATTCCCGTCATAACCTCGGTTTTTCCTGGGCTTAGAAGCGGCCTCATTTAAACAGAATCAATACCACCTTGAACATATTTGTTTTATTCCGCTGCTACAATGTTTGTTATCAAATAATTCACCGGCATTAAGCCAGCGCATGGAGTAGTTAACTGAAAGTAATCACAAGTACGTATATATATTTCAACGCAAATTTACGTCTAAATGGTTTAATTAAAGCACTAAAATGTTCCATCACGAAAAGATATATTTAAACTGTTGTACATACGCGGTGTTTACTGGAATACGTGGTAAACGTGTAAACGATGTGTGTTTGTTCAACAACATAGTCGTGGAGCTACAGAAATTACGCTGGTGTATATATAAAATGGTAACTTCAGAATAGCCAACAATTATAATATTTTACTTACATGCAGTTCTTTCGAAAAATAATCAATGAAAGCATTAAAAATTCAAGGAATAACTTCATCAAACCCATCAAACTTTATTTTTAGTTGCGCATTTTTTAAAATATAATTAATACATAAAAGGTGATTCGCATAGCAGGTATGATATTATCGATTTTATTTTTAATATCCAATCCCCTTTTCTTTATTACAAAATGTGAAAGAACATATTTTTGTGTTCACACAAAACACAATGATTAATTAAAATATCCACTATGAAATGTTAAAATTGTGCAACATTGACTGACTAATAGAAGCCTTAGTGACCGATAATGTTTTTCTATTGATATCAGATAAAAACTTGAAATCGTACTTCGTTAAATAGGGAGTAATTTATTTAAAGAATGTATTTCTTATGTCTTGTCTCGTAAAAGCAGTGTGTATTTGAAGTGTTTATTGAGTAGTAACTTTGTCATTTTGTAAAAGATGGTTAAGTTAACTGAACGAGAAAGAATTAAGATTCTATTCCAGATTTGGAAAGAGAGTGCGCATCCAAAGAGAAGTAGTTGGATTGTTCAATGCAATTCATCCTGATCGACAACTCATGTTTGAGCATGTTCGTGATCTGCCTAAATCTAGTCGAGTTGCTTCTGATTTCAATATGGCAGCGTCTACAATTCACAAAATTCTGAAAAATGCAAATCACTGTCCTTAAAATGTATCCTTTGTCCATTTCCTGTCTGAATATTACTTTATCAGTTATCAATATCAATTATCAATTCTGCAAGCAAATGCAATAGCTATATAATAACGATAACAATTTCCAATTTCGAAGAAAACGCATTCTTTTCTGCCGTGGCTAAATTTACTTTGAACAGCCATGTCAACAGGCAAAACTGCTGTAGTGTGAATTTGTGGTGCGACATAGTCGACGAAAGAATGGAGATTCTCTGAATGAGAGGGTCCCTATTTCTTCGACGTAAACATAAATGGTATAAGTATTTGGATTTTCTTCGAGACAATATTATTCCTACGCCAATACCTTTATATCCAGATGTAGAGGAACCTGATCTTCCGAAGTGTTATGCTTTTTTTTCAACAAGATGGTACAGCTCCCCATTATGCAACACCTGTTTACCCTTATTTAGATGAGATGTTCCTGAATCCTTGGATATGAAGAGGGGGTGGGTCGATTGGGTGTCCAGCCAGATCGGCAAATTTGACACCGCTAGATTACTTTTTGTGGGGATACTTAAAAATCAAAGTATATCAAATTCATGTGCACAACATCGAATTGATGTGTTTGGATACTCCCGTACACTATCTCTCGCTGCAGCCATGTTTCCATCTGACCGACCACGAGTAGGATGTATTGGTGTTGCCTTATCAACATCAGAACTCGTCTCTTTAAATTTCTTGATTAAGTTACGAACTGTTAACTCTGTATGCGCTTCATTTTATTCTCATTGTGTACGACTTTTTCTTAACGCAACTGTAAATGATCGTTCACTTTTATATAACAGTTGTACACAAACTATTCGTTGTTGAACTATAAATCTCGGCATGTTGACGTCGCATGGTTTATGGATGACAGTTATTAAATATTGACACCCCTATCTTTGACAGAACATAGAACATATACAACAGTGGTTATTAAATAAATCCAATTATATATATATATATATATATATATATATATATATATATATATATATATATATATATATATATATATATATATATATATATATATATATACATAAATATATGATTTCTTATATTCATTTTATGTGAGATTAATTAAGTATTTCGCACTGCATTCTCTGTGTGACATAACCTTAAATTAATCTAGATCTCTCTGTGTTTGATACATTCTACGGAACTTGATGGAGTCCTCTTCTTAAATTCTCTACAACTCAATATAGAATTCCGTTGTTGAACATAATTCCTGTTGGGTGTGCCATAAATTCGCACTAGAAATATATTAGTATCCGTTTCAATACATCAGCGCCGCAAATTTGTCACCACAACATAACGTACAACATAAATACAAGTTAGACGTAATCCTTTCCGTGACTGCCGTATATCAACAAAGATGTAAAGAGGACTAGAGAACGGGTTTTCTTGCATTGTGGATTTTCGAAAGTTCCTCTATGTACCTACTTACTGGGCAAGCCTTTGCCAGACCGCCATAAATCTGTCACCTTGGTTTTTGTGTAAGTTTCGGCTTTTGGCTAAGGCGGCAGTGGCGCAACAGGATATCTCAGGAGATGATGGGGCGGAGGAGTTATTAACGTACATTTTCTTGCGCCTCTCGCTGAGATAAGCGAAGCAGGTTTTCTCTGGATTGAGATATAAATTCTGGATTTTAAGTAAGCCGTGAAGATAATTATACAGTACTTTCATTTCAAAATTAGCCACCATAATTATGTTCTTTACTAGAAACTTTCGATTGCTTATTTACCGTGTTGCACACGGAGGTAGACTCTTGAAATTTTTTAACAAGGTCAAGCACCTATTGGTGGGCCCCATATTTGTCATTATTTGTTAAAATAAAAATTTTCGTATCTCACTTTGAATATCAGTAACATAAAAGTCTAGACGAACATTAAGAGAAACATAAAACTTATCGGTGTTGAGTCTGTGGCAGATATTACACAAAAATAGTACCTCTTGCATTCATACAACTCATGACACAACCTTATGATATTCCGTTAATTTATTTTGTATTTCATTTAAAATATGTTATTTTTGCTTCTATTAGAAAAGATTAACTGATTTCAGTTTTCTACACAGTTGAGTAAGAATTTTTAAGAACTTCAAAAGGATTTATTACAGAATAGGGGGTGCCATTCCAAATTATTAAGCGGGGATTGTTGGCGGCATGGAGTGAAACAAACATAAGTCATATAATGATGAAATGAAATAATATTATGGAATAAAAAAGAATATAAAAAATTGTTAAAAATTTTGTAAAATCGTGTGCTGATGGTAAATCATTCCCATTTTGTGAGTTTATCTCGCTATCTCTTATATCTTTCTTAGTACGAAAAACAAAAGAAAATGAAAACCTCCACATACTACTCTATGTTAAAAGTCACGTTGGCAATCAGATAAAATGTTGACGTCTCAAGGTTTCCAAAATTACTTACTTTTTTAAAACATAAGGTGCCGGGTACATACCAAATGAATCTAAAATATTTTCGAAGTAGGAACTACAGAAACTAATGTGGTGGTTTTGACACACAGAATTGCTGTACTGTTAAATTTGTATTATTGATTTCTTGTAAATGTCGCAATACTGTACATTGTTGGAGACTGGCGAGGGAACGTGTTAATGAAACTGACCCATTATAGGATTCAAGAATATTTTCTGAAATATTGTGTTTATAAAAACTACATATTCCTCTCTGTATCGGCTTGGCATACGTAACTATGAATTCATTTCAAGCTTAAAGTTTTATATATAGATTTTCAGAAGGCTTGGAATCGATTAGATCTAAAACAGACATAGGATAGATTACCTTATGTCTGTTTTAGATCTAATCGATCCCATACTGAAAGCAGCATACTGAAAATCTGCCAGGATAAAACTTTACGGCTTTTAATGGAGCAAAAGTGGTGTCAATATTACTTTTTAATGTATTCATGTTGATATGTTTTGATTAATTTTATTCTAATACGTGTTTCGTAAATATTATTAATTTTAGTTTAATGTTTTTGCATTATATATTTCTCTCATATCGTTATTTGTATCTCTATTTACTAAACGTCTGTTTTCGTGTGTGTGTCACAAAATTTTTAGGTCGATGTAAGGAATGATTTTCGTTCGAATTTCGGCATTTTGACAAATCAATATAGGAAATCGACCCTTGCGGACAAGGTAGTAACTTCTGTCTTTTGTTCCAAAACCTCTAGAAGCATGCTCCGGAGATGCCTTCGATCTGAGCGAGGGGGCGACTCAATATTATTGCGATTCACTTATATATTAAAGTTCTGTATTTTATTTGTTATAAAAACATTCTATTTTTTATTTTAAAACTACAAAGTCTAATATTAGAATGAAATATAAAATTAAACCCAATAATATATTTTAACATTATGGTCCTGTAGTAAATTTTATATTATTTTACAAGGCTGTTGTATTTTTCTACTCGAAGCAATGAGGTTACTGTTTTCAGTTTTAATTAAACTTCTTAAATCTTAAAATTCATATCAGCCTTCTATACGTCTCAAATGAAATATTCTCTTCAAAAAAAAAAAAAAATTAAAACGATGGACACTTAGTTCAGCGCCATCATTCAGCGCCGTCATTAGCTCTACGCCAGTCCTTGGCAGAGTCAGTAATTGTAAAGTACTTCCCACTCGCGTTCCGAAAATGGATGGATGATTTAGTGCATTTTCAACAGAGAGCTACGAAACTATAAGGTTACTGTTTTCAGTTTTAATTAAACATGAGAGTACTCTCATTGCATTCCTTTTTCTTCACTATTGTTTATTTAATATTTCCTACTTATCAAAAATGTCAGTTCTTCTTTTTCTTGTTCATATTAAGTTCTTCAGATAAACTATTGCTGCAAACAATCAACAACCAACTGAGAACAATTACCGACAAGTGGCGTTAGCGGTATATCTCCCCCACCTGGCTTCGAACAAAACGTAAATTCGGTTATATCTCTTAATAAAGTGGACGAACTTTCCTTCACGCCCATAAACTCGATCTTCAGTTCAGAACCTCGTTAAGAAGCCGCCCCTTATCTACGCCTTTGTGTCAGCTTCTTATCTGACATCGAGTACCCTGCAAGCTTTCCTCTCGCGTTCACGTCGCCTTTGCTCTTTTGCTTCTCGTCGTGATTTTATGCCCTTTTTTGTCCTTGTATACCTTCCTATAAACTCTATACACAGAAACTTCGTTCGTCCCTACCTACATAACACGTCTTTTGTTTACTTTTATTATTTTACGTAAACAGAGATGATTTTCTTTCGTCGGATACGGTGAGAAATATGCGAAATCTGTTTTTAAGTTTGTAGCTTAGGGACTGAATATGTTACTGGATCTACAACCTGAAATATGACGTAAAATAATAAAACAGGTTATTGAGAAAAGATGAAATTTTTCTAAATTAGAATCGCGTCTACTACAGATGAAACATATATTATTGGATCAATAGTATGGCCTAAATGTTTTTATTAATTTAGCCCACATTGGGCGTCACTATTTATATAATACGATACATACTCTCCCTTTGTTGTATTCTTATTTGTTGTGTTTTTTTGTATTTTATTTTTATAAATAGATAAGAGATGTAGATAAGTCCATATATTGTAAAAATACAATATACAGTAATATATTAAAAATTAATTGGAAACAAGTTTTAAAACAAATAGTATTTTTTAGTAAGATTATTTAATCTTCAGGAATAAATATTAAGAACTTTAATAACATAGGCCTACAAATTTTGGCATTTTTAAAATTTATTTTGGTTTAATAAGTGATTATAAGTGAATTATTTACTTTAATTTCATATTTACCTTCCGTTTTTATCCCACACTTTTTGATCAACTGAATAATCAAAATAAATTAAAGACTAAAGTAAAAGTAACACATTTTAATTAACATTATATTTAATATAGTTAAAATCAATCGCACAAATAGTTTTGAGTCACTAATTTCTCTTTTTTTTTTGAAAATCATTCCCTTTTTAATAAAAGACTTCGTTTTGTAGTTTTCTTGTGTAATCATTCGTTGGATGTTCTCTTTTCAGCATCGAGCAGTAATGTGCCATCATCGCCACATCCCATCGACCCTGGTACTTCCTTTCCATCTCCTTTATGTCTTGATGGAACCTTTCACCTTGCTCCTCACTAACATCAGCAACATTTTCTGGAAAATGGTCCAAATATTACAACCAAGTTGCTTAAACTTATCCAGCATTTTGTTGATAATTTCCTCGTACTACAGATGTTTGTAGTTTCCTAAAAAAATTTCTGTTGCATTTTTAAAGCATATCCAAAGGTCTTTTTCAATTTCTGTCGCTGTTTCTTCAATCTGTTGGTCCTGCATTAATGTTCTTATTAGTGGTCCTACGAAAATGACTTCCTTTAATTTTGCTTCAGAAAGAGCTGAAAATTTGCCATATATGTACTTAATACAATTCCCATTTTTATCTATAGCTTTTACATATTGCTTCATTAATCCTAATTTAATATGAAGTGGCGACAAAAGATTTTTTTGCTGATCAACCAAATTTGCATAGATAACGCTTTTTGAACCAGGTGTAAGTTTATAACAAAATATATTTGGTATATCTTACAACTTGTAGTCGTTTTTAAAGCAAAATAAGAACACACGACGCGATGCCACGAGTGAACGTACACACATTAAAAACGTACTACAGCGACTATATATATAACCGAATAGTATAAAACTGGAATATCCCCACCGTCCAACTCTATTTCGGTAAATCCCCCACACTCGCGTGTACGTTTCAAACCGATTAAGCACAGGGGTGCCACAAATGTTGAGGCAAAATTTTATTTTACAGAACCTCGGTTTTAAAAACTACAAATTATTGTACAATGTACATTTACAAATACTGGTGCATGATGAAAACAAAAAAACAGTGTTTCTGTAGTTCATGGTATGTAACTAAGCTGGTATAAAACTAAAAGTAAAAAAAAATACGATCACAAAATCTTTGTTGGCCTGGGAATTATTCCGATGTTAATTTAAGTGAACTTCTATTATTATTAATTTAGAAACGTCCTAGATTCCTGCTTTAGTCCACAGATTCAGAACAACGGAATAAAACTATTCCATAATTCCAACCAGAACTAACTACTCTAAGCCTATTTTCCCTGGTGTTTCTGTACACTATACAGTTTTATTCATGAAGTATTTCCTCCTTCTATGTGATATGTACATTATTTTTGATTTTGTCGAGTTATTTTCAAGGATCAAAGAGATGCAATGTATACGAAAAGAAGTATGATGTGAACTCTTCACAACATACTTCTTTTGTTGGCTGTTGAAATGCCCAATTTTTTGTGCACGATGACGATTCGAGGTCCCTGGACTCTCGGCCACACTCTCGCGAACTGTCGTGATGTTTTGTTCTGAACGACCACTACGAGCTCGTGTTGTATGTATCGCGTCAATAACAAACCTAGTACTTTCGAATTTTTCGATTATTTTTTTCACAGCTTTGGAACATTATTTCTACTGAAAATTGGACATACTTTACGAACCATAGCAATCAAACTTTCACCATTTTGATAATGATTAACAATAAGGGCGTTTTATTGTATCGTATAATACTCTATGTTTACTAAATTCTGTCACAATTATTGACCTATCGAATCATGACAGCCAAAATGACGCCCTATTCAAATCTCACGCTCTTATTGTAACACTCTTTATCTATTGGTATCATTTCTATTTCGCAACGAATTGAAAAACTATGGAAAATTGGGTGACAACTAACTCCTAGTATAATGTACCATATGAGAGCAGTTTGTTGATACGAAAAAAAGAATCATTATGAACTTGGCATTTCAGAGTTATTCCTCTTACATACTAACATCCTCTGGAGCCACGGAAATATCTTTAGATGCAACACCAAAATGTTCTACTTATTTATATCTTATTTTCATTTATCAGCGGCAGCTACGTTGACGATAGATAAACATCACAAAGGTTACTCTCTCGTGAAATACCATAAATGACGTCAGCCATATTGAACTCTTTTAAATTTAGATTCTTTTATTGGCGACTCAACTGGCCGTAGAATGGGATATTTGGAACGTTGATGTATTGCGCATTAAAGATAAATACACTTTTCAATCATTTTGGTGCATTCTGGTAGTAACGCCGATAAAACTAATGTACCGTGAGAGACGATGAGATAAAGGCTGATCCTGTCTTATAGATGCGGTTCCCTGGATGGCGCATTTTTTGTGTGCAATAACATAGCGCGACGTGTTCCATGGTTAATCGTAGATACAACTTTACATATTTTAAAGTGCTGTAAAGATATTCCTTCAAAGAATTCTTTATTTTAGACAAAATAGCATTAACATAATTGACATATGTATGTACATATGTCAATTATTAAAATGTTTTACATTATATATATATATATATATATATATATATATATATATATATATATATATATATATATATATATATGTTTAATTAATGATTACAAAATTTATCATTTCAACGAAAAGTATTTGTATAATTTTGTTGAAGTTGCTTAAGATTTCCTGTCGAAAATGAGAAACAGGAGATTGGAAGATAGTATTTGGTAGATGTCCAGTAGAAATACGGTTTTTTTTCTATAGATGCTACGAACTTTTAAATGAAAGAAGTACAAGATTGTTAGGAAAGATTTTTCTTTAAATTATCACAGCCCTAGGGGGCTTTCAGTTTTGATATTCACAAAATATAACTCTTAGAGTCTCTACTAAAGTACAATGACAAAATCGCCCGAGCAATTCTTTCACAGGCGTTAGAATTGAAAAAGAGAACATAAGACTCATTTATAAGAAAATGTCATAAAGAATTACCATACCCTCAGTAGCTCTTCTAGAATATTGATATTCATGAAATGCAACTCTTAGGGCCTTTTTTAAAGTAATACAAAGACAAAACCACCCTACTATTTTTTTACAGAGTTACGAATTTTTAAATGAATAAAGTACAACTTTATTAGGGAAGAAACTACCACAGCTCCAATACTCTGCGTAATATTGATACTCACAACAGATAACCCTTAGAGTCTCTACTAAGACACCATAAAGACAAAACTATTCTATCAGCTTTTTACAGACGCTACGAATTTTTAAATGATCGAAATACAATATTCTTTGAATAGAATGTTTAAAAAATCACCACACCCCCCCAGTAACCTTTCTACAATCTTAATATTCACAATGTACAACCTTTAGAGTCCCTTCTAGGGCACCATAAATATGAAATTACTGTACCATTTTTTTACGTATTTCGATTTTTTAAATGAGAGTACGAAATTTTTAGAGAAGAGAATAAAAAAAGTCACCATACCCCAAATAGGCTTTCCGAAATTTTCATATTCACGACATCCAACCCTCAGAGCCACATCATAAGGATAAAAGTGCCCTACCAATTTTCTTACAGGCGCTACTTCATTTATCGCTTTCTTTTAATAATAATGAAAGTAGATAAATTTAAGAGATAGATAGAAAATTGCGGTTGGAGAAATACGTATTATAAATTTTTAAAAAGTTGATAAAAGAAGTAGTCATGCCTTGACAAGGAACTATTAACTCTCACTCATATATTTTAAGGGTATGTATAGGCACAAAGAGGAGCTTCACAAATATATTAAAACATTTATTGAAAAATATTTTTGTTCTTTATCTTCTGGCAAATTCAGTGTTTATCTTTAAAAAAATATATTAAAGAAACCACCAACCACAGAAAGTCAAACAAACAGAGGCCGAAGGATTTTGTTCTACTAAATATTGAAGGTCAAGTGTTCGTTTTCAAGAAGCTCTAATAATATAATACTTATTTCTTCTTTTTACCCATGATTTTACGTCAGATTTTTCCGCTATTAAGGCCTATTATCGGTCCCAGTAGACAATCCTGGAAAATTTACCATACAATATCACAGTGAGGTAGAGTAATATGTATATCCTTCCTTTCTATACTCTAATGACTATCAAAAGGAGTCGAATATGATGTTTAAGTAAATCAATTCATATTATCAGGAGCATCATATTGTTCTTTCGTGCCAAATGCATCGTAGTAATAACACCACATCTAATCAAAGTTGAATAAGGAATCAGGACTAGTGGCTACCTATAATGTAGATATCTACATTCTAGGGATCTATTCTATCGTAAAAGTTACTTTCACCTGAATTATTGTTTTATTACTCGTAGTTTGGACACTTCGTCAGAACTTCCACATCCAGTATTAGTAATATACTGTCTGTAAACTCTAGTACCTTATTACCCACACTCTACTACCCATTCAAAAAAATAATTAAATATTGAAAATCATTATAGCAATACCATGCAATGCATTTGTTCTTTGAGAATACTAGCTCCGTATATCTATCACCCCATATAGGACTTCCTTTACTCATTATCCTCAACGTAATCGCCGTTCCTTTTAAAAATAACATTTCATGTTTCATCACATGAAAAAATTATTCTATTATGCAACTGTTGGATTTTATAGCAGAACTATATGAAAATATTAAGTTGGTGTTAGAACAAATTGCTTATTCTGAATATCAGTGGTTTGTTTGTCTCGACTTAAAAATGGTCACCATATTTTTTAGACACCAAAGTAGATATACCAAATATCCTCGTTATCTCTGTTTATGTGATAGTCGTATAAAAGAAAAGTATTGACAGCAAACTGTTTGACCTTTGAGAAATGCTATGGTCGTTAGAAAAACCAAGTTTGTTCACGAGCCATTAATAAACAGAGAAAAAATAATACTGCCACCTCTTAACATCAAACTGGATTTAACAAAATAGTTTATAAAAGCACTGGACATGTTAGGTGATTGTTTTAAATACATTTGTCAAGCATTTGTAGTACTAAATATGGAAAAATTAAAAGCGGGGATTTTTGACGGTTCACAAATTCCAAAACTAATAGGCGATCCAAATTTTAATAGATATATGACTTTTTTAGAATCTGATCTATGTAGATATAATCTGTAATTCAAATTTTGGGCAATCACAAGATAAATACCTCCCAAGAACTATACATGAGATGCTAAAATGTTTTGAAAAATTATAAAACAATATGAGCATTAAATTACATTTTTTGCATATTCACTAGACTTATAACTTAGAATATTACAAGTGAGGAACAAGATTAACGGTTTTATCAGAATATCTGAATAATGGAAGAAAGGTTTCAAGCAAGATGGCATCGTCACATGATGGCTGATTACTGTTGGAGTCTACAAAGGGACTGTTCACAATAATAATATAAAAACAATCATACAAACAATTTTTTATAATTCCTAATATTTTCTACACCAATTATGCTTTATTTTCTTATTAGACTTCGTATACGAAAAAATCAAAACAAGAGAAATTGCTACTTTACTTCATTTTTCTTACTTTCCATTAATATTTACCATATATGTTTATTTCATAAACTCCAATCCAATCAATTCCAATCTAATTGATCCAATCAAGAAAGAGGAATGACATTTTCAGCATCAGGAGCAGTAATGTACTCAAAATCGATTCTTAAATTCCTGGCAACAAATAAACTGTTCCCCAGTGTTATAAATAAGTGACTAAATGTTTCGCGTAAATCTTATCGATCTCCATATTCTATTTTAATTCATTCGGGGTCGGTTGGTTACAAATACATAAATACCTAATAAAATTATATTACAACAATAAAACTAACAAATTTGTGTCACCCGAGTTTTATCTCGAAGTTACAAATGTGAAAAAAAATGTAAAATTTAACACAATTTAAGTTTGGTGTGTCACACCTAGTCGAACCACCCTATATGTTGAACTAATATTTTAAAGAGAATCACTCTAAAATTCTCCAAAATTTTGCTATAAATATTTCTATCTAAAAGTCATATTTTCGGAAATAAAGTTATTATTTCCTACTTGTTACGTTTTAACTTTTTTATTTCCTTTATTTTTTAACACATAAAAGATTGGTATGCGTATAGAGATAAACCGTTAATCGATAATTGAACAATGACTGACTGTACGGCTCTTCACATTTGTAATTTCAGATTAAAATTCCAACGGCACAGGTAAAAATGCATGTAATTCGTCGAAATCCATTGTCCTTTGAAAACGGGACAATCGAAACAATACAAACCGGTGCGAATTTCCATCGTGATTGATGGGCACTTACTGCCTAAATAATATTTATATATATTATAGAATCCACGTTCCGGCCTCTCCACTTTTCAACATCACTCAAACGCTATGAACAATGATTGATGAGGCGATTTTAATAAAAATATTTTTTATCTACTACATTATTTTTGTAATCCAATTATTTCGTGTCGCGTAACAACGAAATTGAATTCATCTCTGGCGAAACGGAAAGGGTTTAGACGAGAGACAAAGGGACCCGTACAACAAATAAATGCCATTCATACTTTCCGCTCGACTATTTTTGAGCCGTCTTCTGAAGCACTTCTTTTCATTCGCTTATCTCCCCGAGGAATCTTATTAAATCTAGCGCGGCACGGCATTATCAACTTTTTTTAACGTCTGTTATTACACGGTTAACGTTTTCGTTTCATAGAGGCGAGCAATGAGAATTTCTATCAGATAATACAGGTTAATTATATATTACTATGTATCAAAATTTGCGGTAACTTCCAACAATTCTGATCATAGTAAATAATTATATATAAATACAAGGTGAGTCTTGTAAATACATTTTGCCTGCTTAATATTGCCACCTACGAAATCGTATTATAGTGAAAACTGTTCAATTTCATTACTGCTAACATAGTTATTAAATTACAAATCAATTGAAATATCTTACTTTTGCTTTTGATTTGGAAAATCTAAATTAATTCGAGATTCTTCGAAATCAAAACCAAAGATAAATCTTTTGGGTCACCAGAAATTGGTGACCCACAAATATGTTTCTTTCAAATACCCTAAGATTAAAAAAGTTTGACGGCAATTCTGACAATTAAACCATTATCCTTCTAAAGGATACCTTCGACATCGTGGAATGACCGAAGGAGTGAGGTCAGTGTTTGACGATAAAATGGCGGTTGTGATAGAAGTAGTACGATGAATCCAGTATGATGGCCTGAGTGCCTGTATATTCCCACATCCAGCGTCGCCTCCTTCATGAAACATCTAGAGAGATGTATCGCAATAAGATATTTTTAGTTGGTTTGGAGTGAGAATTCGATGGAATTTCGCGCAAAGTAAAATAATTAAAAAAAATTAGATTTAGAATTCGATGTAAAAATTGATCCGTCGTGACTTAATGGCAAAATCTGATTAAAAAACTGTATGACAAATGTTTATATAACTGAACTTGAGATTCAAAACGCCTTTATCTAAATTATCTACTAAGAATTCTTCTATAAAGAGAAAATTTAGTTTTCACTGAAAAAAAATCGTTGATGATGATGCTATCAACGTTGATAATGATGGTCCTAAGACTGGTTGGACGCTAACCTACAGCTTCTCCTATCTTGTGCTAACCTACGCATTTCGCTAATTGTGCTACAACCCACATCCCTTACTATTTGCGAGCAGTAGTCTAATCTAGGCCTACCTCTGCTTTTCTCCACTCCTATTTCTGCCTCCAAAATATCGGGGACTATTCCCTCATGTCTCAGCAAGTGGCCTACCATTCTATCTCTTCTTTTCTTTATGATTTTCCACATACTTCTTTTCTCGCCAACTTTCTCTAATACTTCTTTGTTTCTAATCCTATCAGTCCACGGCATTTTCATCATTCTTCGGTAACACCACATCTCAAAAGCTTCTAATTTCTTCCTACTTGCTTCCCCTACCGTCCAGATGTCGCAACCGTATAGTGCCGTGCTCCATACATACGTTTTGGAAAATATCTCTTCCTTGTTTCTAAGTTTATTACCCCCGAGCATAAAAGTGCTTTCTTTTTGTTAAAAGCTACTCGACCCTGCGCTATTCTTTGTTTTATAATTTTATCGCTTCTTTCATCCCAATTTATTTTACTTCCTAAATAAGTGAAGTCTTTAACTTCCGCCAATCCTTCATTATTAATTTGTATTTTCGTTTTTGCTCTGCTCTCGCGCCCTCTGCACTTTAGTTTTGTTTTTATTCACCCTCATTCCGTATCGCTCTGTCAACACTGCCTCCATCTCGTTCAACGCTGATTCTAATTTCTCTTTACTAGATGCTAATACTGCTATATCATCCGCGAATCTTAGCATTTTTAGTTTCTGTCCCTGTACTTTAATCCCGAAATCGACTTCATATTTTACCACATTAATTGTCTCTTTGATGTACAGATTAAAAACTAGTGGTGATAGTAATAATACCTACTTCCGTTCTTTCTCCTTCTACTTCTATAACAGCAGTTTGCTCTTTGTATAGATTGTGTACTACTTTCCTATCTCTATACTTCATTCCCGCGCTCTTTAGTACCTCGAACATTTTTCCCATCTTACATTATCAAAAGCGTTTTCTAAATCTACAAATCCAATATAAGCGTTCTTTCCTTTTCCTATTGTTTTCTCTAACATTACTCTTAATGTTAGACCCACACAATTAATTATTTAATAGTTGATTAATTATTAAGTAAAAAATAAACAAGAAATGGTCAAGGCAAAATATTCTTGTGTCACCCTTTTTATTTTACTGTCGTAAGACCAGTTGGTACATATCAATTCAATGGAGTCTTTCAGCGACTTAAAAAGGTGGCGCATTCTTCCAGTCATCTATTTGATTACGTTTAATTACCTTGGCCATCTTATCGTTTGCATCTTATACCATTTGTGCATAAGTTGCTTACAAATCACAAATTGATACATTGCATCAGATTTTAAAACGGTCTTAAGTATCAATAAATTAATAGTTGTTATAAGGAGGAGATTCAGTTATGGATTTATATATTTATGGATTTATTTATTTATAATTTATGTTAATTTTGTTTAGTTCCTTGTAGTGAAATACATATAGGTATCAATACAAGGAAATCATCGGCGGCTTTAAAATTCATGACATTCATGAGTTGTATAGGTAAATTTTTTCCATTACTCCTAGTTACTAGATACTAATATATATTTTCCTTCCACCAATATGAATAATCATTTTCTCTGTTATTATATTTACAATAACAACCAATACTTCTAACTTGTATGGGTTCTAAAAGAAATAAACTGTTACTTCTTTTTGTTAAATGATTTTTGAAAATCAATGTGGATACGTATGAGATCTATTTCACCACTAGTGGTATAACGGTTATCCGATTTTTGTAATTTTTTTGTAAATTGATAGATTTACACTATCTGTAGCGTATTTGGTGCCAGAATTTTAACACAAATCTAATTGGTATTAGTATTAAGTCTTATTCACAATACTTTTGTCTGTTTATGTGCCTTTCTTTTAAATAAAATAACTTTTTTCTATCAAAACCATATATGCATTTAGGAAGTATTTTTTTAATGACTCCTCAATTTTATATTTCTCTATCTTATTTAATCAGAGTTACTTAGTGCTTTGTGAAAATCCAGCACGATTTTTTTTTTCATTAAGTGAAAAAAGAGCGGCTGAAACAAAGGGAGTAATCTCTGCTCACGAATTCGCGATTCCGAATTTGCATTCTTTATTGCCTACACAGTTTGCTGCTGGAGTGCCGTTGTGCCTTAAACTTGGCAATAGAACCCGTTCCGCAGTGAAAGTTTTCTATTACTCCATCTGCGTTGAGGCATACACTCGAAACAAATCAAGTTGTTTGAAAAGTTTTAGAGACTTTGCGGCGACATTTGCTACTAAGCTATCAGTTCCAACATTAGTTATATTTAGTTGTAAAACCGCATGGCAATATGTTTACTACATCTGTGTTCACGGGCTGGCAAAGTATACCTAATTTGGAGTACTTGCTTGGGACCCGAAACTTGCAGCAACTCAAGTCGTCGAGTTTCCCAGCAGTGCGGTCCGTAATTATTTATTAAAACAAATAGGGGACTGTTTGTTTGCGGGAGTAAAGGTCAAGTCTCATACGGATTATTTCAACTGTATAGTGCGTCTTTGAGATGAAATGTAAACTGCTAAATGAAATGTCCCAAGACATATACAGACCCGGCAACTACAAATCCTGAATGGACTACTTATGTGCAGTAGAAAAAAATAGAAATAGAAAAACTCAAGTTCTGAAAAGAGACAGCTATTATCTTTTTATAAAACAATACAGTGGGAATGCATATTGTAACCGCGGGAGGTTATTTTTTTTCTGGTTTACGTTTATTATTCAATCTATCTATAAAGCCATAAAGAGTAAACAATAAGCATATATGTTTAGTTGAAGTAAATGTCATGATAGAGAATTATTCCAATGAATAAAACTCTGCAGATTTTATCACAAACTTCTTATCTTAAAGTATAGTTTATTTCATCGTTATTTGGCAAATAAAAAATCTCAAAACATACCGTGACTTATTTTTATGGCTAGGCTCAGGTATATTGTTCCATTTATCGGCAAGATAAGGAAGTTTTTATTTGACAAATAGCGATGAAATGAATATCATCATCATGAAATCATCAGTTCTAAGACTGGTTGGACGCTAACCTCCAGCTTCTCCTATCTTGTGCTAACGTACGAATTTCGCTAATTGTGCTATAACCTACATCCCTTACTATTTGCGAGCAGTAGTCTAATCTACTTTCTTCACTCCTATTTCTGCCTCCAAAATATCGCGGACTACTACCCCATGTCTCAACATGTGGCCTACCATTCTATCTCTTATCTTCTTTATGTTTTTCCACATACTTCTTTTCTCGCCGACTTTCTCTAATACTTCTTCGTTTCTAACCCTATCAGTCCACGGTATTTTCATCATTCTTCAAAGCTTAATAAAAATAATTTCTTTCTACTTGCTTCCCCTACAGTCCAGATTTAGCAAACGTATAGTGCCGTGCTCCATACATACATTTTCAAAAATCTCTTCCTTGTTTCTTAGTTTATTACTCCCGAACATAAAAGTGCTTTCTTATTGTTAAAAGCTACTCGACCCTGCGCTATTATTTGTTTTATATCTTTATCGCTTCTTCCATCCCAATTTATTTTACTTCCTAAATAAGTGAAGTCTTTAACTTCCTCCAATCTTATATTATTAATTTGTATTTTCGTTTTTGTTCTGCTCTCGCGCCCTCTGCGTACTAATACTTTAATTTTCGTTCAACGCTGATTCTAATTCCTCTTTAGTAGATGCTAATACTGCTATATCATCCGCGAATCTCAGCATTTTAGTTTCTGTCTCTGTTCTTTAATCCCGAAATCCACTCTAGCTTTTACCACATTAATCGCCTCTTCGATGTACAGATTAAAAATTAATGGTGGTAGCGTACATCTTTGTCTTACTCCTTTCCTAATACCTACTTCCCTTCTCTCCCCTTCTACTTCTATAACAGCAGTTTGCTCTTTGTATAAATTATGTACTACTCTTCTATCTCTATACTTCATTCCTGCGCTCTTTAGTATCTCGAACATTTTTTCCCATCTTACATTACCAACAGCTTTTTCTAAATCTACAAATCCTATATAAGCGTTCTTTCCTGTCTCTATTGTTTTCTCTAACATTACTCTTAGCGCCAGAATAGCTTCGCGAGTTCCCCTATTCACCTAAACCCGAATTGGTCTTCTCCTAGTATTTCCTCCGCTCTATATTCCATCCTCTTCTGCACTATTCTGGTTAAGATTTTTGACGCGTGGAAAGTTAGGCTAATCGTTCTAAAGTTCTCGCATTTGTCGGCTCCTCTCTTTTTCGGTATAGTAACGATAATGTTCCTCTTATAATCCTCTGGCATCTCGCCCGTTTCGAATACGTATTTTACCAATTCAAACATCCTATTTATTACTTTCTGTCCCGCACATTTCCGCCTGTATTTTATCTACACCCGGCGCTTTATAGTTCTTTAGCCCCCTTAGGGCTATTTCAAATTCCTCTCTCAATATAGGTTTTCCTAGATCTTCCCTATTGATGCTAAATTCTTCCTCTAATATCTCTCCTAATTCCTCACCCTCGTATAAATTTCTTAAGTACTGCTTCGCTTTCTCGAAATGAATATAATTGATAGTATTTTTTTCAGTTTTTAAATGGTAAGTCCAGTGGCGTCCCGCGTTCGAATCTTCTCGTTTGTGCACTATTGTTCAAAATATTTAATACGAAGCCATTTGGGTGACAATTTAAACGTTTCATGTCACTACCTGTAACAATTATTTCTCTTAGTGTAGGCATCTCTGGGTTACGATAGATATCCTTAGATAGATATCCTAGACTGGTTGTCAAGTGTATTTTTAATTAATATTATATTAATATCGTCAATAACGAGGCCTTAGTATGTGTATTTAGAATGTTTGATTTATTCCCACGTTGAGAACTCTTACCCTTGCTCTTATAATTGTACATTGATTATTACGACCAATAGATACAGGTCTAATAGATTTAGTTAGACTTTGGTGTATCTTTGATTAGCGATCTATAAATAGACATACAGTCATCCCCACGTGTTGCTAGGCCCTTTCAGAAAATTTAAATCTCCATAATGTTGTTGGCATGTAGGTGGAAGAAGTAATTTCAACGTGGGAGAAATGTGTAAGTACGACGTGGTGTAAAATTCATGCAAAACCTGTTATATTCGTTTTATCTACAATACATTACGTTATTTTTCGTCGTATAATTGGACGATTATAATTGCGCTATTGTTTATTTTTTTTTTTTAGTTTGGTGTTAACGATAGGAGTATGGTAAGGAAATAAAGAAATATAGAAAACAATTTTGTATGCCAATAGCATTTGCTTTACGATTTTTAAGCAAAATCCTGAAATATATCATTTTTTTATTCTAAAATTATATTATTCAAATCCAATTTTATACCTACCCCTTTCATATGATTTTTCAATCAAGTACCATGTATACATAGATCGTACTGTGGATAATACCTATTACACAGATATATTAAACATCCCTGGGGATTCAATAAAATTTACAACGGAAATAGGACGACGCACAGTGCGGCCAAATGTACGGAAACATGAAATAACCTCTAAAAGTCATATCTGCTTTAGAACTGAACAAAAAATGATGAAAAATCTGTACAGAAATAGGCAGATTATTAAAAATTAGGAATTATCTTTTCTTTTTTAGTAGAGATTTTCAACAACTTTTTTTTGTGTAGAAGCGTAAAGTTAAATAAAACAAAAACAAGATGAAATTTTACTTCAAAATTACTACGTACATTATAATGTACCGTAAATTTCGTTCAGCAATTTTTTAAGTTTACTTATTTACCAAATTCTTTAGATTTTGGAGCATGGTTCCTATAATATTATGCAACATAGTGACTACTATGAAACGAAACTATAGCAATAATCTCATACCCTCTTCGGTCATAGGTAGTACTTTCTCTTTGGGATTCAGTCTTGAATGACTTATTAGGGGATTAGAAAACACCATGAACATAGTGAAAACTTCTTCATATGTTGGCATTCGAGGACACTTTCTGGTGTAGCGTGTCTATAGTATCTGTAGTCCTTGTCTTGACACTCTTGAACTTTTTCAGAAGAGGATCCGGTAAAGATACATATATATTCTATTAACTCGGACCCACGAAAATGAATTTTATGGACCGCTTCGCGTAGATTGTAGTACGGATATGGTGAAACAACTAATTTAGCTCTTTCCTCCGCCTATATTTGAAATTTGTTAGAACCTATGGTGGACTGACAATAAATTGCTTCCAAAATTGTTGCTAGCTTTTGGATCAAATCAGTATCAACTTTGTTAATAGTTGGGTTTTGAGTAGAACCTGCGTATTGCTGTGATTAGTAGTTTCTGTTCCCTGCTTCATAATATCCACTTGTATTCCTAGTTTTTCCGTAATTTTTTTAAGCTCGTTTCGTGGTTTCTTCTTTGAACGGGCGTGCGTATAGCTTCCGATGATCGTCATGGCTCAAACTTAACTGTAACTCATCTTAAGTTACAATACAGTAATTTTGCAGTAAATGAATACCTCCGTCAACAATAGGGAAAAAGGTAATCCTCTCATTCAGTTAACAAATCATGTTTGTACGAACTGTGTTCTGGATTAGACCCGTTCCATTGTGATTACGTTTGAAATTGAATTGAAGCCATATACGGTGGAATACGGGAATGATATTAATAGGTTAATTAGTTTAGTATACTATTTTTCGAAAAATATATTCAGGCCGGAGGTAGGCGTAGATTTTTTAAAAAGTTATGGAGAATCAAGGAAATCTTAAAATTCCAGGCATCAACAATTTTCATATTTTTAATAACATTTAATTTACATGTTAAATGGTCTATATATGATTAACAAATCCTATGAATATCGTAATTCTGTATGTAAAGACAAGGTCAGAAAAAAATATGGGGTTCTAGCCTAAATAAGGCCGATTTTAACACACGTGGAAACATGAGATTAGTTTAAAAATAAAGCAACCTGGAAAGCTTAAAATAAAGAATGATAATGGCTACATTTTTATTAAAATTAGTAATAATTTTTTACTATAACTATTTATTTATTTATAAGTATTCAATTATGATAGTGTTTGAGGTTAATGCTTAATATGGATTTTAATATTTACATACATACTTTATGAGATTTCCACTAAGTAATACTCCTATTTCTTTTTTCAATTTAGATTTAGAAACTGTTGACATCAAAATATTGAATCGACTTTTTTGTAACCATTTAAAAATAATTAATTAATGAAACCATTATGAATTATTATGGTAATTTAATGAGGATTTTTCTTCCCTGCATTTAGATAGAAGCACTTACACCGATACATAAATATTTTATAAGAAAAGTGTTTAATTCTTTGATAATTTACCAGTCAAAATTAACTCGATAGAGACGTACATAAGACTAAAAAAACTACTATCGAACACACTGAATTCAAATATGTAAAAATATATAGGGTGTTTTCATACAACCGCTTTCATACAGCATAAAAATATATAATATGCATTGGTTGATATTTACTGGTTACTATAATTTCCAATCCTGGTATCATTTACACATACCCCGTATAAAATTTTAATTTTTATATATTGGGTTACTTTGTTACTTTAGTTTAACGTTGGTAATAAATTATAGCTAAACTGATTACAATTTACTTTAATTAAATAATCTATTAATCGATTAATTTAACTTTGGTACATAGTTTCGCACATACTGTGCAATTCATATAGTTCAAAAAAGGTAATTAGATATGTTTTATTTATTATAGAATTATGTAGATCTTCAACGGTATCTATAGAAATAATTAATTATTTGAAAAATCTTTGATACAATAAAAATCTTAAATAAATAATGGCTTTAAAAAGTAGTTCCATTCGATAGCGTAAACAATGCCAGCTTACTTAGAAGTATCAGTATTCTATGAAACGCGGAATTAAATAAAAGAAGAAACTTATTTTTGTGAAAGTTACCATTTAGGGCAACATTCTGTTTTTATTCACCTCTTTTATATCGTCCAAAGTGCTCTCTTTTATTCCCTTTGTATTTTCCTTTGTGGACAAAAATGAAACAATGGGCTTTGCCCCAAAACATGTCTAACGGGGAACTTGGATTGTTGAGCGCCTTTAATTAAATTTTAGCAGGGTGTACCGAACTATTTTCTCGTTACAAAGTCGAGATGGAATTGTTGAAATGAGCTGAAAGATATCCGAACTAGTAATGTACATTTTCATTAATTTAATTGATAGTAATTTACAATTACGGGATAATTTTTAAGTAAAATACCTTCCAACAATAATTTAAATATTATTATCAAAATTATTTTCAATTGCTAAATAAAATGTTTTTTTAGCTAAGTTGTGCCTGAAATCAATAAGCAATTACCATTTTTAGATGTACTGGTTGTTAGAAATAGTGAGAGTAAGTTAGAATTTAATATATACAGAAAAGACACCAGTACTCTCAAATATATCCCTAATGATTCCCACCATTGTGTTCAACACAAAATAGCGAACCTCAGTAATTTCTCTCAGAATTTTCTAGTCCATCGCCTACTTACTCTCTTAAGTTTTACTCTCAATAAAGATAGGTTTGAAAAAGAAAAGGCCCTAATCGAGGATATACCTAAGTGTAATGAATATTCTGTTGGTATAGTTGAAAAAATGATTAGGAAACGTAAATTTAAAGAAACACTTTGAAATTCCTCGACCTTTCAAACTGGAAGGTAACATCCAACAAAATATGTATCTATTCTTTACGATCCTCAATTCACCCGTGGTATTAGTAAGATTTTTAAAGGTATAGAGGTGACGGTAGTTCATTCATCGAGACAAATTAACACAACTTTTAGGCAATCCAACTGACAAAATTAACACAAACGACAGATAATCTATTCAAACCAGGTTCAAACAGTACATGGAAAATCTCAAATATGATATATAACATATAGTCTTGTTGTGTTGCCCAACATGTATTCGAGAACAACCATAAGATAGATATTAGCAACTTAAGATTAATTAGAAATGTAACAAATACTAGACAGCTATTTTTCATATCAAATAATTAGTAATGAGTACTTATTAATAAAACATTTGGTTAGTCTATCTCACAATATTATATGATTGTTAAAGATAATTGTTTTACGTACGAAATTAAAAACAGTCTATCATGGTGAAACTTTCCTAAACTAAAAGAGACACGTGCACAATAGTATTCATCAAATTGAGTCATCGCAATTCAACCCAACCCGATCAAATAAGAAATAGGGTAGGTTCGATAGGGTAGGACGCTCGCCCCCAGAAAAGGGAATTGCTTATTTGCATCCTCCAGGACGTGCGCCTATCCGGCAAGCGGCCCACTCATTTTCCTAGAAATAGGATAATTGAACGTAATTTATTTCACAACAATTTGCCAAATCAACATACCTCCTATAATAGGAAGACTTTAGGGTAAGTGTAACACATAATGGATAAATATTTATGCAAATAATAATTTTTAATAATTTTAATTCAATGTCTGAAATACTAAAAAAACTAAATCTCGAATTAACTAAACCTTGATACTTTGCTACTATAAAACTAATAAATGATCTGTCGAAGTCACCTTATTAAAGGGCAGTAGCAACGAAATTATTGGCAAGATGTATTGTTGAAACAGAAGTAATCTACTTCTTGCTCATATTTAAGACAAACATGTCCCCAGAAAAAAAGACAGCCAATCCTCAATTTTTATCATTATCATATTCAAATATTATTTTTTTCTGCTACCTCAACTATTAGCTTTGATCTGAATATCGAGTATTTGTTTTTACCAACATTTATTTTGAATCTTTTTTCATCTTAAATGTGAGTCAAGAATTTTTTGAAATGTACCGTGGTTCAGAAGCAGTCAATTCGCGGGAATACAAGTAGGCAACGTTGAATTACTTTTAAAATATAATCGAGATACATGCGAAATATTCCAGACATGCCTAATGCTTATTCAAGAAAATGAAAATACGTATGAAAGTCGATAAATGTTATTTCCTGTAATATCTGTTTGGAAAGGCATCAAGCTTTACATTTGAAAGATATTTAATACAAGACTGTGGAATATATTTAAGGTCTGTAACACTATTAATATATAAATTAGATGTTTCATTCCTGATATTGCAATTTTGTATGTTTGTATTTATTAATAAATATTTTAATTCAGCTGTTTAATTTCGAATTAAACATATTACGATGTATATTTCTATTCCAGATAATTGCTATCGGGTACATAATAAAATAAGTAACATTTAGTCCCATTAAATAAAAATTATTTTGTAAAAAATTGTAACAATATTAGGTATATATTTATTAAAGATAATTCTGTTTTACTTACCTATTTCGTTCTACAAGTTTTCTAAAATATGGAAACAAACAACAGAATTCCTATTTAAGACACGCATAAATATATAAGCATAACCCAATAAATATATATACATGGGAGTATATTTTTTTCGAGCATAAGAGAAGTAGAGAAATATAATCTTCAGGTACGTTTTTAAGATATACATTTACCTTTATCACTATAGATGTGTATGTTAAGAAGTTGAATAATAATTCAACTGCCTATAAATAAAAAATTAACATCAAGAGTTTTTAAGAAAGTAAAGACATATAAGAGGGACAAAGTAATAATTTTGTCCTCAGGGGGAGCTGTAGAATAGGATGTTATTGTTTACTTAGGATCACAACAATAAATTTATTCTTAAGATATTGGAAATACTATCCTACCATGTATATTGGAAATGCTATCCAAGTGTTTGCAATAAACAATAGGATTTACACAGTAATTTATTTTATTTTAAACCATTGCTGTAGCCGAGTTGGTAAGAGCTATAGATGGCAAATGTGAATGGCTACTGACTGTCAGGATTCTATTTCAATTCCAAGCACCAACACTATCAATGTTGGTGAAAATGAGTGTTTGCCGCGATTTTTCAATGTATATCTCCTACTAAGACAACCTCGGTTTTGGATTTGGGAGTTTGTCTAATTTATGTATTTTTTTATTCAATGTTCTATTACAAAGTAGATACTTCAGTATAATTATGTTTTTGTAATTGTTCAGTTGGGATTTGAAGTCTGAAAATAGAAGAGTTACCTAACTAACCTACATAACAAAACAAAGGCGATTGTAAAGATATAACATGTAGTGAATTAACTAATAGAATACTTTAATGGTTTGGGATATTCAGAAATGAATGTAACCCTAATTGCTATTTTATAAAATAATTAAAATATTCTATAATAAATAAGTTTCTATTAGCACTACACAAACTAGGTCAATATACATATATGCCTCCCATACAATTCATCGTCATAAATACGTTACAATATAATAAACCCTGTTTTAATAGGTTTACATTTTCATTATACGAGAATTTTCTATGTGGGTGCTTTACCAACATCCTCAGTCTGCCTCAAAGGCAAATCCAAAGGCAGTTGTCTCAAAATTAATTAATGTGGCTTACGTCGAAATCACTTTTGATATATGCGGAATATTACATAAATGTTTTTGTTCTAGCCACATTGTTTGCTTGCAGCTTAATTTATGGAAGAAACAGTAATTGTTTGAGCAAATCGTGCTGTAAAAAGCACTCCAAAGGTGTGAGACATATCAGTATATTTCCAAGTACTAATAAAATGTGAAATTGAAGAATATCATTCGATTGAGAATATTTGATGGACAATATTTTTTATGTTGATCCTCTACAAAGTTGGAAGTTCTTTCTAACTACAGAGATGCCCTACCCTAGTATACTTTCAATAGCACATAAGACCCTAATACAAGAATATGAAGTATACGATATGCTAGGTGGTTGTGGAAGTGTCTATGTGAGTAGCGAGAAAGTATGTTTTAATGTAAACTAATATAACATATACAAGAGAATATTGAGAATTAGTAGAACACTCTATAAAAAGCTAGCTACCCTTCCATAAACCTCGGTAACACAAAGCAGTTCTCAAAAAATAAATTCCTCAGTCAAAACTGTATAGAAAAGTCACTGGAATTGGGAAGCATCTGAATAACATCATCTCAGATGTGGGCATCCAACTACTTACTGGTATGGGTATGGTAGTCACTGTAGTACAAAATTAAAATTAGTAATTATTTATGCAACATTAAAGTTAGTATCCAAACAGAAAATCCATAGTTTGATGAAAAAAATAAGCGAAATTGGGAAAAAGCTCCCCTAAGGTGTATGGATATCTTCTAAACCAGAAGACGCGTACACAATAGTATTCGTCAAATAAAGTTGGGTTAAATTGAATTTCAGCCCAATCTGATCAAATAAAAAATGAAGGAAGTTCAACCCACGCTCCTTCAAAAGAGGGAGTTGCTTATTTGTATCCTCCTATCGATCATCCATTCATTTTCCTGGAAATAGGATGATTGGATATACTTTTTTTATACAAATTTGACCGGGTCAAGGTACCTCCAATTTTTTTAGGAGGACCATTTATAATTCCATCTATTTCTTTATCAATATTTTAGCTTAAATATATATATATATATATATATATATATATATATATATATATATATATATATATAATTTTATCTTATATATTTGTGAAATATTTTCCAAATCAAATCATATTATTTTCAGAATAATATCTGAATCAACCGGTACTACAAGTGAAATACTAACAGCTCGAAAATTAAGATTGATATTTTACTATCATAAAGATAATAAATAGTTTCGTGAAGCCGTCTCATTAAAAGGCAATAAAAGACAAACACGAATCTCTCGTTGAAAAGACATATTCTTTTCTACCAGATATAATTTTCCAAAAATATTTCATTTCGCTAGACGAAAACAGCAAAGTCAGAAACACTGACTCCTTTAAAAGATATATAATGCTGCCTCACTCTTTCTTCTACGTATACATAGAAAATTTCACACTTTTTCCTATTATTGACGAGCATGTACTTCATTTATATGACAGATAAATTAATATAGCAATCAACTTATCTAATCATACCCAATTATCAACTTTTCTATAATACAAACTGTAAATATTCCAGTTCATTATCAAAAAATGCCAAGTGAAAAGGCGTCCCCCAGAATAATCTCCAATTAACAACGTTTCCTTCTATAACCTCTTGGCGCACGCAAGAAATTCATTTCATTATTTTTTTAATCAAAGTAAATAGCCCACAGGTGTTTACTTTCCTATAGCATAAAACTTTCCGGTAAACATCGACGTTGTTTTTGTTCTCTCGGCTTTAACGAACTTGCTAGTCTAAAAGTACATTGAAATATATATGTATATAATATTACGGATATTTTTCCTATTATGTCTCTTAAGTATTCGTAATTTAGTATACTAGTAAATAATAGAACAATGTTTTTCTCAAGTAAACAGTTGAACCGAGATATAAAAGATTATCTTGGTCAATGATCATAAAATGGAAAACATACGTCTAGTTCATGTTATCCTTTTGAATAATTTCTGTCAAGAAACAAAAAAAAATAGAAAATTAATTTTCTATGAACACTAGTTGGCATAATTGGGAAATAATAAGCTTTAGCTTATTAGGAAGATTAGCTTTAATCTCCCAATCATGGCAACTTAGTTGGAGAGATGCACATCGAGAAACGTATAATCTTTCGGTGTTCATAGACAGCTCTCCTCTTCTTTTTTGTTGCTGCATCAAATATTGCAACTCCTTTCCAGGATTATTTCTGTCAGAGATCATCTAATTATGTGCTATTCTACATCAATAATGTAGAAATGTGCCATTAATTCTAGAAATAAAATAATAGCGCAATAAAGTATAAGTTTGAGAATTAAAATTAAAAACTAATAGCGTGCTTAAAAAGCCAAATTAAGCTAACTATTATACATGTTCCTGGCATTGTTGAAAAGACAAGTTTACGCATATACTCGTGCTATCAGAAGCATTTTGCAGCATTTCTAACATTATGGTTGCTAATTCTTCAATAATATTTTATTCTAGTACTCACAAATTAACTACAAAAATTTTGAAAACAATATTTTTTAATTGGTGGAATAAAAGGTTGGTCCATACTGGTCACACATGATTAGTCATAAGAAATCACCTGATTTTAAAAAATCTCGCGAAGAAAATCTATATTGTTTCGTATCATATATGCTGTTACATCCTCTTGCTGAAGATGACCATGCTAAAATTCGTCAACATGTAGTTGCTGAACTAATTCAGTCCTAATATTATAGACAGTGACATTGAAAAAAGAGACCCTAATCCGCCAAGCCCAAGTGAGAAACTACATTCTACATACTAACTTTGAGTGGATTTAGTGAAGATATCAGTGTTCCATATTTATATGTTTGGAATTGATATACCTCGAAAAATGAAACCACACTCATTTATTTTAATAAATTGTCATTTATTAAATTATTTACAAGGCACTGATTTTCCAGCGAAAAAGGCTTATCTCTAAAACCTCAGGCTGAAACCTGAGGTTTTAGAGAAACGAAATTAATTTCTGTATGTCTAGACTATACTATTCAAAACACATGAGTACTGCGTATTTATATACAATATTTTCCATTGCTACTAGAAGCTATATCTGTCAAATAGATATATGGATATGTATAGGTTTCTGGAATGGTAAGTATATTGCCATTCTATGTTTGATAATCCACAGATTCGACTCCTTAAATACCGGAGCGTCACCTTGGAGTAGACAATTGAACGATAAGTCAGCAACAAGGATCCTACTCACATAGTAGATAAATTAATTAGTAAAGATAGATACAGGGCAAGTTTTCTTAGCTCTACGATTTTTCAAGAAGACTCAAAAAATCGCAAAATTGTGTTAATTCTAATAATCCCACAATTTACAGGAAGATTCAAAAGAACCTTTCAAAGTTTTCAAGATTTAGGAATTAAATTAGTCTACATCTCTCGAAACAAATTGCAACAACTGTTAAGAAATCCCAAAGATCAAATGGTCACTAGATTCGAGGAGGACATGGCCCATTTAAAGTACGGAAAACTAGAAAACTCTTTCCTTGCCCAACATGATTCATCAACTATGACAATTGTAGGGTATACCATAGTAACTGAAAGCTAGTTAAACGTATAACTTGTTGGATGCTTTTGAAAGTATCAAGATAGCTAGATGTAATAATAGCATGAACAAAGATAGGGGCTCTATACCTAGCAGATCATTGTTTTGGTTGATAGTGTGAATGGAGGCATTAATAGATCAGTGGACTGAATATTTACCTCCTTAGAGTGGAGTAACAAATCGTTATAAGATATTGGATATTGAGAACAATGGTATACTTAACTGGAACATATTATTTCCTGATCAGGATAAAAAATAGTTACAATAAGTTTATTACTCGACAGTGCATGAAACAGGAAATAATATTTATCACAATTTACTAAACTTGAACGAAACTTACATATAAATAGAAACTAGATGTTACTACATAGTAACCATCAGTTTCAATCATTTCCTGAGATAATAAGTTGACTACCGAAATGCACATGTTATGTAGCATATAATTTTTCGATGTCTGTGTATATCTTGTCTTTTGTTTTTGTTGCTGCATCGAAGGTTTCGGCCCTTTTCCAAGATTAATTCAGTATTGCCTATATTTCAGGGATATATGTCGAAACTGTCTCATTACATTATTTCTTGATGGTACGTATATTAATTGCGGACGGATTTTTTTACCCAATATTTTTCAAATATTGCAGGAAAGAAGGTAACCCTTTCTGTCTAACATGTGGTTGATTTTATAGGGTTTCATTAATAACGAATAAAATAACTGAGTTTGTTAACAATTTATCATTTCGAGAGAGTTACGTACCAAACAAGAAGTATTTACACAAAGGATGTTTAATAGCGATTAACCAACCACGTATACGTATACCCTTCTTTCGTGACCTTAGCATACGTCACTGTTGCGTAATTTGTCTGCCTCACCCTTGAACCAACAGCAGTTCTAGTGACTTATTTTATAGAGTGGACCGGAGTTTAAATTGCACAGGGCGGAGGGTCTAATGTGCGAGGATACGGGTAGGGTAATGTATTTTAAATGTTGATCATTATCAGCTCTTATTGTAGACCTTAAACTGCGACAAAACTGCGTCGGAGGCCTCGGGAGGGATACGGTTAGCTTAGGTGGTAGAATTTAGAGCTCCCTCCGAGCTGAATTTTAAAGGCCACGGATGCTAGGGAACTTCTTTGGATATAATATTGTTCGTGTTAGAACGATCAGGGTGGAAGGCCGTCAGTATGGACATAAATCAGTTGTTAATTTAGCATACTAGATATATGTTGTCTTGTGGAAAAGTCAAGTTGTAAGTGTTTACCCTTAGTACCACATATTTTTTTCTTTAATTTTATTTAATTTACATGATAGATCGATAGCATTTCAGCAACGGTTTGACTGAAGTTTTGTACATATTAAATAAAGTATTAGCCATTTTTATTGCTAACCATTACTGTGCTGACCAAGTGTTGCAAAACACTGCCATACTGACTAATTTGACAAGCTCTTATGAAATATAATAGACGACAACAGATTACAATGTGTCATAAATATAATTGTAAATTGGAATTGGAGAGAACATATTTAAAAAAACGCATAGATATGAAACAGATAGACATGAAAATGAGGAAGCTAAACTCGCAACTTGGAATAAAATAACAAATATGCCTATAAAACTAAATTTTAATTTACAAAATTGTCATCGTTCCCATCTGGACTTCCGACATTGAGCTGCAGCGTTCTATTCTAAGCCTCTTAATTAACTAAATAGCTCATAGAATTATAAATTCTGATTGCTGTTTAAATCATTGTTAAAAAATAATCAGTCAACGAACTGCGTTGTTCCATCAATAACCATATTACTGTCATTACTTTATGTAGCGATATTGCATAACTAACGTAAAGTACAGTAACAGATGATATTTAAACCATTTATCTTGCGTGGCTAGCGCCACCCTGTAAACGATTACCACAGCTTTTTGCCACCGCTGCATTTTACTGATGGACTAGACGCAAAGCGGATATGAGCTATGTCTATGTTAATGTGTCAGTATGGCATAACCTTTCAGTTTCAGGCCAACAATCATTTAGTTTGGTTCGCAAAATCAATACGACAACTCTAGCTGTACAGCGGAACAATGGACATGTGGGATAAAAAGGAGGGGAGAGAACAGTTACATGGATGAGACACTATATCTATAATACTGGGACATTTAATGCATAATTGCTTCCATTTGATACTTTTGGTAGAAATTCGGGTTTATGGTTTTATATTTGTTAACCGTTGGAGTTAAACGAAACGTGAAATTGGAAATGTAATAATAGCAAATTTCGATAGGTACGTTTTGAGTGTATGGTCCAAAAAATATATATTTGTCCAGAATGTTTAAAAGCTTGGACATTTCTTGCAAATTGAAGATGCATGTACCTTCCACTTGGATTAAATCGGCATATGTACGAGGTCTGATCAAAAAATATAGTGAATATAGTAGAAAAATATAGAGTTGTGACTTGTTAATTGACTTCCAGAGCCGGAAGAGTCAGGACGTGCTTACGGTGGCGCGTCATGGACTTCAAATAACGCATTAACATTAAGTTTTGTTTTAAGTTGCAAAGAAGTGTCAAACAATCTCATGAAATGATAAAATTAATGTATGGCGATAATGTGCTGACTCTGAAGACTGTTTGCAAGTGGCATGAGCGATTTAAAAGCGGAAATGAATTGGTTGAAGACGAGCAATAGTTGGGACGTCCTACGATCTCAAAAATATATGAAAGTATAACAAATCACTATACACTACACTCGACGCGCGTTTCGTCAACTGGAGATTATTAAAACTTTAAAAAAATATTAATGGAGGTTAAAATAGTTTCCTAAGATTCCTACCTACTCCAGTATTGCAAAAGTGGAAAAAATAATTCGTTCAAACACGCAATTGATTATTTCAAAGATCAGCGAATAACTAAACATCTCGTACGGGCCAATGGCTTCATCCTTCATCACGACAATGCTCCATGTCACATATCGCTTCTGATCCGTGAGTTTTTAGCTGAGAAAAAGATTCATGTCTCTACACGTCCACCTTACTCTTCGGATTTAGCACCAGGCAATCTCTGCCTCTTTCCAAAAATTAAAGCCGTGCTAGAAGGAAAACGTTTTGACACCATTATCGACATTCAAAGGGCAGCTCTCTCGACAGAGGACGGAGCAGCTGTAGGTCTTTCCGAAAGAAGCCTTCCAGAAATGCTTTCAATCATGGAAACAATGTTGAGGTAATTGCATCGCTAGTCAGGGACAGTACTTTGAAGAAGATTAGTTCAAATTTGAAGTAAGCTTGTTAGTTTGTTCATAATAGAATTATTCACCGTATTCTTTTATCAGCCCTCGTAGATATACAGTATGCTGATGAAGATCAGAATAATATTTATAAATTTGTTGTTAAGTAATTCTATGACAACTGTTAAATATGTTTTTATTTTTAAGAAGACATTAACTGCATAAATATTTTTTCTGGTATTGTATTTAAGCTGTGATGTTATGACGTCTTTATTTTTCAACAAAAGGAACCCCTAAAATAAGTTTCATAGTTTTATTAATACAACGGTGTACCGTATTATTGTACCCAATTGTATATTACTGGTACTCTATATACTGTTTACAAGATAGAGGATGTTTTTTAACAAAATATACAATTAGAACAGATACGACTATATTTTTGACAGAAATTTTTTAAGTTGTTCAAAATGTCCTCCATTTTCTTTCACATCAGGTCAACGTAGGGTCGTACTGGCCATAGTCATTAAGAAATTACCAATAATCAACACCAAAATGAGGCTGAGCTTCGTTCTGCTGAAATATCATCCTTTCCATTGATTGGATAAAAAACTTCTGAAGCTAGAACTAAGTCAGGATCTACAAATATTTAGCGGCAGGTAAATCTTTTTTAATACGGTAAAGCCAAAAAGGATTTCAATTTTCTAAATAACATTAGTTTACAGTATGAAGCTAACATGTAGTCAAAATGTGTACCACATCCCTGATTCAAAATACCTCTAACCTTGAAAACTTCGAGGAACTCATTTTTGTTGAAAAAGAGGGGGTTGGAATGGAATGAGCCAAGAACGAGGAACAATCTTTTTGTTAATGCTATTTAAAATATGTCTACAATCTCAGTTCGACATGTTTAAATGTCAATTGGATTCATATTTTTATTAATTTATAACTTAGAATATACGAAAGAATGATAGGAAATACCTTCCACATTAACAACTTTAGTGTCGAAAGTTGAATGAAAGATTAGATGATACTATAATATCAATTCCTACATGAAGCTAGTTAATTTTGTAACAATTTGAGCCAAATTATATATAATAAAAATCATGAATGTGTTTAATATTATTATGGTCATTGCTAAAAGGTATGTTTTAAAATCATCTCTAATAAGAATATAATCCAAGCGAGGCCAAAATTTTTAAAGAACGGAAGAAGTGATCCAAGAATAAGGCGATATTTGTTATGGAGGTCCTTGGCGGTATTATCGCTTTTTTATACTTTTTTTATAGTGTGGTATATAATGTAGGTACTTGTTGGTAGTATAGTTTTTCCTTCTATCATAAATAGTTGTTCCTTTCTCAAAGAAGATAATCTTGGCTAAAGTATATTCACTTTAGAAATTTAACGCATATAAATTGTGATCACCGATCAGTGTGTGATCGTCTTTTGGCTCGCTGAAATCTGAAATGCTATTGACTAAATGGCCATAAACTGCGAAAAGCACTAGTGTCGATTTTGGTACAGGCCCATATCGTTACAAGTGCACCGTTTTATTTAAACTGTTCCTTTCTAAATACCGCACCTTGTTGCCTGATTGCTGTTTCTTTTTTTTATAATTTCTAAGTATTTTAAACAAGTGTATTTGCTCCTCGAGCATACCAAGTGTTTGATTTCATAAAATATAAGATTGCTTCAATTTTTCTCAAATAGTCCACCATCGTGCTTTCTCATGACCCATGGACAGGGTTGAGTGTGTCCTATTTACCTCAAAATCAATAGATGTCGTCTGACACGATCGATCCGACACGATTTAATTGAGTGATCGTGCTAACAAAAATAATTTCTCAAATATTCCATTATTATGCTTTCTCATGACCCATGAACATGGTAGTATGTTATATCCACCTCAAAATCAATAGGTGTCATCTGGGAGACGTCCCCGATAAGAGTCAGTCAAAACCCGATCGATCCGATACGATTTAGTTGAGTTATCGTGCTAGCAAGTTTTAAAATGCCGACGACAATGACAACGACATACAAATAGACAGCACTTCTTAAAACCCGTTTTTTTTTTTTGTTTTTAAGCCGAAAAACGAAAAATAGACCCTAGAAAACAAAAATTTACGCGATTACATTACTTTTCCGCGTATAGTGGAGTGCAGAAAAGTAAAAGAATATCGATGACAACTGCTTTTCCCAAAAGTAATTCCTTGAATTTTTAAGTGGTTTCGTAATGTAATGAATGAATTCCATCATTACGAAACCACTACATGTTGGAGAGGCTTATGATGCAACAACTGACATCATTTGATAACTTCCACTAATTTTAAACGAAATCCTTTCAACGGATTTATAAAATAAATACCATTACATCACAACTACTGCATCCTTTGACGGTGCCCAAAAATGAACGCCATTAAACGCATTATTAATCCATTGAAATATTTTAAATCCAAATTAAAACTCATTTCGAGACCTGTAATCTAATAATCCCTCGGCAAATATACAATAATGGGTTTCACATTTTCGAGTTACAAGTTATAAAATTAGTTTAATGAAAACAAAATGCTTTTAACTCTTCAAACCGTCCATACCGCTCTGATTTAATTTTTGAGACTAAAAGCCTTTTTATGGAAAACGCCGGTTGTCTATCTAATGCGTTCAGTTGGCCAGATGCGGTGGTTTTTCTGTACACAATGCGTCCTGATGCGCCGTGTAAAGCTAAGAAATTCATTTCGAAATAAGCCCCCATAATGCGGGTGTTTTTCAGCCGTCGCGTGGACATAATACTGGAAGTGTCTCATTAAATCAGGGAAGGTGAGGTGGTGTTTATTGCAAGCCTAGTATTTCCGCTAATCGATATATTTTCCTTATTAGTTATCTTTTAACAAAAGAGGAACTTTCTGTATATTCGCTGTTGTCATTGGTAATAAACAACTATTGTGAACCAATTAAGTAATTTGATAGAAAACATTCCATATCTTGTTATTGATTTCCGGTAGAATCTCACCCTTTAATGTTCGTATGATCAGGATCCACCTCACGAGTTATGGCTCCGATAGCGAAAGTTTCTACTTGTTAATGTTGGATTCAATTATCGATTCTTTCTTGTTATCAACTCGAAAGTCTTTTAATTGGGTTTGCTCTCCGGCAAAACAAGAAAAACTACGGCAAAGGTTGTTTCCTTGCATAGGATAAGAAGGAACGAAGTTAGGCGGGTAAGATAAAATAATAAATTAAATTGAGAGAAGTTCGATGGTACGCGTCTTAAGGTGGGTATTCCGCGACAAAGTTTTAGATACGCGGGTTTCAATGTAATTTTATAAAACCCGTTACAACATGTACCTACATAATTCGATATTAAAGTTCTATTTTGTAAGATTCGAGCAAAAACAAAATTGATGGACTAAAATATTAAATACTTTTAAGTCTTGAGAAGGTTTTATTAACACTATATGATAGTAGTATATTAACTGCTGAAATAAAAAAATTAAGGGACTACATCCACCTAAAATCTTCAATTTTTTTATATTATTATAGTATGAGGGCTTAAAAATATATTCTACAAATTGTTTAAAACTTACAGAGATAAGAAGCTTTCAGTCACGAGGTTGAGGGCGACTAATACTCCTATCTGCGCCCCTCAATGAGCGCCCTCGTCGGGCCCGGAACAGTGATCGGCTTAACTAATCAACGACAAACTTAAAGAATCATTGTTTCATGCATTTTTTTCTTACTATATTGTAATAATGTATACGCAAAAAATTTCTCGCGCTAAGAAAGATGAAACAAGCACGAGAATTCATCATCCTAAAAACAGCCCATCGTCTTTTAAGTTCGAAACGGTGCCCGTCATATCTCGAGAATCGATCCACAGATTCTTTAGAAACTTGGCACAGTCGCGATTTGCGAAATTTTTAACAGAACAGCGGCCGCATTTTTTCAAAATAGCCAAAATTGTAACAAATTACGATAATAACTGAGTTTTTTACCGAATTTTCGTACTTCAGTTCCATGTGCCGTTTTTTTTTAAGAGTAATTTTGGGAAACGGTGATAAGTTAATATGTTTCCTATGTACTTATCTTCATCATAGCGTTCTATCTTTGATTTCAGATGATTTTAGCAGGAGGTGGGTCACCGCAAACCGGGTCGCGAAATAGACGCTCCACTTCCGGCGGGCATATCTCTTTCGGTTTTAAATATTCTTAAACTGTGTTCATTTTACCATGTTTACAATAAACTTATCTTCAATTTAAAAAAAAATTATTTTCCATTAATAGTTCCCAAGAAAACTCATCCCTAATGTCGACTATTTTTTTATGTTTCTAGATGGATATAGCCCCTTAATATATAACAATAATAATGTCTGTATTTTCCACAGAGAATAGATACATAACAATGATGTTATTAGGAATAGCGATATTCAGCAAAGTTGCCCTAAATCCATATAACCATTCCATCTACATAGGACGATAAAAATAAGTAACATGTACTTGCATAGAAAATGAGAATAATAACAATATGCGGCATAAGTATTGTTGTCATATAAATAAATTTATTTTATTAAAAGGCAGGTATTTCACTTGGCTTTAAAATGAAATAACACTAGCTCATACATTGTTGTGTGAGGAAATATTTTTAAATATCTTTTCATTAAAATATTTTGAATATTACTGCTAAACGATAACACTCCTGAAAAAATACACTTGTATATAGACTCACGATACATGCAATTAAAAGTGCTTCGTGAATGCCTTCCACCATTTGTAATAAGTTTCTTTGATAAACATTGAGGTACCTTAATAACGTTAGGTTTTGAACCCAGTATACCATATGCACCCCATGTATTTCGTTAAGTCTTAGCCCTTCAAATTCTACATCTGTGAAACTAATGTACTCAAAATTTTTAAACCATAACTAAATTATGTATATCCATTTATACAAGTATTTGCCTTTTTCGATTAATAATAGCAGGCCAATACCCGGTGTTGTAGTAATCAATACTACTAAGTATGAGTGACTGTGTGACTTACTTGTACTTTATTTAGTTTTACTTTGGTCGTATACAGATATTTCTGTATATATACGGCACATTATTTTTGACATGATGTTGTGAACTTAACACCACGATCAATATACAGGTCCTAATCTTTACAGTAATTTGCACACTTTGTACACTGTTTAATACACTTCCTTTAAGGTTATAATTAGGACTTCAAGCAATAACATTATCACCAATAACGGTGGTTTTCATTTATTTACGTTTTAGATCCATTTAAGGCCAGTTCATGAGCACTTCATACTCTTACTATGTTTTCAAGATCCAAATTTATATACGGATCTCAAATATAACTTAAATATAATCATGATATAATCATTATTAAATAATATAATAATAACAATACAATCATGATAACTTAATACATGATAATACATTCACCATGTATGTATTAAAAGCTGACATATGAATATCAGCAAATGTAAAGTTTGAAAACCATCAGAATCTTGGTAAGGATAACAAACTTTTTAAAAAGTATGGAAATCAGCAGTATAATTAGAAAAATATAGAAGTCCCAGGATGCTACCTTGTGGTACGCCTTTGACTATTTCCATCCGTGCCGAAGTGTGTTGGTGGTAACTATTCTCTGGCATCAACCAGTGTTGAAGGAAATTTACTGTAGTGTGACTATAGTAAAAGTATAGTAAAATCAAATGAAGTGGTAATAAAGAGATTACTAAAAAAATATGGCCCAAGTTTAGATAGTATTAGAATTGATAAGCACTCGAATAAACAGTAAAACAAGTAAAGAAACTACATTCTTAGTTAACACGTATTATTCAAGATATCACAAAAGACAAAAGCACGTTTCACTTAAAATTTAAATCATAAAGTAACCCAATAACCAATAAAAAACCTCATGTCTCCTACTATAGAACGTCATTCGATCAGGTCAGGTAGTCGTTAAAGGCAAATACAGCTAGCGCAATTGGCGTTGATATTCCGTGTCTTGTCGACAATTGCGTTACACTAATCTCTTTGTGCCACTAATCACGACAGCTTTTTTTTTGGTATGTGAAAAGTAAAACTGATATCTTATTCTGATACTACTTACCCAGTGAGAATATTCATATTAAAATAAAATACACACTTACTTTCGCAGCGTCAATTTTTTATGAAATAAAAAAAAACTCTTCCTCCCATATTTTAAAACCCAGGCTTGAGACTGTCAGTTTTAAATTACATGTTTAACATTAGTTAAGGGCTTGTATTTTTGACATCACTTATTATTTATGTTCCTTAGTATCTAAGGTATGTATATTTAAAGTTATACTAGAAACTATTCTTAAGCCTTGTATAAGCCTCGATTATTCAATCGACGAAAATTGCCACAAACCTACTAATTCCAACTATTTCCAGACGTAATTATAGACTAAACGTGGCTACATTCCTAAAACTGATAAAAGACGATCCTTTTAGGCCGTCGATGTTCGTCCCAGGGCAACTAATCGCCGCTTTGGAAGTAAATTAATTTAATGAAGAGTGAGGAGCGACAGCAAATGTAACTTGTGTAACAAGTTCGCATGAATCTCGAATTGATTCGTGAAACGGCAATTACAAGTTTAGGAGAGGTTTTATTGAAAACTGTAGAAAAAAGCACATACGCTCCATTCCACCGCGGATTGTATCAGAAACTTGTCGGAAGTTCATAATATAAGCAAAAGTTTTTAACGCAAACAAAGCATTTGAAGCTGAACTTGTCGTTGTTTACTCATGAGAAAAAATCACGATTGGGAAAACGGTAACTGATATAAAATGTATCAAATATTTATGAAAAGGAATTGGATTTGAAGTCAACACTATGCAGATCTATGGCGTCGAAAAGTTGGGTATTTCACGAGTGCGTGTAAATTAAGATCCTCCCACTTTGTTACGTTGCTCAAAGAAATTTAATATGTAATGAGACGATACCTAGCAGTGAGAAAATAAATAGGAGAAAGCATTACCAACACATGTTCGCCATCTATTTATCTTTGAGACCGAAAATATTGATATATTTCTCCTCTCCCAAAGGTGTATTTACAAGTTAGAGAAAATTAGCAATCAAAGAATTGAATAAGCTACCAAACGTAACCGCATCTTACTTGGTACCTCCCTCGCTCTTATCTCCCTGAATTTATTTGAATCATAATTCAAGTAACATATTAAGGTCTTTTTAATGGATCATCTGAAAAGAACATGCTACTTTACATATATGATACTAACTGATGTAGAGAAAACCTACTCAAAAAAATTATGTCAATATTATATCAGATAAAACACTCTTATCTGCTAGACATAAATGGTGTCGTATATTAAGGTATTCTGTTAAATCATCTACACAGAAGGTGCTACTAAAAATATACAATACAAGGTGACGTAAAAAATATCTAGATGTACTGATCATCAAGAATAGGAAAGGTGTGAGATTCTCTAGGTATGCGTAGAAGAAAGAGTGAGGTAGAATTCGGAGGGGAAAGGATACACTTTGCGCGCAGCCAGATCAAACCCTATGTACATTCACATTCAATATATACTCGTATTCATCGATATTCACTCTGCAATGGTCTTAGTTCGACTGATTAAAGACCAGGCTATTTACTACGCACCTCATAAGAGGTCAGATATCGCAGTTTTGAAACTTGTTCCTATACTTGTTGAGCTGTAACTAATACTTATTTGTACAAGTTTGTATACTGTCTTACAAACAACCATTGACAAAATGTTGAGGTAGTCATGAGATGTTAGGTTTTATCCTGATTTATGTGTGATGCAATATTTAGTATTGTCACATGTCATCATATTGGTAGAATAATCAGAACGGCATAAAAGCAGGCAGAGGAACATCTAGAAGATCCAAACGGATGCCAAGACTCATTATAGGGTATAGGTCATCATTTCAAATTATGAGAGCATGTCTGAATGTCAATAAATATATAGTAAAATAGATAATGTTTTATCATCATCATTAGGTCATCAGTACTAAGACTGGTTGGACGCTAACCTCCAGCTTCTCCTATCTTGTGCTAACCTACGAATTTCGCTAATTGTGCTACAACCTACATCCCTTACTATTTGCGAGCAGTAGTCTAGTCTAGGCCTACCTCTGCCTTTCTTCATTCCAATTTCTGCCTCCAAAATATCGCGGTCTATTCCCCCATGTCTCAGCAAGTGGCCTACCATTCTATCTCTTCTCATCCTTATGTTTTTCCACATACTTCTTTTCTCGCCGACTTTCTCCAATACTTCTTCGTTTCTAACCCTATGAGTCCATGGTATTTTCATCATTCTTCGGTAACACCACATCTCAAAAACTTCTAATTTCTTCCTACTTGCTTCCCCTACCGTCCAAGTTTCGCAACAGTATAGTGCCGTGCTCCATACATATGTTTTCAAAAATCTCTTCTTTGTTTCTAAGTTTATTACCCCCGAGCATAAAAGTGCCTTCTTTTTGTTAAAAGCTACTCGACCTTGCGCTATTCTTTGTTTTATGTCTTTATACCTTCTTCCATCCCAATTTATTTTACTTCCTAAATAAGTGAAGTCTTTAACTTCCTCCAATCTTTCATTATTAATTTGTACTTTCGTTTTTGCTATGCTCTCGCGCCCTCTGCACACTAACACTTTAGTTTTGTTCTTATTCACCCTCATTCCGTATTCCTCTGTCAACACTGCCTCAATTTCGTTCAATGCTGATTCTAATTCCTCCTTACTAGATGCTAATACTGCTATATCATCCGCGAACCTCAGCATTTTTAGTTTCTGTCCTTGTACTTTAATCCCGTAATCCACTCTATCGTTTACCACATTAATCGCCTCTTCGATGTACAGATTAAAAATTAGTGGTGATAGCGTACACCCTTGTCTTTAATGTTTTATAACAAGTAGAAAAAAAATACTTGTCAATTGTTTTGAATGATGTCGAGATTATAGCGAATTCCCTCAACCTAGATGCGTACGTCTGCGTATTATTGTTGTCGCTCAGATCATTAATTTTAACCAAAACTCGCAGCCTCACAATGAATATCGCATTCAAAGGAAGTTACACGCCAAGTTTTTAGGTAAATAATAAAAAAACAATACAGCAAACAGCCAGAGAATTCTGTTCAGAAAACCCTCCATCTGCATAGATGTCAACTTCAATGAGTCGTGTATGATTGATTGACTTGGAAAATCAATTTTCCTCGATTTTGCTATACATAAACTTCATTTTATATTTATAGGACGCACTCCAAATAAACAGACAGAAAAAATCGCCCTTTGGAATTTTATTTGAAGTGAAGGCGTCGATATTTTCGAGTGATTGGATTTGCTATTTTTTGTATACACGAATATAGTACGACGGTCGACAGAAATAACTCGATTCATTTGCCGTTAATAATAATGAAGTAATTAATGGGCGCGTTCAGTGGAATTACCAATTAATTTTTCATTACAGTGATCCGTTCAGGCGGAGGCGAATGTACCGAGAGATATAAATAAATTTATACAACTATGTGGTCATTCTTTATTAGTACCTAGTTAGGGACCACTTTTGGTATTATATATCTGCTTCTAATTTTTGGCTTTGGCTATGAATGATATTTCGTGTATTCTTTGTTTCTTAGGTTATATTAAAATCAATCTTACTTTGCAGTTTTAATAACTATCTTCAGATAACTATAATAATTAATAAAATATAAACTATATTATGGGTTATTTTGATAGCTACTTGTATTTGTATATTAATTACATGGATATATTTTATTGTTTACATCTATTATGCATGAAATCTTTTGGCGAAACAAAGTTAAAATACATTTATATTTAATTAGGTGTACGGTTGTTTATGTTATTGATGATAATGATAGTATTAAATGTACCTTTAAGAATGAGTGGCAGAATTCGGTATTAGATACTTTCATCCGAAAATTGTACATGTTAGAATATTTTATTGTAAATAATCACAATTCTGACATTGCATCCAAAATATAGAAATGAGATAACATGCCAAACTTATTTTTAAGGGATTAAAAAAAAATTACATTAACTGTATGTCTCTCATCAAGCTAAGATAAAAAAGTTACAGTATTGAATGTGCTAAAGAGGTTACTATAAATATAATTGGTGTTAATAATTGTACAAGTTTAAGTCATCAGAATTAATCAATGAGAAGTTCAAGTCATTCAAATTGTAGAAGCTTAAATTTAGACCTTATACAATAACGAAACGGTGCTGTTTCGTTATTATTACTTTGTTCATTAAAAACCAAGTTGCTTAAGAAAATATAATAATATTTATTCATTTTTATATAAACTTATAAATAATTATGAACAATTTGGAACATGAATTATGGAACAGCAACGTGCATATATCTTCTACTCTACTCAAAACTAACTAGTTTGAATACACATGTATCATAAAAAATATGAATAATAAAATATACCTATTTTTAGTGTATAATATGAGAAACAGATTATTTCAAATGCTGGCTTACTCTTTATTTTTTTATTATCAAGAAACAAATCCACCAAAAATTGCAACTACCGCCAATTTATACTAAGAAATTAAATTTTAATATAAATAGAAAAATGTTAATTTCGTTAATATATATGAAAAACTACTATAAGAGGCATTTTTATAATTTTAATTTTACAAATTTGGGTTAGTTCGTTAAAAAATAAATGTCTCGAAAATTGGATGTTTTCAAAAGTAAATTTAAAGAGTTTCTAATCCCATAAAGGCGAAATTTAGTTCTATTATCTCGAATATGGTAAAAAAAATAATAATAATTTAGGGGTATACATTTCTTTTCTAAATATGGCGCCGCACTTCTTGTTTTTTTATTTTATAATAATAAAATTAACGTCTTGTAAAATGATACTATATTTACTAACTAAATGATTGTCAATCATTTGTAACTCAACACATATTCACATACTTCTGTATTTATATTTTCAGTAATTTTTTTATAGCGGGATAAAAAAAGTACTACGAGACGTTTTGGGAAAAGCTTTCATAAACATAGCTACACAAATATCTTGATTATGTCGGACAATATGTTTATATAACTGTTTGTGTGTAATTGTTATCTAACATGAAAGTAATTGAAATATTTAAAAAATCTAGATATTCATGAAGAATAGGAAATATTTACTGTTTATTGTCTGATCTTATATATGCATGCATCTATTTGTTCGTATTAACCAAAGGCTACAATTTACAAAAAACAAAATTGATTTAAATATCCTTACCTTACATCACGTAAAATATTATCCAAACCATCACCACTTCTGTAATAAAAGAAAAATAGTATTAAAAATTATATAAAAGTCTATTTTCATTTATTTCTTTTCTCTTTCATACATCTTTTAAAGTGGAACTGTGAAATCCATCTTATTATAATTATACATATTATATCTTAATTCTCACTGTATAACTAAGATGCACGAGGAAAGATAAGAAATAAAAATAAAAAGACAGTGAGTGTCTAACAAACATTATTGTTCATTTTCATATAGAATTTTTTTCCATATATTTTTCACATACTTGATTATATGTATAGTTCAAATTTGACTACAGGAGTAGTCCCAGAAGTAGCCGACCTAACGGATAGATGGCGGTTGTTGTTTGAAAAGAATAACTATAGTAGAAAGTACCAACCTTATACAACTTAAGAACTTCAGTATTTCAGTTGTTCAGTATTTGTTTGACAGCCATCAATAGTGAACGCTCTCAGTGAACTTGCAAACAGGGAAAAAATTGGTCATCGTGATGTGATACAACAGTTTTATTTGAAAGGTCTCAGTCCAACCGATCAGTCCAAAGCGGAGCTAGATTCTACTTTGAGGGAGTCTACTTCTTCGTTTACAATAGTAAACGAAGTCAGATTTTAAACGAGGCTATATGAACTGCAAAAGATGAACATCGCAGTGATCGATAAAATGAGGGGACCATGCCAGAAATGGTGAAGAAAATTCACAAGCTGTGTATAGGATGACCGTCGACTGAAAATGCGCGAGCTAGCAAACATGATAGGTATTTCAAAAAATGCTGTACATCGCACATATTAACTAAAAATGTGAACATGAAAAAACTGTGCGCAAGATGAGTGCTGCGATTACTCACAATAGAACAAAAATAACGTGGTGAGGATGTTTTAATCGAGTGTTTGTCGAAGTTTCACAGGAATAAAGCCGAATTTTTGTGTCGATTCATAAGCATGGATAAAACATGGGTCCATTACTTCACACTTCAGACGAGGGAACACTCGAAACAATGGACTGAAAGGGGACAATCGGCTCCAGAGAAGGCGAAGATATTTCAATCTGCAGCCAAGGTCATGGCTTCAGTTTCTTGCGATGCGTGTGGGATAATTTTCATTGATTATGTTCAGAACGGAAAATCGCAATCAACGGTGAGTATTATGGGAACTTACTGCAGTGTTTGAGTTAGATATTTATTCTCAAATTTATTGTGTTTTCTTTTTTAGGTCGGGTACTTCTAGGACTACCCACGTACTACCAACATTAATAGCGAAGCAAGAAAACGCGGCACGCTTCCAATACGCTTCTTATAAGTATTAATGGACAAACGAAGACAAACCAACAAGAGCAATGAATTTGGTGAATGGCGAGAAGTGAATAGCTTTCAGCAGATGGCCGGGACAAGCCCACTCTGTTTCGGTGCCAAGATATATTTTAATTAGTCGCAGCGAATAGAAATATGGTGGAACATCCTGTCTCGCAGCCGCCTCGATGTTGGCATGCGTTTTCGCGGAAAATAGAATTAGCTTTTTTGTCGTTTACGTTTTAGCACACCTGGACGTTCAGCTGACCTAACTCAAAGCGTTTAGTGGAAGAAAATCGATCTCAAATTGCTTGGTCGTGTAATGTTTCTTGGCGCAGATGTGCCACCAGAGTTTTTAAATTATCCGCTAGTAATAAGTAATATGATAGTTACCTAATTAATCTATGCACGTCAAGTTGTAACTACCTTCTAAGGATCTGTCATGCTCTATTTAGATTTAATAAAATATTAAACCTCCTTAATTAGTGTCCTTAATAGATGGTGACAGATATTTACTCTCGTTCGTTAGAATAATTTTATAGAGAAATATTATGTAACACGCCTACTATCACTACTGTATCAATGATGTTACAATCGGGTAACTTTCCGACAGCCTGGATACTGTCTCATAAACTTGATATATTTGAATTAATGCACGAGCAATTTTATTTATATTTTCTATCGTGTTTAATCACCTACTGCTTTATTCCTTGTGGTAGTATAAATATTTATATTTCTATCTCATCTCTGTGATTTTCCGACAGCGTAAATATGTCGAAAGTATGCAATAACACGCGATTATCTATGCACAATGTGAATGTATTTTTGTGCGCAAGTGGACAATTCTAGTGATAAAACGTTGTAGAAGAATATTACATTAAAAACCTGAAGAAGTAGAAGGATATTACATTACTCATTTTTATGTAATCCAATGTGAAGGAAATAGTTCTTACAAGCAATTATTAAATTAACATATAATATTACTTGGATGTAAGGATAAATGTAAGGTTAAATGAGACATTATCAATGGCAAGCGTAAAATGGGACTGTTTAAATCTAATCGAGTGAATCAGTCCATTGATGTTCATTTAACAACCTCAACATCATCTGTTAATGATGTTCAGTATACTGTCTTCGTCAGCAACTCGACCTTTTAGACCTTGTATTACTTTTCCGCACTGAACTATACGCGGAAGAGTAATGTAATCGTGTAAAAATAATTTTTTTTCTAGCGTTTATTTTTCGTTTTTCGGCCTAAAAACAAAAAAAAAAGATTTTTAAACCATTGTGTGTGTGTGTGTGTGTGTGTGTGTGTGTCGTTGTTGTTGTCGTTATCGCCGTTATCGCCGTTGTCGTTGTCGTCGGCATTAAAATTTCTTGTTAGCACGATAACTCAACTAAATCGTGTCAGATCGATCGGGTTTTGGCTGATTCTGATCGGGGACGTCTCCCAGATGACACCTATTGATTTTGAGGTGGATATAACACATTCTACCACGTTCATGGGTCATGGGAAAGCACAATAGTGGACTATTTGAGAATTTTTTTTGTTAGCACGATCACTCAATTAAATTGTGTCAAATCGATCGGGTTTTGACTGCTTCTGATTAGGGACGTCTACCAGACGACATCTATTAATTTTGAGGTGGATAAGACACACCCCACCCTGTCCATGGGTCATGAGAAAGCACGATGGTAAACTGTTTGTAAGAAGTAAAATTGTCGAATAAAACACATATTCTGCATTTATTTGTTGGTTTATTTTTTCTCGGCCACTCAATTTCGAGATAGAGATATTCTACGTGCGGAAAAGTCCGTTTTAAAGTTTTAAAACTGTTTGTTTTGTATAGTTTTCTCTTTGTACTTGATGTTTTAAGTGCTTTCGTATAATTCTAATTGTGATAGGTTGAAGGAGTGAGTTAGCTATACGATAGTGTGTTCTAGGATTACAGTACTTTCCTAAAAATACTTAGAATGTGCATGAAATTATACATAGAAAGAAGTAGAAATATTGATAGTATACATAGTTGACGAATATGAATACTTGTAAGATTTTATTATCAATTTTAATTAATTTCAAACTTCGCGTAGACACAAAAGATAACGTCTTTTATAATTTCCATCGTTTCTGCCAAGCTTTCTCGTATTTTCCCATATTACCAACCCCTCTCGAGTTATTTTTGCCTTATAAAAGACCACAGAGAATGGACACTTTGGAAAAGTTAGATATAATACGCTCCCTTTTCTTTGAATAGCAACTAACTGAAAGTTAACTTTCAACTAATAAGAATACTTTGAGACTTGTTTTCAGTGGAGCATTAGGTATCTCTTATAAATTCATTTTCCCTTCAACAGCCTCGTTCTTGATCTAATTGCGCAGAAGCGTATACTTTGGTGGCTTTCAAAGTACCGTAAAATTAATTCAGGATAAAACTTAACTTATAGAAAATATATAACAAAATTTTACATTATCCTCTCACACAATTTCCTAAATAAATTATTTCAATAATCCAAAAATATATTGTATTTCCATGGTTCAATAGGCAAAATAAAGCATACCAATTTTAATTACAAAAAGAAAATTGTAATAGGGCACCAAATGTTGTAAAAGATAATAGATTTTATGAATAAGACAATTTTAAGACGTTTACAATTTTTCATTTTATTATTTTCGCCATTAGGTTTGGATGTTTCTATTTTTTTTTTTTTTTTTTTTTTTTTTTTAGGAACATCGGGTCTCATATTTATCGTGACACTAGTCTTTTTTACAAAGATTTAAGTGATAAAATACGAGATAGCATAAATTAGATAAAGTTTAACCTACTCAATATAAGTATGATGCACTATGACGAGGTATGCTACTATGGAAGTATATCCCTTCTTAATTTCTCTTTACGTCACTGACTTCCTAATATATTTTAATGGCCAATATACACTTGTTTCGTAAGATAATACATAAATTTGTTGAAAATTCAAGAAATAACTTTTGTAAAGAACTTTCGAACCCGCTAAATTTTCTTTTTATTTACACATTTTTTAAAATATAATTAACACATACAGGTCGATTTGTGTATGAGGTATGGCGTAATAGATTATTTGTTTTAACGGCAACCGCCTATTTATTATAAAATGTGAAGAACATTTTTTACATACGCTAATTAATTACTTTAATTACTTTAGCATGAAAAAAAAATTAAGAAAGACAATTGTGTAATCTCAAAATACTAAATTTAATTGCAGTAGTTATTTAAAAGATAACTAAATTAAACATGTAAATTGTGCACTGTTGGCTGCCTGGTAGAGCAGCCTTAGAGACTGATAATGTTTTTCATTACTATCAGATAAAAACTTGAAATCGTACTTGGTTAAATTGTTTTTTCTGTAAAGAATACATTTCTTATTTCTTGTTTGGCAAAAGTGGTACATTTGAAGTGTTTATTGAGTAATAACTTTGTCATTTTGTGAAAAATGAATGGTTAATTTAACTGAATGAGAAAGAATTTAAATTCTTTGCATGATCGGATTGGGAGACAGGATGTGCTTCTAAAGTAGTTAAATTGTTCAACACAACCTATTCATCCTGATAGGCAGATCATTACTCAAAACATGGTAAGCAATTTTAAGTCCAAATACTGTGAATTTTATGGTTCGTGATCGTGTTCGTGATATGATCATAGAAACCAAGTGGATGTCATTTTTATCGATATTTCTAAACTCTTTGGTAAGTTATATCACTTCATTCTAATACATAAATTGAACTATTTCGGTATTTCCATGTGTATCTTACTATTATTTCACTCTTACCTCAGTGCAGTATATTTCACCGTCACACCTCACCACAGTTTGCAATAAAAAAGTATAATCCGATATCAGGTACTATGTTAAGACCACTCGTTTTCGATTTTTGTTTTAATGATATAATTGATAATCAATATACTCAGTTTTTAAATTTTACGACAAATAAGTACTGCCTGGAAAGTATTTGAATCTTCAGAAGGTAGGTACTGAAAGACATCAACAAGTGGCGCTCCCACTCAATTTTCCCCGTTCCATATCAAGTATTACCCGTAGGGTGTTGTATATAAATAAATAAATGACGGGATATTGAACCAAAGTAATTTAATTACAAAATGTATGCAGTCGTTTTCCCGCTCACTGTATATAATCCCAAGGCAAATTTATTTTGTAGTAAGTTCTAGAAACCTTGAATTTATCACACATACTTAATCCCTAAGGGTAGCGATATCGCTATCGTGTACAACACTTTATATCACCTGAGTTGAAGCAGCTCTGTGGGGTCTTCTGGGATTTATCTAAATATTATTTAAATTTCCGTCGAATGGTCGGAAAATGCGACAACAGTTTCGCGGACGCTAAGGGGACGACCCGATACGAACCCGAGCAGTATTTTAGGACAGATAAAATCGTCAGCTGTTTCCATAATTCCAAATGAACCTTTGTCATTTCCGTAAGATGTGAATCGGATAGTGTCGCATTAGTGTCAGTGAGCGATTCGTAATTAAAGTGGAATTTAAATTTGGAACACAATCGGTGGAAGGCGGAAGAGATGGAGCTTTTTTGGATTTTTTTATAATTTGCGCTTCCTCTCTAGTAAGCAATTAATTCTGGAGTGAAATTCATCTCGTTTAACGAAAATAAATCTGAAGATTGAAATAAGGTGACGTATTTTCGAGACAAGGATGAGACTCTCATAAATTCGGACTCTAAAGACAGACACCGACAGATTTTTTTCTACTTAAATTAATTTAAAAAGGCTGACATTTCTCAACAAAATGATATAGTATTCAAATTATTTCCCAAATTAATTTATATAAGATGAAAGGCTTTAATTTAATAGGATTCTATAATTTACAATAATATACATTTAGCTACACGGAGAAAAATGATCCTTTGATTCAACCATCTTTGCTAAAAAAAAATCCTGTCTTTCAATAGTCAATAAAATAAAGTGCATTAAAACAATAAATAGGTAGTTTTAGAACACAGTGAAATTATTGGTTTAATAACATTTTTCACTGTATTATTATTTTTCTTCTGTGATATCTTTCTTTTTCTATATCTTTATTTTTCTACATTAAAAACTTTAGGTAATATTTATTCATTTATTAATTATATCATACTTAATAATGTGGAAATAAGTTCAAATGTTAATACAAGTATTTGACACATTTATAAATATGACTTAAAAATAATTTAAGAATATTTAAATCATTTTTAAGTACAGTGGTAAATAGAAAGAAGTAAGTAGAAAAAAGGTATACCAGTACAACAGTATCCCATATTATTATTAATATTTACAGTTTTACACGAAGTAATGTATTAAATTTTAAATTATAAAATACGTTTATATTGAAAATTTAAAATATTTGGAAAAATAAACATGTAGACCGGTGGCGGCCGGTGCAATTTTTGTCTGGGGGTGCAATCGATAAAATAACAACAAAAGAAAAATTAAAATAAACTTACCTATGTCCAAGTCCGAGGTTATTTATATAGGAAATCCATTCCTCTGTTTTTTTAATTCGCAAAAACGTCAGTTACGAGATTGACGTATTCGATCAATTCGAAGGAGAATTCAATCTATAAATAATTTCAGAGTGGCTAAGCAACTTGTTGGTTTACGAAAATCTTCCCTGCTATATATATATATATATATATATATATATATATATATATATATATATATATATATATATATATATATATCGGTTAATTCACTTTTCAATTTAATTTTGGCCAAAAATCCATAAGTTTTCGTTGTATTGTTAAAATCTTGAATGGGGAATTGTTTCTCAAAGTCATTAAATTTATTGGGGAAAAATAGTTTCGACGCTAACAGGTGTTCTCTGAACTCAAATCTGTGTTTAATTTGGTTAATTAATATATCACACACTTCCTTTGTTTGTGCAGAAAATAAGATCAGATAGGGGAAAGAGAGAGAGAGGAGAAAGGAGAAAAGAGAGAGGAAATAGAGAGGATAGAGAGGGGAAAGAGAGACGGGAGAGAGGGGAAAGAAATAGGGAAGAGAGAGGAGGGGGGAAAGAGAGAAGGAAGAGAGAAAAAGAGAGAGGGGAGAGAGACGGGAGAGATAGGAAAAAGAGAGGAGAGAGAGAGGGGAGAGGAGGGGAACAGTGTGTAGTAAGGTTAGGTTAGGTTAGGTTAGGTTAGGTTAGGTTAGGTTATGGGACGCGGAGTCCCGAGGGAGATGGACCAGGGTATTAATCCCGAACATAAGATCATGGTGCGAAAGGGTACACGGAGATGTCGAGTATCATTTAACCCAGGCCCTTACCGGGCACGGCTGCTTCGCGGAATACCTATTGGAAATAGGCAAACGCGAGAGCAGAGAGTGCTGGTCCTGTGGGGAGGCCGATGACGCCGCCCACACAGTGTTCAGGTACAATAGGTGAATAGGCGAAAGGAGAGCTGCGGAGCAAAAGATAGGACATGTTATCGCGGCAGATAACATGATCCCAATCATGCTCGAGACCAGCGACGGATGGACCGCGGTGGAGCACATGGTAACGGCCATCATGAAAGAAAAGGAGAAAGAGGAAAGGGAAGTGGGAAACGAGTAAATATCCTGATTGATATGTCGAAGGGAAGTAAAGCGAAAGGGGTTCCTCTTCGGCATTACACCAATAGGATGGCGGGGAGTTGTACACACGAATCCAAAAAGATTAGGTTAGGTTAGGTTCCAGTGTGGAGTTGTATGTCTCCCATCTGGCGTCCCCGGGTGGTGGATAGGGGAATGTCCTAACCGGTTCCGGCCGGTGGATAGGTATGAAATAAAATAGTACCCTCGAACCAAAACATACAAACATACCGTAACCTCGGACGTGGTCCGGGGCCGGGAGCCGCGGGGTAACCCGGGGCCGAGCTTCAGGAACTCACAACGCAAGACGTGAGCATGGGTTTGGGCGAACCCAGAGCAATCCGAGCCACGGGTGGGAGAGGCCACCTACCCGCTTAAAAACCGTAATCCGGGCCCGTACTTCAACTACCTCTATGTGGTACAGCAGGGGTATGTCGTACGGTTACCAGGACCGGGGGGGCTTGCTTTAATTGGCTGGCTTGCGAGGAGAAAACCTCTATAACAAATCGACAGCGAAGTCGTTAATACCTGTAGGGCACCTGGTGCATCCTACAGTATATAGCCTTACCCTCAGGATGGGCGTCACCTGGGACCTTTTGATCGTCCCATAATCGTGGGATTTAGTATGGAATTTGAAAATAAGAAAAATGAAAACGGGACGGTTGATAATGATGACAAAATTGGCAATGGAAAGGAGAAACGAGATGAGGAGGGAGAGTGGACCAGGCGATTAATTAAAAACGTGATAACCTGGCACAACAGGAAGTTCGAGGAGGGAAGCTACTTTTTCACTCAATTCCTCTCCGGACATGGAAGCTTTAGATCCTACCTAGTAAGAATTAAAAAGGCTGAGTCAGACAGTTGTATATACTGTGAAGGGGGAGATACAGCTGCGCACATCCTCGATTGCCCTAGGTGGGAGAGGGAGGGGAGTGAGATCCGTAGAGAGGTGGGCTGGGACCTGGATGCGGATACATTCCAAGACGTCATACTGGCCAGTAAAAAGAATTGGAGCGCAATAAATAGAGCCATAGAAAAGATGATGGCAGGGAAGGACAGAGACGGTAGGAATAGGAAGTATATTATAAATAGGAAGATAGGCTATGCAGAACAACGGCGACTCTCTGGTTGCGAGGTAATGCGGCGTCCGCTGTGGTTCAGTAACAGTTCAAGAACGAATTGTTTGTGTAAAACTGTTTTATGAAAGTGAGCGATCATTTACAGTTGTATTAAGAAAAGTTCGCACAAAATTAGGACAAAATGAAGAGCATAGAGAGTTGACAGCTCATAACTTAACCAAGAAATTGAAGGAGACGGGTTCTGTTATTGATAAGGTAACACCAATACGTCCTGATAGTGGTCGGTCAGATGAAAATATTGCTGCAGTGAGAGAAAGTGGACGGGAGTATTCAACATCAATTCAACGTGGTGCACAACAATTTAATCTATCAACAGTCACCATACACGATCAGATCACGTGACATAACTCCACCGAACTTTTTTTTTTGGAGATTATGTCAAGGAAAATGTATACGCCACCCACACAGCAACAATCAATGACCTCCAAGCAAACATTCAACGTGTTATTCGGAAAATAGAGCTAGTTTTATATGCCTGTATTATGGGAAATTTTGCTAAACTAATAACATACCAGGAGTCGAAACGGCCATATAAACGATATTCTTTTCCATTCGTAGCCGTATCGTCTCCATTTTTTGTTGAACAGTAAAAAACCTCAGTTTGTCATATTCCATAGTTCTTAATAAGACATCCAAGAATATTGACGTTGTATTAAACTCATCTAAGACACCATTTTTATTTTAAGAGAGGTAACACCATTACTCGTTTAGCCAAAGTCTTTCATTCACTTTATTTACTTCGTATATCTTTAAAATCAGCTCCTAGCGATTTACTAACTACCGGTTTAATGACGCTTTTAACCATTTTGATAAAATATGCACGAACAAAACGTTTAATTCTCCATTGTCTGCATCTCCAGCTTCAAGTAGCTTCCCATAAGGTGTACGTGTCTAAGATCCCCCAAGTAATCTAAAAATAGTTAAGACTCATTCTCGACGTTAAATTTGAAATTTTAACACAATCAATTTGCCAAATGACCGCCGTAAAAGCGCTAGGAAAGAACATCATAAAACTTTTATTAGACTATCTGGTACACGGACAATGTGCTAACTTAATTTATTGCATTCTAACAAACTACGTACGATGTAATCGCTTGATGATGGAGTGCAAATTAATTATATGTATATGAGTTTTTCTCACTATCCGTGAGAGAAAAGTTTCAGCGATTCATCGCTTTTTATTCCACAGTATCTGGATCGAATGGGGTAAAATTAAATTAAGCATTGAATCGTGAATAATACCAACCTTTAGGTTTCACCTTTACTCCAATATTTCTCCAGGTAACGTAACTATATGAGGAGCACTATTTATTTTTTGAGCCTAATAATAAGAAAAACATTCATTTGACATTGAAAATTACGTTTTTCGAAATATTCTCTTTCATGATCTATACACTTTTTCATGCGTTCCAATCATTTGTCAAAGCATTTTTTCATTTCGCTTGAGACATCTCCAAAACATGGTTTTTGAACGCATCAACGGCTTCTTCCGACGAAAATCGTTATCCACGTAATTTATTTTTAACGTTCGGGAACAAAAAGAAGTCATTGTGGGCCAAATCAGAAACGTACGGTGCATGATCCAATAATTCGATTTTCTGAGCGTTCAAACATTCGGTTGTTAGACAAGATGTGTGAGAACTCGCATTGTCATTGACGTCATGACTCGCATTGACGGCGCTTGTTTGTTTTCCTTATTTCACCGAAAACTTCCGGCAAACAAATGATTGTGTATAATTCAAAATTGACCGTTTTACGTTTCTCTAAAGGCACTGTTTTTCCGAAACAACAGGCGACCATTTGTTTCGAAGTGCCTCGAGCGCGAGCAACTTTTGTTGGATTTGGTTAATCTTAAAACACCCATACATTCGACTGCTGTTTACTTTCATTCGCATAGATCCATGATTTGTCACCTGTTACAATATTATATACGTCTTTTGAACTACCGCCATTATATTTCTTGAGAATTTGTTTGCACCAATGGACAAGCATCATTTTGAGATTTTTTCAAATTATGTGGGATCCAGCGAGAACAAACCTTATTCATGCAATATTTTATATATTAGTCGAACTAATACCTAAGGCTGCCTCAGTCTCACAGTATGTCATACTCGTATGACGATCTTTCATTATCAGTTTTGTACAGCATCAATGTTTTCTGGCACAACAACTGATTTCGCACGACTTTCGTCAGTGAGCGAATGATGATCACGATTACACTCGTTATACCAGCGTTTTACAATGATAAAAGAAGGGGCTAAATCGCCAGAAGTGGAAGTAGATTGATCGATGCACTCTTGTCTTGATAATATACGTCGAAAGTCGTAATACATCATAACACACGAAGATTTTCACGAGTTAATTCCATTTTTCGCTGAGATACAAATTTCAAATCACTGTAAATGACACAGATCGCTCTTAAATGATAAAATGTTCTGAAAAAGGTTATAGTGAAAAATGTCAAACTTTCAGTTGGAAACGTAAGATGGCATCTGACAACACTTAGTTTTGCCAAGGCTCAAAACATAAATAGTGCCCCTCGTATTGCATGTAGTTTCCAGATTTCCAGTGCATTACGTTTAAAACATAATGAACGAAATATAAATCGAAAGTGCGACAGAATCTGTAATCTTCCGTATTACCATATGCTATCAACAATTGTGGTTCAAGGGAATGTTTGTGAATATGCGCATCTGAGGCTAATCGTTGATAAATATTAGATCATCTAAGCCAAGGGTCTCCAAACTTTTTAGCCTAAGGGCCACACTGACTCCTATGTCCCCAGGATTAAGATCAAGCTAAATCATGATACTAGCATGAGTTAGAGTTACAACATAGTGTAGTTTTGAACAACGCGTAAATTTCCGTATTGGGACTAGTCGGTGAGTGAGATATCCATGGCATAGTGTATCTATGGTATATATTTCGTATACTTCATAATAAAAATTATGAAGTGTGCGAAGAGCTTCTTGGCATTTATAGCAATCACTGCATGACCGATGGAGAAGATATTTTTAAAGGAGTTCTGTTCAGAACAATAATCTTCAATGAAGAAACTTGATGTGTATCACTACTGGTGGTAGCAAACATTGTGGAAAAAATACAGGTGTTCTTGATCTCGTATCAAAGGCCGTAGGATATAATGGTTGTTTTGATCAATTGATTGGTGGTTTTGATTAGTGAAATAATGGGCGAATTTATAAAGGCCTAAAAGAACATTGTAAAAAATATTATATAGGATAATTTCAATTATGCTACTGCTAAATTTCAGTCACGCCTATTTAAATCTATCCTCAATTTAGTGACGTAGGCAGATTATTTATTCTAACACGTTTTTCTGACATTTATCCTTGAAAATAATTCGAAGTAATTTCCATTATAAAATTTAGTAATACAGTAGAGTTATCATTTAGGAAAAGGATCGTCTAAATCTGTTAAATCTGTATGTTAGATAATTATCAAACATAAACATTTTTTTTCGCAAATAAGGTTATCTTCGCCGCCGCCCGTCCCTGTTAAAAAAGAGTTAAAGTAATATTTCTCCACAAAGCCCGTAATCTGCAAAACATTTCCGCTGCCCTTCCATACCGGCTTGCTCTCGACACAAATTGAAAATCTAACTGGTTTATCGTAGTATATAAAGCTTGAGGTAACATCTTATCTCAAGCATTTGCCCATGTTTCCATCTCATTTCACTTCTGCCCGGGCCTTTTGACCCTGTTTCACACAGTTGACCCCACCTGACCCCGGGAACATGTAACTCCACTCTGCGGCTTCTGACGATCGAATCAAATTTAAATTTTTTCCTGCTCGAGGACGACCGGAGCTACTGATGAAGCCTGCGGCATTTGTACGCAGTCAAACTGTTGCTGGATCGTATTTTTTTAATTGACGGGATAATCCGGTCAGGGTTTCCCTTCTTCTTCTTTATTTGTTCGTCCCAGTGTTTTCCGCCTTCTTATGGACTCAATTCCATAAAGGTGATAACGCTAGACTTTTTTTATTATGACTACGTCGTTAATCCACCCCAAGGAAGACGACCCTCGTTTATGTAATTTAATATAAAATATTTCAATTATTACAAACATTTTTCTTTTCACATCTTCTTAAAATATGAGTTTTGAGAAAATATATAAAATATTATTTAACATAAATAATATTTCTCTTTGACAACTTATTGGTTTCCAGTATTCAGTTTGACTATTTCTTAATAATTTTTTTTAATATTGATGACAAATTCAGTCAACAAAACTAATTTATTTCCAACTCAGCCACATTTTCTTATACCTTGGCTGACTAAACCAATCAAAACCAGATGCCTTAAATAAATTATATGCCTTTTAAAGGAGTTGTGACTGTTTTTCTTTTCAAAAATACCTTTTTTTTCCTGAAACTAGAACCATTTCTGAAATGAATAGTATTAGTCCCATGAAAATTTCAGCACTAGAAGTGCTCTAAATATTTTTTTTTTGAAATGGCTCATGTTTAGTTATTCTGGTAAAGTTGTTGACTAGAATTAAATTGAGGTGAAGACGAAAAGAAATAGGACAACTCTGAATCAGACTTATTTGAAAGAATTACATCCCTATAAATATGAAATAACTAACTAATGAAGACCATATAAATAGAAAATATAATATCAATGGGATATTACTTTTCATCTACATTCTCTACATGGGATAGTACTTGTGAAACTTTTGATATTCTCTTCCCTCTTCAACTTTTCCTTTTCGTGAATACTTTCTTATGTTTAGGTATTTCGTAACAGTTTATAAAAAAATAAATCACTTGATAAAACTACAATAAGGCCCTTCTATAAAAGTCATAAGAATATAATATCGTGTTTACATGTTCTTATCTAATAGAGATCATACTTAAAGAAATATCTTTTATTTATCACAATGTATAGGAATAAATATCTAGTAGGCCATATGCCGAATTGCATAATGTGTACAGTGATGAATAATTTAGTACATTAATTTGATGTACGTATAAAGCAGGCGGAAAGTTACTAAGTTAATTATTGGGTCTTTATGTTGCACATTGATATTAAAACGAAGAAAATAGACTAATTTTTGGAATTGTGTTTCCTCTTGGTAGCTTTCTTCAAAGCTCTACCACATAAAAGCATGTTTTATACATTTTAATATATTTTATTGCAATTCACTAATATTTTATTGCAGTTCAATAATACTTATATGGCCCTTCAATAAGGACGCTTTAAATTTGTTAGGTCATAGCGCTCATGTTGTTGAAGCAACATCTGTTAAATGTATTGTTAGTTGTTCACTAGTGTATGCCAAATCACCATAGAAGATTAATACCGAGTATATCTCGTGTTCAACATCGAGTACAAATAATCAAATTTTATTTTCAAAATCAGTGATTCATTCGAGGAACGTTCCTCGCATTACCGGATTTTTATCCTCGCCACAACCGCTCCGCTGAGTCGACTATTCGACGTTTGGTGGCCAAATTCGTGTCAACTGGCTTGATAAATAATCAGCCAACACCCGTACGTAACCGAAACGCAAGATCTGCTGAAAACATCGCTGCTGTGCATGAGAGTGTACGAGAAAACCCGATACAGTCAATTTCTCGTCGTTCACGAGAACTTGGCCTTTTACGACTTCAACTTGGCGAATTTTGCGTCTAGCCTTAGGTCTGCACCCGTATAAAATGCAACTGATCCGGGAACTTAAGGTAAACGACCATAGACAACACTGTCTGTTCACTGATTGGGCTCCAGAGCAATTAAATGTTGACCCAAATTTCTGCGACGGACATTTGAACGACGTCAAATTGAGTTGATATCAGTCAAATAAAGAAATTGAGTGGATATCAGTCTCAATAAATATCACATACACAACTTGTTTTATATACGTTTAAAAATCGAGCGTATTTATTGAAAGACCCTTTATATGCCCCGAAGTTAACATTGGATATTGATCATTGTTTTCAAAGTTAATATCTACTATTAAGTAATAAGTATGTAATAAGTATTTACGATCCGTTTTTTGCCTTATTTATGTATTTAACACCTAATTGAAAAGTCTGACTTCGAAAAATGCAACTAGCGTTAGTCGTTGTACAAGCCATAATTTACAAGGAATCGTATCAGCGAAGGAGAAGAGCTATTTGTAAATATTTGGAATAAGAATTTCTTTAACTTCGCGCAACGATCGGTCCCAAAATGTCACTTAATAATTGGCATCATTTGAACTACCTACTAAATAACCCTTTTTTTATTACTAAGGACCACTTCACGTCCATAACGTACATCTTAATAGTATACTTCTCTTTTCGGAACAGAATAAATTGAATAGTTTTACACTAGGTACATTTACACTAGGCACATTTCCTCTGCTCAGTTCGCTAAGTATCATTTATGTGAAACCGTCGCAGCGGAGAGAGTGATTTTTTTCTTAATCCTGTGCTCAATGGTTTCAGCGATTTTGCGATGGAAAACTTTAAGGACCAACACGCCAACATCCAATTTTGTTTTGTGTTAAAAAAACAGCGGCAGATACAGATTCAATGATTCGGGAAGTTTATGGAAACATTTCACTGAGCCATACAATAACTTACGTGTTGCTTGCCCGGTTCAGAAGTGGCCGAATGTCACTTTGATATTTAAAAGGTACACAATTTCATCATGCCTAGTCGTCGCAGAATATCGACAAAGTGGAGAAAATAACTGCAATATCCTTGTGTTCCGGCAAAGTTTGTTCCGTGACTGCTTTCCAATAACTAGAGACAGAAGCGTCTGAAAGTGTACCAGGAATTAAAAGAACGATCATAGACTGACCCTGATTTTTTTTCAAAAGTCATCGCAGAAGATGACTTGGTGTTGGAGTTGATAGAAATCTTGGTGTTACGTCTATGGCCCCGATACAAAGAACAGTCTAGCCAGTGGAAGGCCCGCACCCACTTCATCGCCCACACAAAAGAAAAACATGACAAGTGAAAGCAAATGTGATCAAGGAGTTGTTCACGTTAAATTTATTCCTCAGGGCATTACAGTGAACAAAAGTTACTATCTGGAAATGCTAAAGCGATTGCATAAGGCAGTAGAAAGGAAAGACCTGAATTGTGAAGATCGGGACTGATTTCTTCATCATGACAATATGCCTACCCACACAGCGTTAAAAATCAATTAGTTTTTGACAAAAAGAAAATGGCATGACAACGGTTTCATCCTACCCGTCCGATCTAGCTCCCAGCAACTTTTCTTTACTTCCAAGAATGAAGGAAAATTTAAAATAATTTTCAACCTGTTCTGCGTCTCACAACGTAGAAGAGGTTGAGAAAAAATCGCTGGAGATACTTAACGGCATTAGTTCAGAAGAATATAAAAAATGTTTCGAACAATGGAAAAACCATTGGGACAAGTGCATATCATCTAATTGACAGTATTTTGAGGAAGATTCATGTTTTCAAGATGTTATCTTAAATTAACAAACAAATTAATAAAAAATTCTCGTTTGTTTTGTGTACAGCCTCGTATATAAACTTATTACCTTGTCGTATCGTAAATCTCGCTGAACATGCACTTTAACTTTGCTGTTTGAAACGTTAAATTAATAACCCTCCATCTCGATAATTCCACGTGTTCACCCAGGTATGCCCATGAATACGTCGATAATCTTAACCTGCAAGTAGAGAAGCCAAAGCGAACTTTTTAATCTCTTTCCAACTAAAAGTTCTTGTTATTAATTTAACCTATATGCTTCTAGAAACAAAGGAGGTCTCGTAACTTAAACACAACTTTCCGCCAGGATAAACAACTTTAAAGCCTATAGATGATTTTCGGGAAATTCGGTAGTTTGTGGACAGAATTCAAAATTTAGTTCGAACCCTGCGAGATTCAGCTGAATATCTCGCACAAGTCCCTCAAATCAATAACCGCCACTGCCAAATTAAGGTTAAATCTACTGGCAAGTGGAGAGAAAATATTTTCAGTAAAATGTGTAGGTGGTGCGATACAGTAATGTACGATTTAGTTATATGCAGGTTAGTATTTTTCAAAGTATATTCCATAAGTGTTTTTGCATGTTACTTTTACCCTTAATACCACATTTCGAAAAAAAATTATACAGTATTAAAAAGGTATACTATTCTCGAAATAGACTTCCAGAAATAAGAATAGAAGTATATTGAAACTACTTCCTAATCTACTTCATACAATTCACACATAATGAATATATTATGACATTGTCCCTAGCTTAACTTTATCTTATCTAACAATATCACACAAATAAAAATGAAATAATGCATTGTTTTAGTCAACATTTAATGAATGTCCTCTATAAACAATACGACGTCAACATGCCGTGATTAACAGTTCAACATCGAATAGTTTGTGTACAACTATTTTATGAGAGTGAGCAATCACTTGCTGTTGCAACAAGAAAAATTCGCACAACATTAGGACAAAACGAAGCGCCTACAGTGTGAACAGTTTGTAATTTAAACAAGAAATCTAGTTCTGTTACTGATTCTAGATTTTAGATTCATTCATGATTTGATTCATTCATGATTCATATTCACTCATGATTCTAGATTCATCACCAATAAGTTCTTATCGTGGTCAGTTCAATCGTGCACAAATAGCGCACAATTCAAATCTTTTAGTTCCAACCGACATACCCCATATATTAAATAAACATATACGTATTTATACACATACAATATAAAATAGTGGTGCCTAAATATTTTTTTCTGTCAAGCAAACATTATCTAGAGCTTAAAATAAAGCTGGTAGTGTGTGCTACTTTCCTATCACAAAAATAAATAATCACACACTGCCCCAAACATATACCCAAATTAATATAAAAACAACATGCAGGTTAGGTAATATTTAGGATATAGAGTCTCATGCATATACAATTTAATTTAATTGAATACCACTGTCTACAGCTTATCACAATTATCTGCTAGGTACTCAGCGCAATATAAATGATCATTTTAATACATAAATGATAGACAAATGATTAGTAATATCAAATTACTAAATTATATACTTTACTCGAATTGCTTGTAATATTAAAGCTGTTGAAAGATGTATTAGATTAATGACGGATGCTTCAGCTGTTACTCAAATTAGTCATTCTCAACATGCTTTAATTCCTGCAAGACTGAATATCCGTATTTGAATAAAATATAATGATAATGCTCTTTGGAATAATAATTATTATATAATTTTCAAGTTTTTAATCTTTCGTCCATCGGCGAATTTCAATTGAATATAATTAACATTATCATTGTGATACTAATATTATTATTGTAATTGTATGTGTGTTTCTTAAGCTTGATAGAACTTTAAAATTGAATAAATACCACAAAAATTTAATTTTGATAAACAACCTGTTTTTATTTGAAAGATCAATACATGGCATTAATATTCAAAAATGATTTGAGTCATATGGCTACCGCCAAATGACTGTATGACATGTGTTTTTGACGAAGCGCATTCTGTCAGTTCAATTTTGGGTCACTATTTTGAGCAGTGGTGACCGTATGTCATGAATCATACGAATAATGTTGGCTTGTAAGGCGTCCAGTATTGCTGGTTTATTAGCATAAACCATTGACTTCACGTATCCCTATGGGAAATAATCAAGAGGCGTCAAATCGCAGGACCTAGGTGGCCAGTTGACAGGTCCATTTCTTGAAATCAACTTATCACCAAATCTTGTTTGCAATAAGTCGATAGTTTTGTTCGCCCACGCACGTAGCCCCGTCCTGCTGCATCCACATCTCATGCGGATCAATGCCATCCATATTTTGAAAGAGATATTCATTGATCATGGTCCCGTAACGTTCCACATTGTCCGTGACGTTAGATCCAGCCTCATTTTTAAAGAAATAGTGTCCAATGATGCCACTAGCGTATAAACTGCACCAAACTGTGCATTTTTCTGAATGTAATGGGGCCTGTAGGATCTATTCTGGATTGGTGTCACTCCATAGCCAACAATTCTGCTTACTAACGAACCCGTTAAGCCAAAAATGAGCCTCGTCGCTGAACATAACTTTGCGATCAAACAATGGGTCTGCTTGAAACTGCTCTAAAGCCCATTCAGCGAAAAAACGACGCAAACGATGGTCTTGTGGCTTTAATTCCTGCACTAGCTGGATGTTATATGGGTATATCCCAAGATCTTTGTGCAAAATTTTCCACGTTGTGGACGGACAAAGCTCCAACTGCTGCGACCGACGACGAATCGATAATTTTGGATTTTCTTGCACTTTCGTTTGCAGCGGCAATATTTTCTTCAGTAGGCACATTCCTTCGGCGTGTTGATATTCTTGCATCCTTTAGAGAGTGTGTGGTACGAAATCTATTCACAGTGAGACGGATGGATTACTCAGATAGACGATTATTTGTGCCGTACAATTCACGAAGTAGTCTATACGTTTCCCGAATCGACGACTGACTTTCAAAGTAAATTTGAACAATTTGATAGCATTGCTCAAACGTGAGTCTATTCATAATTATCTTCCACACTATACTTAATACAAACTAATTGGGTGCACATTGACAGTTGACTTCACAGTCATCGCTATCGGAAGTTTTATCATGCTTAAAAAAACATCCTCTAGTAACTAATCATATGCTAATGGAATATATCAGAACTATTAGAGGAATTATTATGTTGGTGAAGGACTGTTCTTATAAATTTATAATATTAAATTATTATAATTTTGCTGTTCTAAACATTCCTATTACTTAAGCAAGTAGAAGTTTAGGCATTATAGTAATATTTCTTATACGTTATCCCGGTTCTCCATTTTTAAGCTGAGATACGTTAAAATAAAGACGGTTATTATTCACAGACATTACACTATTTATAAGAGAGAGGATAGCGCGCTAGAGTAAAACGAAGTACATGCATCAGTTCTTGTAGCTACAGAACACAGAACACAAGATAAAATTAAACACCTAGATAACGTAAATATAACATATCTCGTAATGCGCTTAACTTCCACGTAACGTTTTCCCTAATACTTGTTTGAACATGTGTTTCGCTGTCAGCGCGCTCATGCGAGGAAAACAATCGGAGTAATTGTAATAAAAAGGTTTATTGCATGACGGTGATTGCATACTGTAAACATACATAACAAGCGGGCAGTAAAGAGCACCAGCTTTTTTTATTCAATAAGCTTCTATTATTATTAATCCGGTGAGCTGCCGGCCCCCGTTATTGGAACGAGTGCAGGTAGCGATAATAAATTCATAAATAATGCAAATATGTATGCAGCGAATATTGTTGGAGTATAGTGCCGGAGTTGGGGAATGATATTTAGATAAGGTTTCGCAATAACAACTGGGAATTTGATAAATTTCATCAGGTTAGTTGGAAATTATAGCTGGTGAGGGAAATTGACAATTTAGGTTAGGCTAGGTTACTGAAAAGTCACGATGTAATAAGCGTTTCACGAAAACTGTGTGACGTTAAATTAACTATACGAGCCCAGAATTATAACAGTTCGACCAGGCATAATTTTACAACTAATATATTTAAATAAAAGTAATAACACTCTCAAAACTACTTTATTAAGGAAAACTATTGGTAACAGAAGTATAAACATTTAACTTAAATACGATGAAATGCTACTACGTTATAATGTGTCAGTGGCAAGTTTGTTAATAAAAAACATTAAGATTCACAGTTCGGAATAATTCAGCCGCTTCATCAAAACTGTGTTACATCACCTTTATTAACAATAACAGCTTTAATTGTGGCAGACTTTGTATTTACCGGCTTAGCACAATTTCGGGAAGTATGCTGTCCCAAATCTGGTGCGCAGATCGTTAACTGAACGGGCTGGATGTTTACTCAACTGTTTTTTCACTTTATGCCACAATGTCTCTATTGGCGAGAGGTTTGGACTACTAGAGGGCCATTCCGTAATAGAGACATTTTGTTCTGTAAACCAAACTTTGACAGTCTTTGCTGTGTGACATGCAGCACCATTCTGCTGAAAAATGTACTGCGCGTCAATGACTTGACATATTGGTATTGACCACAATAAACTGTCTGTCAAAATTTGCTTATATTTTTTCCTCTATCACAGTACTATATACTAAATGCAATTTTCCTACGCCATACCACTCATAGACGCCCAGATCATAAGATACGCAGGAAACTTCACTCTCCTAACTAAACAGTCAGTATGATAAGTTTTCTGTGGGGTTCGTAGCACACCTTATCTAGGTATCACCATAACGGATTTCAAATTTGGATTCGTCACTCCAAACTACCTGGTGCCATTGTTGTAAAGTCCAATGCCTATGTTCTATGACCCACCGTAACCGATTGATTTTCTGTCGTTTAGTTAATAACTCTTCTTCTGCCTGAAGGAAAAATCGAGAAGTTCAGAAGTAAAATGTAAAGAGTCCAACTTTACCTTGTAGAATTTGTATTCTATTTTATTTATTGAGTATTTAGTTGTGGATACAAAAATATTTTTTTCAATATTGCCTACACAATACCATAATTTCTTTTGTACTGGATAGTCGGTTTGTTATTACAATCCTCTTCAGGGCATGTTGATTTAAACATGAAATTTGGGATGGTTGACCAGTCTTGCTTTGGGCCGTACATCCAGTTTTTTATAAGAATTGATTATTAAGCAAGGACTGGGTAGATCGGACTAGTATTTAATCTCAGATATGATATTCATGCATTTTGACGAATTGTCCAATTACCATTTTAATAATGCAATTCAACGTTACTCATCAATCTCCTTAGCCATCTAATTATGTATACCTCGAAGGTCACAATAAATGCTAATATAAATTCAGTTCCAGAACAGGAAACCTAGGTGGGCTTATTTCTCCGATTGCTCGACGTAACTTAGGACGCACCTGAATTTAAATTAGACCTTAAAGGTACCATTAAGAGGGAGTTACTCTAACCGGAAATTCTTTACTTGCGCCATCTCACATCAGAACTCCTGAAATTTCGTTTCGCGTTCGATGGAAAACTTGTGTTACAGTTTAAAAACTCGAGAAAAATTGAATTTTTATTCCATGAGCCCTCGATGTTGCCATTAAATTTGCTTGATATACTCCCGATGTTATACGTTACATGTAAATTCTGTTCGTTTGAAGCGTATATCGACCTGTGCTCCGTGCTGGATATATATGTACGTATATGACGCACAGCAAGCGCAAGCCGAGTGTTCAAAGTTTAACACAAAAGAGCCTTTCGCATGAACGGGACGGCTGACTTTTCGGCTAGAGCTTGCGATCAAATATTTATCTTTGACGATCCATTGGGACGACTTTCTGATCTAATTTGTAAAGGAGGAAGGCTTCGTTTATTTGCGAAATTAGAAGCTTGCAGTATCTCTCTACTGTATTTATTGTAACATTTTATATAAACATGATAAAGGTTCACTTTCGATCCCTTAGCTTATTATAATGACATAAAAAGATATATTCATAAACACCGAACAATTATTATACATCGCTCGAGAGGCGTTTTGTCCACCAAATTGACATTATTAGATTTTTAAAACTGAGATTTGATTTCAACCTACCTCTAATTTCTGTTTATACCAGTTTCATGCACCTTTCACTAATAGTCTCACCTTTTAACTATTCTTCTTCGTAGTTAGTGAACAGTAAAGAGATAATATGCTCTGATCTACTGCACCGCCATTTCTAGTATACGAGGTCTGATAAAAAAATACAGTGAATAATTTTATTTTGAACTAAGTAATAAGCTTACTTTAAATTAGAATTAACCTCCTTCAAAGTATCATCCTTGGCTAGCGATTCAATTATCCGTACGTTATTTCCATGATTCGAAGCATTTCTGCTAGACTTCTTTCGGAAGGGTCTACAACTGCTCCGTCGCGACCTTCTTAATGTTGGGAATGGTGTCAAAACGTTTTCCTGTTAGCACGGATTCGATTTTTGGGAAGAGCTAGAAGTCGCTTGGTGCTAAATCGAGAAAGTAAGCTAGATGTGGACAGACAGGAATCTTTTTTTCAGTCAAGAACTCGCGGATCAGAAGCGAGGTGTGGCATGGCGCGTTGTCGTAATGAAGGAGGAAGCCATTAGCCCAGTTTTCTGGTCTCTTTCTCCATACATCGTTGTCTCGAATAGTCAATCGCCTGTTTGAACGAATCACTTTTCCCACTATTACAATGTTTTCGTCGGTTTTTGAAGTCTAAAGATCGTTGCTCGTCTTCAACAGACTATTTCCGCTTTTAAATGGCTCATATCATTTGTAAACAGTCTTCAAAGTCATCACACTGATTTTAATGTTTCATTAGATTCTTTGGCACATTTTTACAACTTAAAACAAAACTTAATGTTAATGGGCTATTCGAAGTTGATGATACGCGACAAACACCGTAAACACGTCCTCACTCTTCCAGCTCTATAAGGTAATAGACAAGTAGTTCAAACTTAACACTGACTATTTCAAAAAATCAGGCTATCGGACGCATTATTACATACAGATGTAGCGTCGGCAGTCTCTACTATAAAAATTCGTTCACCGTATTCTCTAATCAACCCTCGTGCGTATAATATCTCACAACTATTTTCTTGCACCCATTAATGCTGTCACTCATCATACCATTGATCATCATCGGACTATTAGGGCCCATGTCTTAGTTAATTCTATTACCACATTTAGCTATTTTTATATTTTCAAATTCGTCCAACAGATGGTTATTGGTTAAAATTTATATAAATGAGTTTAACTAAAAATAATATCATAATTTATGTAACTAATTTTAAGTTACTAGAATCTATTCAATTTCCTTTTTTTAGATAATATAGATAATAAAAGGTGTAAGGCGCAATTACACCAAAAATATTTCACCAAATTACATGCAATTATGTGAAGAACATGACTAGATTTAAAGCATCTGTATATATAGGATGCTTCAGTTAGAACTATGAGATTTGAGTTGCACACCATTTATTTGTATTCTGTCAAGGATAGGACGTCAATGTTTAACGACTGTCATCTAAAAACCATATGATGTCAACATGCCTGTCACAGCATTACTAACTTCATTATCAAAGAAGTAGTCCAATTACTTCATACTCCAAAACGCATTTCTTTTTCGTGAACAGCATATGGATTTTCAACATTCCAAATTCGACAATTTTGTTTGCTAACGTATCCATCAAGATGAAAATGTGTTTCATTGCTGAACAACATGTTATTGCAAAAATCATCATCACAGTAAAAAACATCAGTCCGAAACGTATATACTTGGACTAATTTTTTTTTTATTTTCGGTTAAAATTAAGGATGAATAAGAGAAAGAATAGTTTGTGTTTCAGATCTTGAGAGTAGTTCTAGACAAACATTTTGTATTTAATGTATTACACATTCTTATTATACAGTATGTAATGTATTACACAGTCTTGCTACATTTTAAAAGAATCACTTTGTTTACAAAATTTTATTTCCTGTATCAGTTACAATTACGAAACATATTTATAGTCCCGTTATGCATCAACTATCGTACACACATCTCTTCTATAGCTTTCACGAATTTAAAACTGCCATTAATAGAACAGATTTAGATTCCGCTGATACCATAAGTTCATCAACGCAGGAATAAAAATCTCAGTTCCTTTAAGCGCGACCTAAAAATCATTTACTTAACGCCCCACTTTAATTATCCGCGCAATCAACAGTCTCCATGAGAATTTTTATGCGAGGTAAAATAGACCACTTTAAAAACAACACTCCGTGTACAGAATGTAAGTGTGCACGGTAAAATGAAGCTAAAAACTACGACTGAATTAAAGTGGCGACACATGACTGGCATGTGTGACATTAATGACAACGAGAGCTGTACAAGAGTTTGTAAAATCTACCCTGGATGACACAGTGACGTTTTTAGGGTACTCGGATGGATGTTAAAGCGGTTTATTGAGATGTATTAGATAACTATTCAATTCCATGCAAAATAGCGTAGTTAATTTTTCAGATACCCCGACGATTTTCTACTTTCCTAATGAAGGTAAATAGAAGGTGTCCTGAAATATTTTTCTCGTTTGTTTATTGGAAATGGGAAACACGAGGTGTT